>OZ025299.1:79096147-79501043 GCA_964019185.1 Maratus speculifer
CACATGATGCTACACTGCACCAGTGCAGATGTAGGAAAAAAGCATTACGTCACTATACTGGTCTGTAAAAAAGACACTTGAGATTCACTGCAGTAGCCTGTCTTTTTCATTAGCCCCCGACAATTAGGTATTTCAGTAAGATTTTTTTTTTTTTTTTTTTGACAATTACATTGCTTGTCCAGGAAATTGAACAAAAATCGCTATCACAGTACCTCCTTCAGGCAGAATATCTGTTTTAAATAGGAACTACTAGCTATAGACAAAAATATTTGTGAACTTAGTTTAGTTTTATGCATATAAATTTCATGCACTTTTCTATTATACAAAATGGATATGAAGAGTTTTCCAGGATCTCTGACACACTGAAACAAAGTAAATCCTCTGAAAACCAAAAATCAAAATTTTAAATTACAATGCTTTCTTCTAAATTAGAGATAGAAGAAAGGAAAAAAGAAAACACTCAACACTTTTTAATGGCCAAAATTATAATTGTCTTCTCTCAATTTATTTATTTATTTATTTATTAAAATGAATTTTGTGAAATTATCTCAGGAAAGACATGAAATTCAACAAATGGTCTTGGAAATAATGCAAAATCTGGGGTAGTATTCGATATTTTTGGACGCATTTACTCGACATACTACTTTTTCTTCCACAATCATTTGCCAAAATTCCCGATTTTATTTCGAGATTGTTAGTCCAAATTAGTGTTTTTTTTTCTGAACCTGTTTGCCAGAATTTGTGGTTTTTTCTGAGATCGTTTGATGGAATTTCAGATTTTCCCCCCTCCCCTCTCCCCATAACTGATTTCATGTTTTCTGTTTCATGAATTTCATGTTTTTTCTGTGACTAATTGACAAAATTCATGATTTATTTTCTGAAAATAATTAATAAAATTTGAAGTACTTTTAGTCACAGAGAGAAAAATGTACAATTTTGTTTTGCAATCAATTGATGAACTTCATTGTTTTAAGGTGCAAACATACTGACATACAATCTGCCTGCTTTTTTATTTTAGCAACACTGCGCTCTCTAATGACATTTCCGGGAAGGGAACAAAAACCTGCAAAAAGATTCTTGCAAAACAAGATTTTCTTTTTTTTTTCAAGTACGGCTCTTTATCTCCTGATCCATTGTTCAGCTCCCCCCTTTCTATTGTGACTAAACCACAGAAGAGAGAAATACAAAAGAATTTCCCGAATTCAGTTGACTGCACCAAACAAGCATGTGCCCGGTGCCTTATTCTATGAGCTAGTAGCGAAATTTTGCAGGTGTTTTTAAAGATCATTAGACAAAAGTTACGATTTTATTTCAGAATTGTTTCTCCAAAGTTTTGGTTTTATTTCGAGATATTTTGATGGAAATCACCACTTTATTTCGTGATCGTTTAATGAAAAGTGCAATTTTATTTTGCAATCTTTTGGTGAAAATAGCAGTTTTGTTTCACGATTGTTATACAAAAATCATGGGTTGATATTGTGATAGTTTGAAGAAAATCATGGTTTTATTTCATGATTGTTTCACAAAAGTCACTGTTTTATTTTGCCATTATTTGTCGAAGATAGCTGTTTCATTTCCAGATCATTGACGAAGGTTGCTGTTTGATTTCACGATCATTTAACGAACATCGCGATTTTTTTTAGGGGGATCATTTGTCGAAGATCACGGTTTTATTTCTTGATTGTTTGGCGAAAATAGAGGTTTTATTTGGCGACCGTTAAAGGAAAATCAGAGATGAAACATCCCATTTCTCTTTCGTCTTTCTATGATTTTTCCCTATGAGTAAAGGAAACATCCCTTTTTTGTCGCTTCTTCCGAAAGAGAAGCGGGATGTTTCATTTTCTCTTAGGGAAAAAATGTGATGATAGACATTGCTTTTCTTATAAATTTTGTCATTTTTTTTACTAAAAAATATCATGAGGCCCCACTTCTTTTTCTTTTCCATGTTTTTGTACATATGTTAAACTATTGCGTGACGTATTTTTTTTTTTCATTCAACTGTGGCTTTTTTAAAAATAAACTACTTTAAATATTGCAGATTTTGGAAATTTTGTATATTTAACAGGTTATAGCTACTAACAGAAACAATATCTCCGTGCAGTACTATATTATTTAGCTTTTCGTAGTAATGCACTTTCATATTCTATAAGAAAAACTTTAGGGGTATTATAGCTTAAATAAGATATTAAGAGTGGAAAATGGACAAAAATGTCATTTTGACTGTACTTTGTGGCAACATAACAATGCCCTTGGAAACAAATTTTAATAAGCAGGTAGTGTTATAGTTATACTATAAGTTTATGCCAAAAGAATTTTGGGATGTTGTTGCTTGCCAGAGATATACCACTCCAAAAATATTGGGATTTCATTTTTCATAAAAATGGCATTCACAGCCTCGAACTTGGATATTTTCTATAGGGAAGAGAAAATTTTTTCAGGGCTTCAAAATTGCAGATTAATCATTAAATATGATTTACTTCAACATAAAAAAATATCAAGGCAATTAAAAAATATAACTATCAAAACATCATTTTTTTGTCTGAATTTCAAAATAAGGGCTCTTAATTCAATATTTAACACAAAATTTTTTAGATTCTTACTTGTGAACAATTGACGAATTTCGCAATATTTTTCCCACAATCGAATGACGGAATTTATGATTTTTTCCCATGAATGAGGGACAAATTTCTCGGAATTTTTTTGCAACAGTTTCCGCAGAATTTTGTGGTTTCATCTTACGATAGATTGACATAATCCACAATTCTTCTACCGGTTTTCCGCCTAAAAAATCTTGCAAATTTTTAAATACGAACAACTGGAAAATTTCAAGAATTATTACCTGCGACAGATTGAGAAATTTCCCGATATTGTCACGTAATCGATTAGCGAATTTCAATATATTTTTCCCGCGATCAAAGGACGAAAGTTCTGATATTTTCCCCGTGACCAAAGGATAATTGGGGGCGATCGATGAGTAAGAAATAATTGTAAAAAAGAGAGAGAAGAGACAAAATCTGAAAAATATAGATTAAAAGAGACAAATGCAAAAATAGCGAGTTTAGCGACCCACTCCAAGGCATGTGTAATCTTTCGAAAAATTAAAATTTTTATGTTCTTATATTATCACAAGATTTAAAGTTCTAGGGGGGTGGGGCACTGGGTTGTCTGGGGTGGGCCCGGCCCACCCGCTGCTTACACCTATGGAGATGGCTCATTTGGAAGAGCATTGGCAGCTTTAGCCAATACATCCCTGGTTCGAATCCTGGTCCAGACTTTTTTCACTCACTTGGAAAATATACATCTGTTATAATTGATTTACTGATTGAATAATTGTGTTATAAATTAATCTATTAAGTGAAAAGTTATTATTTTGAGTAAATTTTAACTACCGTATTTTCGGGAGTATGTGCCGCACCTCTGAAAATACATTAAAATAAAACAAATATTCATCAGAAGCACTGCACTTATGAAAGTCCACCAAAATGTTAAAAATTGTATTATATTCCATGTTTTTTTTTGCATTTTGCAGTGATTTTTTTACATTTGTGATATCAATCCAATTTTAAACTGCTAGTACAATATAGTACATTTTGTATATTTTTTACAATAAAATTTTAATTTGTGCAGCCATATTTTTATTTTTTTTAATACAATTTTTAGAGTTTTACGTTTCACAGAGATTTTTTGAAATTTGAAACAGAATTAATCTAGACCAGTAAGTATGTTCTCTGCAAGTTTTTACTTTTTTTTTTTAATTTTAGCTTTTTTATTAATTGCATTTAATCCCCCCCCCAAAAAAAAAAGCTTATTTACAAATTTTTCTCACAATTTGCAGTGATTTTTTTTTATATTTATGAAATGCATTAATATTAATAATAAAAATCATTATTACTATAGCTATATTAATATCTTATTCCAATATCACAAATTTTTTCCTCTTTTCAATAAAGTTTAATCACATTCATCAGCAATTTTATATGTGTTTCGTGGCAATTTTTGATATTTGTAAAAGGAATCCAATTTAAAATTATTAACCTAACATTTTATTCTTCTGCGATTTCTAAATTTTTAATTTTTTTAAATTTTTTGTGATTTATTTTTACAATTTTTAAAATTTTCGTAATTATTCCCAAATATTAAAATTCAACATGATATTTATTAAAAAAGGAACACTCTTTTTAATTCCAAATCATTTGAGTACTTGTGCGAATTGTACTCCTTTAAAAGTAAAAGGAGATCCCAATAAGTCAAAGTTTTGCGTTCTTAAAAAAAAAAAAAAAAAAAAAAAAAAAAAAAAAAATGCTCGATCAGCAAACAGAAATAATGAACTGAAAATAAATCTAAAGAAAAGCTCATCTCCTTACTCTACAAAAATGGGGGGAAAAAATATATATATATTTTCGTTATTGACCAATTGTGTTCAAATTTTCAGCAACTTGCAATTATAATAAATTAGTCTGTAAACCAAATTTTTATTAAAATAAATTTTAAGAAAATTATAGTTATCCATAAAAAAGTCCACTCTTAGATTCACTGGATAAAAGTCTCATTATCATGACATAAGGTAGTTAATTTAGCTGTGAGAATTTAGCTGCTCAGACCTTTGACGCCATGAAAATCAGATAGAGTTCTATTGACAAATGTTTTGCTATGCAAAAAAGAAACAGTTTAAACCAAAATATTTTGTGAAGAAAACGAAAGAATATTTATTTAAAACAAATATATATATATATATATATATATATATATATATATATATATATTTACACACAATAATATTTCATTTTCATTAAAATTTTTCTTTAATGTTCATTTGCATTATAATGGAAGGATACAGGGCCGTGCTTAAGGGGGGGCAAGCCGGACATTTGCCCAGGGCCGCCAAAATTTGGGGCCGCAAAAAAGTTGGTGTTGCTTTTACATTTTACCAGATTTTATGAAGAGTCTATTTGACTTGTCAGGCGCAATCCGAGCCTGACAAGTTGGTTACAATTTATTTTAAACTAAAACATTCGTAAAACTACTGAAAACACATTCTCAGAAATTATCATTCATAGGCGTCCATATATTCAATTCTTTACGTGGCCCTGTATATCATTTTATCCATATTCTAAAACTATTCCTTAGTAAACTGAATGCAGTTTAGCATAAAAATGCATAACTTATTTAAAAATCATCTTTAAGTAATTTACGCTCATATTCAGTAACATTTGCGATCTCTTTGATATAGCTTTGTATATCAACTGTAGCATTTATACACTCTATATAATATGCATAGATTTAAAGAAACTTAAAAGCACATATCATAATTAAAATGCATTTTATCCATCCATCAACCATCATTGGATACATATACAGTACGTCAGAAAGAATATACTATTCGAAATATTTTGTGTGTCCCTGTAAATGCTGTGCACTTCGTATTATATATGGTTATATCGTATAACTTATGTTAAGTCTCAACGACGTATATCAATTTTAGTATGTATAAAATAATTTAATTAAAATATGTCGCACACAATTCCCCTCTTTACTACTATGTAATTTAATTCTTTTGAGTGGCCTTGTAAATGAATAACAGTTATTTTTTTCACCGCATATTTTACAGAAAGCATATTTTAGTGCACGTCGTAAATGCATATAATTTTAATGTATTTGACAGGGTGTAAAATCTTTAAAATTCATTTGAAACGATTTTTCTCCTTAGGCTATAACGTAACGGTACACCTTTGACAGTCCCTGTAAATAAAGTATTCATGGTAGAACCTTCATTTGAAATAAAGTTCTGCTAGGGTAAACGTCAATAACGTCGATAATTTTCAGGGCAATCCAAGTAATTTACGGAAGCTAGAGTGCAGACAGATGGACAGGTAAACCGAAATCATAAATATTTTGGAACTTTGTTGGAAAGTGTTAAAAAAGAGACTTTTTCGTAATCATTTTAAATATGCCGTAATGTTCGTCTTTAAATGTGTTTCGCACGTATTATTCGGTTTAATGTTTTCTTTCTATTTTAATGTTAACTTGTAAATATATTTTTAAGTAGGACTTCTTCCCTCAAAGGGATTATTCGATTTAATTTGTGACAAGTGACGACACAGTTTTCTGACATAACTTCTTACAAATGCAGAAATGAGCTACTTTTTAATTAATAAAATTAGTATACAAATTCAAAAAATGAAAATGAGCAAAATAAAAATATTAGAATTCAAAGTAGTCCATATCAATTCATACATTTTTAGCTATTACGATAATTCTTTCAGTAATCCTTGTACAGTGTTACTATGTATGAAAATATCTAAGCGCTGTTGACCATTAAAATAATTAAAAGAGGTTTTCTGAGATTTTTTCTGTATAAAACATTTTTACTATTCTTTTAAAAAATGGTAAAATTAAGACAAGATTCAAGCATGAAGTCTTTAATCTTTTTCACTCTACTGAGCCCAACATAAACCAAGCCTAATATAACCCCTGGTTTATAGTTTTTGAATTAATTTATTACATTTTATTTATTTGACCTTTTTACAATTTAGAAAGATAGACATTTCGAATATTTTTTGCTACTGAAACCCTCTGTTGATAGCATCCCGAACATAAAATACAGCTTATATTTGTTATTTTTTAACAGGCTCCATCGCCACAAATTTACTTTTGGAATTGGTTTGATACTTGTTGAGATTGTTTACAAATCGCCATTTAGAACGTTTTTAGGACGCTTTTCGCTCATTTTCCCTCTTTTAAATTTCGAATTTTTTAGGAAATGTTTTTGGGGACCATATTTATCTTATAAGTAAAGTAACTACCATTTTAAATTCCATGTTTCTTAGACCTTCAGTAACACACTAAATATTTTAGAGCATTTGTTTGCTCCTGCACCCATTTTGGGGTAACGACATCGACATAAGATATAGCTTTTGTTAAAGAAAGGATGTCACCATCATTTTGACATCATTATTTTTTTAATCGGTTTGCTACTTCCCGAGATTGCTTAAAAAATTCAATTTAGAAAATCTTTGTATCGCATCTCGTGCGTTTTTTACCCTTTTTAAATTTTACATTTTTTAGAAACTGTTCTTGGAAATCATTTATATTTTATAAGTAATTAACATCCCAAAATTTGTTTCTAGGTCCGTCAGTAACGCAAAAGTCACATTTTTTAGAACTTTTTTTGCTCCTGAACCCCTTTTGAGAAGTGACACCTACATAAGATGTAGCCTATGTTGGAGCAAGGACTATTAACATTATTTTGTTATCATTATTTTTTAGTCTGTCCGTACTTCCAAGGTGGATTAAAAATTGCAATTTAGAACACTTCACCCATTTTCACCGTTTTTAAATTTCGTATTTTTGGAAAACGCTCTTTGAGATCATTTATATCTTATAAATAACAAACAAGCCAAACATTATGTGTCTATGTCTTTCAGTAATACAACCGTTGCATCTTTAGAAAGTTTTTTGCTTCCTATGGGATAATGATGCCAACATAAAATATAGTCAATGTTGGAACCAAGGACTGTCACCATCATCTTGAATCATTATTTTTTTTAATCGGTTCGTTATTTCTCAAAATTGTTTAAAAATCGCTATTTTGCACTTGTACTCCCTGGGTTAGTAGCATCGACATAAGATATAGCCTATGTTTGAACAGGGAAGAACACCACCATTTTCGTTACCATTACTTTTGAAATCGGTTCGGTAGTTCCAGAGATTAGTCCCTACATATAAACAAACTTTACCTCTTTAACATCATAAATCGCACGTAGGTATAGATTACGTGCGATTTATGATGCTAAAACCTACAAATTAAAATGAACTGTAATTTATCATGAAAAGCCAAAAAATGGTAAGCTAAAAGGATTATTATAAATACTGATGTGCAAGTGAAATTTGATTCTTTTGGTAATAATTCTTATGATGTCTTTTTTTTTTTTTTTTTTTTTTTGTCAATTTTTTGTGTTAAAAAGTTCATACTAATTTCACTCTTTATGATACATTTTGTACGGTTTATAACATTTTATATCCGTTTAAAAAATTTCAGAAAAGAAGGCCGCCAAAATATATTTCGTCCAGGGCCGCCAAAGTCCTAAGCACGGCCCTGGAAGGATAACTTTAAATAATGAAATCCTGAGGAATTTAGATAAACACATATCATTCTCAGGTAATTTTCTAATGAAAATGCAATCAGTATCAGTTATTTATACGAGAACATCCGCATGCTAATGTTAATATAATGGAAGACATTATTTAAAATATGTAGTTGGCATTTCAATACTATACTTCAATTTTGTTTTATTTATTTATTTTTGCATTAGCTAGCAAAGATCGATCTTTACAAAGGCTGCTTTTCGCTTTTTCGATTTCCTTGGCTGGTTTTTTTTGGCAGGGATACTTTCACTTTGGAAACCGGTTCCAAAAGTTAAAGTATCCAAATAAATATACAAAACAAAATTGAAAAATTCTATGAAAAAATTTACTTTTTTCCCTTGATATTTTGAGGAAATATGCATTTTCCACGGTCCTTTGAGGGAACTTTTTTTTTTTTTTGGTCCTTTGACAAAATATGCGTTTATTTTTTTCCATGATTCATTTTCCTCGATCTTAAGACGAGATACTTTTTTTTCAAAGGATCCTTTGACAAATTTCATTTGTTTCAGCAATAACTTTATGAAATATGTTTTTTCAACAGTTCTTTGAAAAAATTTGCATTTTCTCGTGATTTTTTCATGAAATTAAAGTCCCCCCCCCCCTTCTTTTTTTAAAAATCTTTGAAAATAAACTACACATATTTTTAATAATTTATATAAAAACTCAAATCTCAATGCATTAAACATCGACATTACTGAAATGTAAGAATGTACAGTAGTTTTATTGTTGTTTACATTTATTATATATTAATTAAATTGTTTCAATAGCTTTTATCATATGAAAAAAAATTTAAAAATTAATTTGATAAAAAATACATTGTACAAAAACAGTAAATTATATAAAGCTGTCATTTTAAACTAAAAGTAAAAAAAGGAGAAATAACTGTTCAAACTAAAAACTAATAGAAAAAATAAACAGCTACAAATAAAAAAGGAAAGAAAACTAGTATTTTTGAAATTCCGTATTCTGTATCATAACATGCATAAAACCTACCTCTAAAACAGACTAGAGATTTTATTTTCAGGCTATAGTAACATTGAGGAAAATGCCATATTTCTAACAAAACGGTGAAATAAGATGTTCTGCCACAACATCAATCTATGTGTAGAGAAATAGGCAGAAACAGCATATTAGAGAGCCAGATTTCCATTATGTTAAGAATCCAGGAACAAAAGTTTCTAGAATCCTATACAATAAAATAAAAATTAACTAAATTTCATTCATGCACAATATCTAAAGAAAAATAAAAAGCAAAGAAAATTATAAAGGATGATACTCAAATTAAAAAAACAAAAACAAATAAATAAATAATAACTGACAGCTTGTTAGTTTTATTTTCTTCCAACCTGAATTGGTGAATAGCATTATGCAAGAATAAAAAGTTACTATGTAAACTTTTCCACCATTCATAAAAACCTTTACTCACCTGTAATGGTAATTCTTGAAAAGGCAACTTATCATCAGCTTTATTAAACAGCTGTAAAACACTGTTTTCAGATAGTTTTACAAAAATTTTCTTCCAAAACCTATTACCTGTAAGCTTTTTCTTATTAGGTTGCCTTAATACCATGTCCCAACCATCTTTATCATATGGTTTAGGAAATGTTTCTAAAGGCAGTGAAGTATCTTCATCAAACAAAGGCGATAATGGTGTTTCAACAGATTCAGATTTACGCACACCAGCCTCCCCAAGAGCAGGAACAGGTTCTTCCTCAATTTCAATTGAAGCAAAAGACCTTTCAGCAACTTTATTAATTTCAGAACTATCTAAAAAGTCTTTATCAAATGGGTTGAAACGTGATGCAGGAGTATCAAAGGCTTTAGTAGGGGTTTTAGGGGGTGGTAATAATTTTGGAGGTTCCATAGTTGGTAACTTAACATCAGCACTATCTTTCACTTTGGGCCTGATAACAACAGAAAAGTCCACTTCATTATCATAATCTTCAAATGAATCACGTGAAGGATCTTTTTTCAGTGCTGGCTTAGTCTCTTGTGGTTTCACTTTAAAAGGATCAAACTCATCCATGCTATCAAATCCCTTGTGATCTTCTTTAATTTTACGAAGAGTTGGAGCACGTTTGCTCATAAAAGGATCAAAAGCGTCATCACCTTGACTTTCTTTTGCACTTTCAAATTTTGCAGCAAATGCATCAAAATCTGGATCAGGTTCTACAGATTTTACCTTAAATACAAAAGCATTTTCTTCATTTTCTTCTTCAAAGGGCTGTGAAAAATTTCCATTTTTATTCAAAGTGTTCATTTCATTAACCAATTCCTTTTCTTTATTCTCAAAAGATTTTGTATCAAAGCTATCTGTTGTATCAACAGGTAATTCATTTTTGCCATCATTAAAAACTGAAAAGGAACTAAATGCCTCTAAATTTGAATCCTCTTCAACAGTCTTTATAGCAACAGATTCTGATGCGATATTTTGGAGATCAGAAATGACTGGAGTACACTCTAAGATATCACCTTCAGGTTTGGTTTCAGGAGGAGAGGATATTGATTCCAAGTCTGCAACTGACTGGGCCTCATTTTGATCATTTCCTAAAACCTCTGCAGAATCATCTTTCTCCAATATGTCATCTTTGGTCTCTGATAAATTACTAATATTATTATCTAAGACTACTTTTTCAGGCTGTATATCAGTGGGTAATTCAGGCTGCAAGGGTGTTTTATCCCAGAATAATGATTCTTCTAAAGGTTTTTCAGGTGTCTCTGGAACTGTACAATTAACCCTATTAGTTGATATTTCTTTCAGTTCATCTTTTTGTTCACTTTCCAAAATATCATCATTTACATGATTTTGGAGATTTAAATTTGAAGGTTCAGTTTGAATTACATCACTTTCACTTGGAATGATATCAGATTCATCTAATGGTTTTATATTATTACTACTGAAAACAACACTAAGAAGATCTTCATTTAATTGATCAGCTTTGGGAGAATCTTTTTTTGTTTGAAAGATATCATCAGTTAAATTATCTTTGCTAGGTGATGATAATAAGTTAAGACCAAACAAATCATTTTGAGCATCACTAGCTGGCACTGGTTCATTAAAACTAAAAGGATTGTGAGAAGAAATAGATGGCCTTTTTTCCTGACTTACTTCAGGCTTTACTTCACTTATAACACTAGAAAAGAAAGGATTTGTAGGAGTGCTTTTACTTAATTCAACTGTAGTTGTACTGGAAAGCCAATCACCAGATGCTGAAGAACTACTAAACGGATTAAAACTTTTATCTATACTTTTAACTTCAGTAGTACTGCTCTTTCTCTCAGTGGATACATATGTAGGATTATTCACATCAACAAATGATGTATCAAAAGGATCATCTACTTCTTTATCATCAAGAAAAAGCAAATCTTGAACATTAGCGGGTGCAGCAGATGTTACTGTGTCACTATTAAATCCAAATTCATCAAGCAAAGAAAAAGAAGTACTATCTTTTTCTGCATTCATATTAGATGATTTTGTATCAGAAACAGAGAAAGCATCAGACAAAATTATTTGTTCAGATCTAGCTGCATTTGGTGGAGGGGGTCGTGCAGGAGATCCATAGCTTTTGGTAGGCATCCCATGCAAGGCACTTGAATCAAAAGTAATGGGTGAATCAGAAGATCCAGGAGGAGGTGGTCTTGGAGGACCTTTAGATGGAGAACTGTAATTTAGCTCTGATCCAAAGTCTAAATCAGCAGATACAGCTGCTTTCTCAGCAGAAGGTGGAGGCGGTCTTGGGGGAGCTCTTAAAACTTTACCATAAGGTGGAATATCTTTAGAAACTAATTCCCCATCAACATCATAGGCATTTTCATCATCATCTTCTCCATCCTCTTGTCGTGTTTCTTTTAATTTATTTAATGTAGTTTGTGTTTTTTGTACAGTATCTTGTACCTTCATAGACAACTGCTGAAAAAACTGCCACTCTTCAGAACTTTTCATCTTTTGATCAGGATTTTGAGGATGAAGGGACTGCTCATAAACAGCTTTTTCATATTCTTCTTCTTCATCATCTTTTTTGTGGCTTTTCAATTTTTTCTTAATGAAGTTCATACTTCAAAACTATAAAAAGAAAAGAAATTGTATTTCAGATAACTATATAAGTAATATATTTAACATAAAATATAGAAGCTGCTACTATTTAAATATAATATGCATTTTTTTTTAATAGTAAGAAAAACAAAACTATACATAAAAAACTATTTTTAATGGTGCATGTGGGCTAGATAAAAAATCTTCTGAAACTTGTTTTAGGTTTAAGAGCCATTATTTTGAAATTCAGAGAAAAAAGTGACATTTTGATAGTTGTATTTTTTAAATGGCTTGATATTTTTTATGTTGAAAAAAATCATGTTTAATAAATAATCTTAGATTTTGAAGCCCTGAAAAAATTTCCTCTTTCCTATAGAAAATGTCAAAGTTCATGGTTGTGAATGCCATTTTCATGAAAAATGGAATGCCAGTGTGTTTGAAATGCTATATCTCTGGCAAGCAACAACATCTCAAAATTATTTTGGCATAAACTATAATACTGCCTGCTTATTAAAATTTGTTTCCATGGGGCATTGTTACTTTACATTGTTATGTTGCCACAAAGTGTAGACAAAATGACGTTTTTGTCCACTTTCCGCACTTAATATGTTATTTAAGCAATAGTACCCCAAACTTTTTCTTATAGAATATGAAAGTGTACTATTAGGACAAGCTGAATAATATAGTACTGCACAGAGATATTGTTGTTGTCGATAAATATAACCTGTTAAATATCAAAATTTGCAAGATTTAAAATAGTGTTATTTCAAAGAAGTGCCATTGTTGAATGAAACTAAATATATCAAAGAATAGTTGAACATATATACAAAAACATGGAAAAGAAAAAAAGTGGGGTCTCGTGATATTTTTAAGCAAAAAAAGTCTAAATTGATAAGAAAAGCAATGTCCATGATCACATTTTTCCCTAAGAGAAAATGAAACATGCCATTTCTCTTTCAGCAGGAGCAACAAAAAGGGATATTTCATTTTCTCAAAGGGAAATATTAGATTTTGGCCATTTGAGATACCTGCACAACTTAAGGCTGCTGGTCACACATTTTCCAAATTCCCCTCTGTAATCTTAAATCTATGGGTGTTTTAAAAATATTAACTTCTTGATGAGATATTTTGAATAAAAAAATGCATCAAACACCCATAGACATGGAGACAAATTCAGAAAATGAGTGACCAGCAGCCTTAATACCATATAGGTTCTGAAACTATCGTCAATGACTTGAGACATCCAATTTAATTCATGTTCATGAAAGTAAATGCAACGACAAAATAAATAAGTTCAGGCTACAAAGAGGTTCCCTGGTTAAATTAATTTCTCCCATTATGCTTCCAGTTATTTCTTTCATAGATAGATATAGTTTTCTTCTAATGCATAAGCACTGCATTTAAGGGCATATCAAATACAATTTAAAAAAGAAAAAGAAACAAAAATATCCGTTTGTACTGGTTATACCAAGACCGAAAAATCTTACTTTGTTTTTTATACGATTCAAGAAAGGGAAAATTGACAGATAGGTTGTCCATATTTTATTATTTAGCTATTCTTAATGGCAACTGGATGGAAAAATGGAATTTCAAAGAATGAAGAAATAATATCTTTACTCGTTCTCCCAGCTAAATCTATTTTGCATTGGTTCACAGAAGTCCATATTACACTAAAATAATCACATGGAAAAGAAGAATGCAAAAATCAGCATGAAAACCAATCCACGTATGTGTTTGTGTGATGAGAAAAATAGAAATGTCTACCGCACATGCAAGTCAGAAAATTTGTATGAATATAGTCCAAAACAGCTCCTGGCACATAAAACTCAGATTTCTAATTTTGTGATAAAATTTCTACTATTTTGATAAAATTTCTAATTTTTTGGTAATTAGTCAAGAATATTAATTAAAAACTTCTCAAATGTGTTTTTTTTTCCCTTCACAAAATGGCAAAATCGCACACCCATCTGAACCTGATTCCATAGCCAAAATGAACGCAATTAAGAATTTTCACTAATCAGTAAAAAGTAAGAAAACTAATTAAGATATCGATTTGAAAATAAATGTAGAAAAATATTTAAAATCTGTGTAAAAAATGTTTGAAAATCAGTTGGCAATTTTTTTAATGTTAAAAACTGAAAGCACCAGTAGAAAAGCTTGGAAAAAGCTGATTCATTAAAAACTGAACTAAAAAATGATTTTTAAAGTCGACCACTCCATTTAATTTTAGAAAATCAATGGATCAGAGATTATATGACATGTGGTCAATTGACTTAACTATTAAATGTTGCTAAATGCTAAAACATAATAAATGCATTATCCATTTTATCAAAAATTATTAGTGTGTTCTGTGGCAAGGGTATCGTGATATGAGTTAAAGAGTTCATCTACACAGTTTTCTCCACCTTATTTATATTTAAAAGTATGTCTTCCAAAATATAGACCTCTTTTAACATAATTTTCAAACATCAACGGCACAGTATTTTCTCGGACCAGATTTCAAAGGCAAATGATAATTAACAATTTTCATGAAGTTTTAAGCTGCACCTTCTAGTGCAGGGAAAGCATTCTTATCTCGGGTTCTATGTATTAAATTTCAACTGGGTTCTACTCATTCTACTTAGTTTTCGATTGTCTTACAGTAGGGATGCACAACCTGTGGCCTGCGATGGGTTAGCGTGTAGCCCACGAGTTTTGTCAATTTACAGCTGGAAAAAATTGCAATTTTTGTGCACATGTCGCAGGAAAAAATCATAAATTTCGTCAATTAACCACGGAAAAATATAATATTTTGTCACTTAAGAATCACAAATTTCATTGATCGGCATAGAAGAATCGCAAATTTCATTAATCAAGTGCAGAAAAAAGTTAATTTAGTCAAATCCACCAATGTAGATTGACCAATTTCATTCAAATTTTCAGCAAGTTGAAGTAATAGTAAGTTAGGCTGTATAATAAATTTTTGTTAAAATATAATCAGTTATAAGAAAGTTACAATGCCTGCCAAATATGCCCAGTATACAAAAACTGCAAGGGAAGAATTGTTTATTTACCTCAAAGTGAAAAAGGAAATCTAATGTTTACACAACCAGATCAAACATTTCAATGGATAATATGTTTTGCTATGCAGAAAGGAACCATGGCTGGATTCTTTTTAATTAAGGAGGTGGCTTTAAGGGACGATTCTGAGTAAAAAAAATATTTTCTGAAATTCACAGGAATTTTTCTGAAAGGTTGAGAGTAATCGTAGTCGATTATAATCGATTACGAAAACTGTGTAATCACATTGTAACCATAATCATAGATTTTGGTTTTCAAAATAATCGCAATATAATCATAATCAAGAGATTTCATCTCGATTATAATCATAATCTAATCGTAATCGAACCCTGATGTCATCGCAATGTAATCATAATCTCACATAAATGTATGATTAAGTCTTCTTTTTTCCCTTCCTTTCTTTACCAAACCAAAATATACTTGGTTGGTTTGCTAAACACTGTCCACAGGAAAAGGAAGAGTTTGGTTCACGCTTTCAACTCATTAAATGGCCCCTAAAGCAAGAGTATGAAGGTCAGAGGTCATGAGGGACAGAGATAGCCTTTAATGGCGTAAAAGTGAAACAGAATGTATACCGCACACTGTAACAGGATATAGGAATAGTATTTGACTTGAGTTTGTCAAAGATATGGGAATTGAGAAAATAAAACAACATGTAGTCAATCCAGAGGTATGGGTCATTGTCATTGATTGGAAGTAGTGAAGGAAAAAAAGTAAAAAAGGAAAGAAAGAAAATTATTTTATTTATGGTTTTACTATTGACACTTATATTGAACATTATATTCTGCCTTTCCCACACCCCTTAAATTCTGTCCTACCAGAAAACAATGCATTTTTTTTTTCTTCCGTTAAACGTTCTTGTACAGAATCGTAGGCAGAGAAGGGGGGTGTGCGGAGGTCCAAATGCTCTTCATAACATTAAAATCGAAAAGTTGTTTTCGCCTTGACTAATAGATGGAAATTCTCTGATTAGATAAGGCAAAGAAAACTTTATAAAATTAGTGGTACTAGTGCATCTGTATCCCCCCCCCCCCCATTTGTCTATGCCGCTGTTCATGTTATTAAAATTTATTTTAAAATTTATGAAATTTGAAAATCAGGTATATCAGTATATTTTTTTAGTTTGTATTTCTTCATTTTTCTCCGAAAGCAATGTAATTATTAAAATGCTACTTCAGTCATCCGAAAACACCCTTTCGCTAATGTTAATCTTATGGGCAAAAAAAATTACGATACCAAATTTACGATTACTTGCATTTCAATATTTTTAAATGTTTTTCTCATTGAGCAACTGAAATCGATCTGTATATGAAGATCGATTTTTTTTTACCCTTTCAATTTCCATGATAGGTTTTTTTTTCTTTTTTTAGTATATTTACGTTTTCAAAACCAGTTCCTAAAGTAAAAACATCTTAAGGGTCTTTTCAACTGCTCTGCTCAGCAAGCACAAAACATTTTGACACATTTACAAATTCATTTTTTAACGGAAAGATAAATAATTAGAAGGCCTGACTATGGAAGCAAATTCAAATCGAACTGAATTTTCCATTTTGTGATAATTAAATTACTAACCGAATTATGAGCTATTTTGGTCATGTGATCTCGCAATTTTCTCCCTTTTATTGACTCGTTTTTCTGTTTTCACCAGAAAATGTGTTCGAAATATCAACTTTTATGGCTTGTTTTGAAATATCCATTGCATTTGCAAAAAAACAGATAAATGAGTGCAATTAGATAGTTTCTGAATAACACCACCCGCTAGTTTCATGCATTTTCGTACAAAAATAAATTAAAACTTATGTTACAAAGTTTACCTTTTTGATTTAAAAACACCCATAATAAAAAGAATGCATACAAAATCAAAAAAGTAGAAAACGGTCTTTATATACATTGATCTGAGCTAAACAATGCTGAAAAAAAAGAAAAAAAAAAAACGTTTAAAAGTTTAAAATGCGAACCATTTAAAAAATTTTCTTCCAAAGGATTAACATTAATGAATGGGTATGTTTGCCTTACTGAAGTAGCTTCTGTATGCTATGCACTGCATATTACATATAGAAATTGACAAAAAGAAGAAAATTTAATGTTTTATAATGTGAATGAGAAGGTTCAAAACAACACCTCAGAATTCTTTAGAGGCATTTTCCCAATATCAAATAATAATATGAAAAAAATGCGATTTAGGCTGAATTTTTTTTGGAGAATTTGTAAAGTTAAATCATCAAAATTCAATAAAAATAATAACCCTAAAACAAGAGAGATTTGAAATGATTATAAAATGTATTATAAAATGTGAATATTGCATATAGATAGTCAAACAATGAATTTGAAACAAGAGTTGTTCGTAATAGAACTCTGAACAACTCAGGTTAAACCAAATCAGAGTCCTAGAATTTAATTTTTAGTCAATCTGAAACCCGACTCAAATTCAACGTACTTCCACTCAAAACTGATTGAGACTCACTTTTTAATTTAATGCAATTATAATATTAGCCTATAAGATCTCGCATCACAAATGGCTAAGACACAAGCCAACACATTTAACCCTTAACTGCTGTGACAAATTTTTCGCATAACTACTGTGAATGGTCTGTCAGACCGCTTAATCTAAAGATGAATAAAATGTTAAATTAACTCTCAGAATACTATTTTTTTATTAAACTTTATATATAGGACAATTATAAATAAAATTCAGTTATTCAAAAGTCTCTTGAGATAGTAAGGACTCCAAATAAAACAAAATTTGACCAGTATCTAAAGTTAAACTAAAAATTACGAGTTAAACTCTGAAACCAGAAAAACTTAACAATTGTTAGCAGTCTGTGAGACCGCTAACAATTGTTAAGGGTTAATGTCAACATGACCTGCAGCTGCAAAAATGTCAACCGTAATCGTAATCTAAATGTAATTGTAATCCAAAAAATTTTTTTAATCATAATCTAAATGCAATCTTAATCAAACAAAAAAAGTATTAATCGTAATCTAAACTTTATCATAATCCAACTGGCATAAAAAGAGACATAATCGTAATCGATTTTTAGAAATTGAAAATAATCGTAATCGATTAGAGTCCTCTGTAATCGGCTCGAAGTCTGGTTGCAACAGGGGGTTGAGCGAGGGGTTCGACAAACTAGAAATTGGTGTACCAGATTTATAAATCCAGTTGATTTACCTGATTTACTCCTGATTTACTCGTGATTTACTGATTTACTTGCGATTTACTCCTGATTTACCTGATTTACTTCTGATTTACTCGTGCTTTACTGATTTACTTGCGATTTACCAGCCTACAACTTGTAATCGCGAAGCGATTACGCGCGAAGTTGGCGAGCATAGCGAGTTTAAAAGAACTGTAACTGCTCATTCCAATTATGCATGTTTGGGGCGCCGAACCCTTCTTTGCCCCCCCCCCCCCTCAAATTGAAGCTTTTTTAATTTTTATCCACAGCCCTCGTGTTGTACCTTTAGAAAGGTCTGAAACTGCCTTTTCCTATTATGGATGTCTTGTGTGTCCCCCTCCATTCTGCCTCCCAGGGGGGGGAGACATTTTTTATTTCTTTACAACACCAGTCGTGTGACACGTCATTTGAAAGGTCTGCAAATGCTTATTCATATTATGTATGTCTTGTGTGTCACCCCCCAATCTGTCCCCCCAGGGAGAACATTTTTAATTTCTTTACAACACCAGTCGTGTGACACATCATTTGAAAGGTCTGCAACTGCTTATTCATATTATGGATGTCTTGTGTGTCACCCGCCACTCTGCCCCCCCAGGGGGGGGGACATTTTTAATTTCTTTACAACACCAGGCATGTGACACATCATTTGAAAGGTCTGCAACTGCTTATTCACATTATGGATGTCTTGTGTGTCACCCCACCTCTGCCCCCAGGGGGGCACATTTTTAGTTTTTTTACAACACCAGTCGTGTGACACATCATTTTAAAGGTCTGCAACTGCTTATTCATATTATGGATGTCTTGTGTGTCACCCCCCACTCTGCCTCCCAGGGGGTCCCATTTTTAATTTATTTACAACACCAGTCGTTTGACACATCATTTGAAAGGTCTGTAACTGTTTTTTCATATTATGGATGTCTTGTGTGTCACCCTCACACTCTGCTCCCCCCAAGAGGGGCACATTTTTAATTTCTTTACAATACCACTCGTGTGACACATCATTTGAAATGTCTACTACTGCTTATTCATACCATGGGGTATTGGCGTGCGCAGCAAGGAGGGGTAGCCTACAACTTGGAATCGCTAAGCAAAAACGCGGGGGGTTGGCGAGCTTAGCGAGCAGGGGTGCGGAGCCCCCTAGTATACTAAAAAAAGAATAGAATCCAGAATGAAAAATTCGAGAGTATGTCTAGTGGAAAATTATATCTCATATTAGCTTCATATGCGCAAATAAACATGCGAGTAACGAAACATTTCTTTGGGCATATTTTACTAATACTGCAATTCAGTATTTATGCAAAGCTGTGAAAGGGCCTGAAAACTAAATTCGATTTTTGGACAGAATTTTCATTTGGATTTTCGGAACAGAAATTCATTTAGTGACTTTGGAATATTTTTCTGAGAAGGCTCATTTTTTTGGGGGGCGGGGGCGGGGGTGGCTAAGCTCCCTCATGATGACATTTCTGTGGTTGTCAAATCCTAAAAATTATCATAAAATGCTAATTTAACAATATTTCAAAATCATTTTTGGCATTTATCAGAAAATAAAAAACATTCTAATTTCTTCATATCTAAATAAAATCTGTGTAAATTTACATATTTTTAGAAATAGTAATGTAATTTGTTTTTATTTATAAATAAAAGTGAATTAGTGAAAGTGTCACAAAAAATCGTTACTTTTAATTTAAGAATAACTTTTAATATAATAATTGATCATGATGTGAGCTGACCCCTTCCCTTTACCAAAGAAAACGTGCCATGATCCCCCCCCCCCCCTCTAAATTGAAGACGATTGAGGACTGAATCCTCCTTTGTATATGATAAGCGATGCTTTACCAATAAATGTTTTTGTTTTTTTTTAATTTGTTGTTGAACCTTCTTTAACCGAATACTTCGCTTGGCATACATATAAATTATAGTTTGCTTTATAATTTGATGCTTCAGAAAACTATGTCCACAGTTTCTTCTTTTTCTTTCCATAATAAAAGAAATAAATGAATCAACTAGCCCGAACATGGTTCGTACGGATATCGTTATTTTCAAGGTGAAACATCAGTATTTTTTTGTTAAGAAAATAAATCTAGTGCGAATGCGCGAAACTTCGTCTTATTTAAGGATTGATTTTCTATAAGAATATACTGGTACAAAAAATTTCCTGCTCGTGAAATTCCAAGGCCCATACTTACCCTACCATATATAGGAGCCGACTTTGGTCCCAAAGCAGGGTCTGCCACAAGAGCAGTTTGTTTGAGGGAGGGGGTGTAGCTGAACATGTGACTTGCCGAGCTGCAAGACGAGCGAAGCGAGCCGAATGAACTAGAGGGGTCTGAGGAACGTTACAGACCCCTCCAGTGGGATCTATGGCAGAGCCCGGGAGTTGGTGTAATTTGGACATTTTATTGCAAATTCAGAATACTTTTGACCTCTTACCTTTTAATAACACATACAAAATATTGCTAGATATCTGCTAGAAGCAAAATTTTGTGTGTCAGTCTGCAGTATACTAAAATTTGTCTGCGACTTGACAGTGCTAGACTACACCTACTGAAACAGTATCCCATAAAATAAGAAAAGTTTACCTTTATAAAGAAAAAATAATAAAATTAGGAAACAAATACCATAAATCTAGAAATTTAAAATACGTTTCTGCTTTTATTTTTTTAAACTCAGACTTTCTTTTTAAGCTGGTGGATTAATCTGAAAAGTTTAAAATAATCTGCAGCACCCGCTACTGTGCTGGACAATTTCTGCTAGTAGGGATATCTGTATATCGCTACACTAAAAACATTACTATGCCATATTGCAAGTTGATAGAGCAAAGAAAATTAAATATTTATTGTCACCTTAGAGATTTTTGCAGACTACCGATGTTACTTGAGCAGTCTAAAATTAAAAATTCGCTATATCACAGTCATGGGTGCAAGTTTTTAGTATGGCCGAGACTGAAAATATTTTGAATCCTCCTCCACTAAAGCTACTGAGCACATATGCACGCACCCATGCGCCAATTAGATAAACCCAATATATTAAATACTCTATACTGTAAAATTAAATTATTAAGAAATTGAATTTAAAAAAAGTAAGTGCATAATCTTGTAAAACATTCATAATCATTTGAACAGTAGTATTTGAAAAGTTTAATTTATACAGGCTATAGCTAAAAGCAATGAAGTTGGTAGACTATGACACCTAAAACTGCAAAATATTCAAGAACGTGCATGGGCATTACTTATACACAATGTTTTTGTAATTTTAAAAATGTATTCTCATAAATGATATCAAAAGAGGAAAAAAATATTACAATAAATATCCGCAGATAAATCTCATTAATTTCTAAGGTAGTTAATTGTCTCTTTTTCTTTTTTAAAAACCTTTAATTACAAAAAACAGATTAAAAAGTATCCAGGTCATATCTACTTTTAGATTACAATGAAACTAAGTTCACTACCTTAACAACTAGTAA
The DNA here is from genome assembly GCA_964019185.1 of Maratus speculifer. Taxonomy (NCBI): domain Eukaryota; kingdom Metazoa; phylum Arthropoda; class Arachnida; order Araneae; family Salticidae; genus Maratus; species Maratus speculifer. The sequence goes on from OZ025299.1 coordinate 79,118,028, forward strand.
TCAATAACAGTTTAACACATAAATTGCAGAAAAATGGGTATGGGACAAAAATTTTAGTTTATTGCGTGTGAAAGCAACATTTTGTTCAACCATCTCAGGAATAAATATCAACCAAATAAAAGCACCTTAAAATTATAGAAAATCAAATTATTCAACTTTTATACTTCATTTTATTTCTGTCAGCATTAACAATTATTTTGCATGTAAAATTACCATCAATTTAACAAAATTCACCAAAGTTATGAAAAAAGAAAGTCAATTGGATATCTTTTTTTTTTTTTAATATATATATATAAAAATAAGAATCATTCATTTGCTTTTTCCCCACAACCATTTGACGAAAATCACATTTTTCTGCGATCCTTTAAATGAAATTCGCTTTTTTGCTTTGATACTTTTACGAAATTCGGTTTTGTTCGATGAACATTTAGCCAAAACTTGATTTTTTCAGCAATTTTTCGACAAAATCTGTATATTTAAGATTTTTCAATGAAATTCTTGTATTTTACAAGATCGTTTGACAAAATTCACACCCCCCCCCCCATTTTTTGACAGAATTTGCATTTTTTCCGCAATCATTTGAGGAAAATCATGTTTTTTTTTTTTAAGCAATCCTTGACAGAGATCGCATTTATTTTGTGATTCTTTGACAGAGACCTAGCCATTTTCGTGAACTTTTGATGAGAATAGTGTCTGTTTCACGATTCTTTGACCTAAATCGTGTTTTTCCCACGTTACTTTGACGATAATCACATCTTTTTTCTTTTTTTTCTTTTTTTTATGGAAATCGAGTCTTATTCGTGATTTTTCTGACAGAAGTAGCGTTTTTTCGCGATCCTTTGACATAAATTGCATTCCCCCTCCTACAATCTTTTGACGGAAATTATGTTTGTTTCGCATTCTTTTCACATAAATAACATTTTCTTGCTTCCCGATCATTTGTCGAAAATCATGTTCTTCTACAATATTTTGATAATAGTCTTTTCTTTTGCAATCCTTTGACGAAAATAGTGTTTTTTCAGCAATCTTTTGATAGAAATCACGTCTTTTGCGCTATCCTTTGACAGAAATTGCATTTTCCCGCAAACTTTATTCTGCTTTATCCGCGATCCTTTGATGAAATTAGCATTTTTCTGAGATCCTTTGAAGGAATTCGCTCAATTTGGGACTGCTTTTGTTGTATGTTGTCTGCAAAAACTAACACCCCCTGCCATAAAAATGTCAACAAATTTTAATGCCTATTTGCATCGATTAAAGGGATAGTAAAATTCAGTGAAAAAAAAAGCAGAATACGTGTTTCCGTAGAAAAGTAGCAAGTATGTAAAAAAATATGAGCAGGGAATTTCAGATTCAAAATCAAAATTTTAAATGGGGTGGTCAAAAAGTGGAGTTATTTTAAATCCGATTCCTAAACATTTTTATGTGAATCATGAAAAATCAAAAACACTTTTCCTTTCCTTTCCTTTCCCTTTTTTTTCTTCATTCTTGGAGATTTTTTTGCTCTTTTTTCGTCCTTGGGAATTTTCAAAAAGCAGAATTCCGTCCTGTTGAACGGAAAACTTGCACCCTTGATCACAATACATATATGTGACAGTCAACTGATTCGATTCTCCGATTATCGATACAGTCGCGAATAATAATTTTAAAAAAAAATTGGCGGCTTGGATTTTATGTGAAATTTTAAACATGTTTTCAGACATGAGAATGAAAAAGGAAAAAAAAAAATAAGGAAAAGAGCGTGAGACGGGAAAATGAGAAATTACTTAAAATAGCTTGTTTTTAAACATCCGCAATATTGAATAAGATTATTTTATTCATAATTTTTTTATATATTTTTGTTCAAATGTTACTTTATTTGAAGAAGAAGGGGGGGGGATCAGCAATTTATGCAAATACTATCAGTAATTTTAAACAAAATTTCTAGTTTGAGTCCATGATTCTGATTTAATATTTTTTTACACAGTAATCTTTGCTAGTTGTGCAATGCACATTTTCCCATGTTCTACTCAAAATATCAGTTAATAAATATGGCAAGTTAATCGCATTTTTTTTCGCGATCTTTCTCCGAAAACTGCATTTTTCTCGAGATCTTTTGCTGAAATGTGTGTTTTCCCCGCGATCTTTTGCCGAAATTAACGCTTTTTCCTCGATGCTTGGCCGAAATTCCCGTTTTTCGCACGATTCTTTGATTAAATTTGTTTTTTCCCCTGCTATCTGTGAACGAAATTTGAGTTTTTCCGCAATTCTTTGCGTTTTTTCTGCTATTTTTTGACGAGATTTGCGTATTTTTCCGTGACCTTTTGTCGAAATTTGAATTTTTCCGCGATTTTTTGCCGCAATTTACGTTTTTTGTGATCTTTTCCCGAAAATTTGCATTTTCCCCAGTATTTTTGACAGAAAAATTGCTTTTTCTCTGCTTTTTTAAACGAAATTAGAGATTTTTCCTCTAGTCTTTGCGCTTTTCCAGCTATTTTTTTGACGAAATTTGCGTTTTTTCAATGATTTTTTTTGAGAAAATTTGCAATTTTTCTGGGTTCTTTTGCTAAAATTTGTGATTTTCCTCTGACCTTTGGCCAAAATTTGCGTTTTTCTCACGATCTTTTGTCGAAATTTACGTTTTTCTCATGATCTTTAGTCAAAATTTGCATTTTTCCTCTCAACCTTTTGTCGAAATTCGCGTTTTTCCCACGATTCTTTTATAAAATTTGTTTTTTCTCTGTATCATTGAAAGAAATTTTTTCCGCGATTCTTTGCGTTTTTCTTGCAATTTTTTGATAAATTCGCTACTTTTCCGTGATCGTTTGTCAAAATTCGAATATTTTCCGCTATCTTTTGCTGCAATTTACCCTTTTCTCGGGATCTTTGTCCGAAATTTGCATTTGCTCCAAGATTTTTTATATAAAAATTGCTTTCTCTCTGCTATCTTTGAACGAAATTAGAGTTTTTCCGCTATTATTTGCGTTTTTCCACTGTTTTTTAACGAAATTTGCGTCTTTTCAGCGATCTTTGTCCAAAATTTGCAATTTTTCTGAAGTTTTTTGCTAAAATTCGCGATTTTCCTCTAATTTTTTTTGTCGAATTTTGCGTTTTTCTCGCGATCTTTTGTTGAAACCTAGGTTTTTCTCGCGATCTTTAGCCAAAATTCACGTTTTTCTAACGATTCTTTGACAGAATTCGCTTTTTCCCTACTATCTTTGAACGAAATTCGCATATTTTGTGCGATCTTTGGCCAAAATTCCCTATTTTTCCCAGACTTATTGAAAAATTCGAGAGATATTGCGTTTTTTTCGTATTTTTCTGCGATCTTTTGCGAAAATCCACTTTTTTCTCCCGATTCTTTGACAGAATTTGCGTTTTGCCCCTCAATCTTAGAATAGATTTGCATTTTTTCTGTGATTCTGGTACAGAATGCGCGTTTTTCACATTACTTTTTGACGAAATTTTCAACGATCTTTTGACGATTTTCTTGTTTTTTTTCACGATCCTTTCACAAAATTGACGTTCTTTCGCGACCCCTTGCCAAAATTGGTGTTTCCTTCCAATGTTTTGACGAAAGTTGAGATTTTTCTTGATCTTATCTCCAAATTTTCGGAATGATGACCGAAAATTGTTTTTTAAATTTCGGATCAAATTATTCCCGAAAGAAGTGGCAAAAAATCGGAAAATCGCTGATCCATGAAAAAATCTCATGCCTGCATTTTGCAGGGTCTGCCAAGATATTGCAAGGTCTGCGGACATTTTTCAGGGTCTGCGTGGCAGACCCGCAGACCCGGAAGTCGGCGCCACTGCTACCATACGAAAAATCCAAATTATTTTAGATTTGAGAATATCTGATACAAACAGAATGATATACATACACTGATACGGAAACAATTGACGCTGAAATGTTTGAGTTCAAACCAGGCCCTGATTACAGGGCCATAGCTAGAAGTGAACAATAAGGAGGGAGGGGTCAAGAGAAAGTAGGGGGGTTCAAGAAAATGTAGGGTAAAATTAATTTCTGTTCTGAAAATTCAAATGAAATTCTGTTCAAAAATCTAATTTAGTTTTGAGAACTTTTCCTAGTTTTGCAGAGTTACTAAATTGTATCTAAAATAAGTGTTTCAACACTCCCTCATCCTATTTGTACATATGAAGTTAATATGATGTTTAATTTTGCACCAGTTATACACTCAAAATTTTCATCATCCTGTACTTTTCTTAGTATGTTAGAAGTTATTTCAACAGTTTAATAAGAAACATAGTACCTACAATGTGAATATGCACTAACTTATCTTTCTGCGTCAGAGAGAGATAGAGAAAAAAAATTATGAGCCCTCCTTATTTCCTCTTGAGCCTCTCCTATCTTTCATTTCTGGCTACGGTCCTGATTCTGACAGGAAATATGAGTATATTTCCCTCCTATTCTTGTTCCTCCATTCAACCACTCATATATTCATCCTATTTCAATCTCTAATATTTATCATTAAAGTTTAAAACCCTTTCTAAAGCAAATTCTATTTTATTTTTCCATTTATTAAATATCTAAGTTTAAATAAATTAAAGTTTCAGTTTAAACATTTTTTTTATTTATTTCAATGTTCAAACATCAACTTAAAATAAAATAAATCTTTGCTTCATTACTTACTTATTTATTGCGTGCTGTCAACTTCATAACAACTAGCGGTATTCGAACTCAACGTATTCCCTCAGCCTGCCTTGTCAAGAAACGCCGATATTATCAAAGTTCAGACTGACAGATTACCGGGAGCATCGATAGATGGCGTAGCGTGTCTGCTATCTCCGACGCGTGCCTCTCCTTCACAGCAGAATACCATTGGTCCATTTTCCCCGATCCTTCTAGAGATCGGATGTGACGTATGACCAGAAGGAGGAAGTCACGTGAGGGGGAGTTGCCCAAGACAGGAGTCTGAACTATTTATATTCCCGGCGGAATTTTCGCTCTTCGACTTTGACGGCGGCCAGTGTTGACGTGTTAGAAGTTTGTCTTTTTAATTGAAATGTCCTTTTAAGAGTGCCAATTAGAAGCGTGAAGCAATGAGTATCTTTAAGGAAAGTAGATTATATTTTTTAAATGTTTTTATTAAAAATTAAACTGGATTTTAATTGCAATTTGAGTCTTTCATTATGATCGCTACTATTCTGCCGTGGATTTGAACTTAGTCTCGGAGCTCGTATTAAGGAAAGATGGAATCTTCAGAGCGGGATGTTTGGCCGTGGAAATGAAGACCATGTGAAATAATAAACCTGGGAGGTCAGCCACCGGCAGTAAAGGTTCAGAAAGGCCCTTTTATATTTTTCAGATTCCTTTTTAAATAATTTTACAAAATGTTTTTAATCTCCCTTCTTTAAAGTCTTTTTCAGTCTAGTTTTAATTAAATGTATTCTAAATAAATCTGGCCAATTCATCCAGTTTTTAAGTGAATCTTTTTCTATGAATGTTGCTAGACGGTTCCAAAGGAACCGGGAAATATTTCTTTCCGTCTCCGCGTCACAATATCGATATGGGCAATAGTGGTCCGGGATCTAGGACATGGACAACCATGCCAGATACCTGGAGTTGTTTATTGGCGGTGATGCGTGAGATTCTTTTGCCTTTCTATCTTTCCTGAACCCGAAAGTCGGTAACCGCTGCGAGGTTCGTTGGAAATTAACTTTCTAGATGGGAGGTTCACTTAGCTTTTCTTTTTCTCCTTCCTCCAAACAGGTGTTGTGGCAGAACACTAGTTTAGGAATACACATTTAGTGGCAGGAAGTGTTGTATTAGGGAAATGCTAAAGTGGCAGTTTGGCGTTTCGAGGAGACCAGTAAATAATAGAGTTGGCTTGACTAAGGTCTTTTGATAAGTCTTTGGAAGGGAGATTTAACATGTAAAATTTAAATAAAATATTTAAATTTCATTTTGGTCTTTGAAGTGGCGTCGGCATGTTTTACATATGTTTGGTCAATATGATGAATTGGGATGGATTGGATAAGGTGTTTAAATAGTTTTTCAATTTAAATAGATATTACCTTTTGACAATTTAAATTATCATTTCATATATTTAAAGTAAATTAAATCTTAAGTTAATTTTGATTTAAAATTAATTAAGCTAAAAATACATTTTTATATAATTGAAATAGCTTTTTCTTTTTGGTGCTCCAGTTCATTAAATATTGATATAGAGTAAGCAATGGATGTCTGATTTACATTGTGAAGAACTTATGTCATATTTAAGAAATAGATTTTAAATATTATTTTTTTTCTGTTTTACTTTTAATGTTTCTCAATAAAGTTGTTATTTGTTTTTTAAACTTGCTTAGTTATTGCATCAATACACTTTTACATAAAAATCCTTTTTCATAGTTGGAATAAATTTGGTAGGGCATTCTAATTCAGCTTTCGCTCCATTAGCGTGGAGACTCTGCAAACACTTTTTAACTCGATAGTGACACCTATCTTTGGTGTTCACTATCAGATTCGAGGCCTGTGCCCTGGGCACGAAATTTCAAAGGAGCACAAAATTTTTCCCAATTTCATCTAAATTTCTTTAATAAAAATCCTAATTGTGGAAAAATAGTGATATTTAAGGTGTGAATATGACGAAATAACAAAAATATATCTCAATATAAATTTAAAAGCACATTTCAGTAAATAATAGATAAATGTTTTTTTTTACTTTTCATCATATGCAGTATAAGGTAAGTCTTGGAATCGTTTTGAAAATTAAAAAGTAAAAAATAACGGATCTACATGTTTTAGACACTAGAGATTCCGAAAAACATATTTTTAGAAAAAAGAAAATTATCACACCGTTCATTTGCCGTCTAGCGATTTTTTCGGACTTCGAAATATCGTTCTGATGAAAGGTACATAAAAATTTTAGAAATTTTTCATTTTAAAAAATGGATGTAAAAGACAGTAAAATAACACAAATTTTTCATAAAGAACAAAGTCAATCGGATAATTAGTTCCCGAGATATTTGTAATGCTATTTTCCACACTTTTCGATGTTTCATGACCCTGTATTTCATTCGAATTTAATTCAGAGATACATTTTAATTAGAAATGAAATGCTTAATTCGAAGCAGTAAACTGTTAATTAATATAATATTTTTTTTTGGAGTTATAAAAATATTTCTTTTATGCAGTTCGGTACTATTTGAGTTGTTTTATATAATTTGTCAAAATTGGTTCATTACCAATTCATTAATAGAGCATTACTATGTATATTAAGTTCTTAATTAATATTTATGAGTAAAATAATAATTTAAATCTACTCAATACTGATTTATTTGTTTGGTAATTAAATGTTTGATTCTTGATTGATTTATTACTAAATTAATGTTTATTTCTTGACAAGTTGACAGCTTAATTGAATTTAAAATCATTAAAAGATATTTATTGGTCTTATGATTACTTTATGTCAATTTAATGTTTTATTTATTGATAAGTTGTCAACTTAAGTAGTTTTTAAATCGTTAACAGAGATTTATTGGTTTTTTAATTATTTTATGTCAAGTCAATGAAAATTTTTTAATTTATGACCATATCTATTTTGATGCTTTTTCTTATTATATTTTCAAACTAGTTGGATGTGCCAATCCCAAAACTTTCTTCTATCTCATACGTACATTTAATATATAAAAAAAATAGTTACTCATTTTAATGCTTTAATAATTTTAATTCAATACCATACCAACTTTGAGTTTCATCTTAAATTTCTGCTCCAATCAATTAATCGAAGTAAAAACGAATTTCCGTATCTGCACAAGCCGATGGACAATAGAATGATAGGCAGATTTTTTTTTTTCAAATTCAGGGAGGACCTACTTGCCTTACCAAAAAATAATCATATACAAAAAATTTAGTTCCGTTCTAGAACTAACTTCATACACTTTTATGCGCTGCAATATTGAAATGGCATAAAATTCGCTATTGCAGCACCCCCTTCCGGCGGATTTTTTTCAGATTCAGGGCGATCTAACTGCCCATAGTCAAACACATACACAAAAAATTTGGTTCAATTCGATGCATAACTTCATATACTTTTGGTCGATACATTATTGAAAATGACACAAAAATCGTGATTGCAGCGCCCCCTTCTGGCGGATTATTTTCAAATTCAGGGAGTACCAACTAGCCATAGTCATAGACTTACACAAAAAATTTGGTTAAATTCGATGCATAACTTCATATACTTTTGGTCGGTACAATATTGAAAATGGCACAAAAATCGAGATTGCAGCGTCCCCTTCTGGCGGTTTTTTTTTTCAAATTCAGGGAGGACCAACTTGCCATAGTCATACACATACACAAAAAATTCGGTTCAATTCGAGGTATAACTTCATATACTTTTGGTCGGTACAATATTGAAAATGGCACAAAAATCGCAATTGCAGCGCCCCCTTCTGGCAGAATATTTCAAAACTGAAGAAAGTCCTGCTTGCTACAGCCAAAAACATTCACAAAAAATTTGGTTCAATTCTATGGATAACTTCAATACACTTTTTGATGGTAGAATGGCGACATACACACAAACAGACACACACACAGATAGACACACAGACAGACAGACATTTTGTAAAAATATGTTTTTTGGAATCTCTGACCCCTAAAACGTGTAAAGTCGTCGTAAACCGGAAGTAAAAAAAATTTCAATTACAGTACTTTCTTCTATTGAAGATAGAAGAAAGTGAAAAGGGGTTCAGTCTTGACTCTGCAATCAGGCAGAGCACATGCAAAGTTTTGACTGTTAATATCGTGATTTCATGACTGTATACCAAGGAATACGTTTTGTTGGCTCTGCATATCAGAGAATAGTGTTACCCTGGATACCTATGTTAATTTTATGTTATACTATATTTAATAAACTATTTAATCATATAATGCTCTCCCAACAATTAAAGACTTATTATTTGAACACATTTGTGACTGATACACCCACATACTTCAAAAAGATCTGAGTGTGAAAATTATTTTCATTGCATAAAATTACATTGGCTTACACACTACTAATAAAAAGGAATGATGCCCAGTTAAACTGATGGCATTGAGCTCACAGGCTATGCAGACTAATTGTGTATTACAGCCTTACGTAATAATGCCCTTCGAAAAAAATGAGAAAGGAAGTACCTCTCCCCCAACTTTCTTTCTTTATACATATCATTGAAGCCCCAAAACTAATCAGGGATACGCCTTATCATATAATAAGCCTGTGTCCAAAATTCGAAGCAAGTTGAATAATTCTGCATAAAAACCCATTTATGTAATTTAAGAATCGTTTTCCTCCGTTCCCTATTTTATAATTAATCATTAAACCTCCAAAACTATTCAGAAATTCAACTTATCAGAAAGAACCTACATCCAAAATTTAAAGCAAATCTGATAACTGTATAAAACTCTAGCTAACTAACTTAAGGGGGAAGTAGTCGCCCGTACTTTTTTTTATAATTAACAAAAGAAAGACCACAACAAATGAGCGAATCTTCTTACTACTATGAACCTGTGCACAAAAATTGAAACAAATCGGTTAATTCTATAAGAAAAACCATTTACATAAATTATGAGGGGTAGTTTCCCCTATCCTCCTTTTATACTTGTCCAGTGAATTCCAAAAACAAATCAGGGAAGCGCCATTTCAGCATAAACCTTTATACAAAATTTGAAGCAAATAGATAAATTTTGCGTGAAAAACCTAAATTAAGAACGGGGGATTACACCCCCCATTCCCCCTCTTTAAACTTATCCAATGAACACCCAATACTAATCATGAAGGCACCATTAGAATGATCCTACATCTGAGATTTGAACGAAATCTACTAATTCTTCAGGAAAAATCCATTTATATAAATTAAGGGGGGAGGAGGCAATAGCTCCGGTTCCCCTTCTTATACTTATCGAATCACCTCTCAAAAATCATCTTATCATAATAAGCCTAAATCCAAAATTTCATGTAAATCAGATATTTTAATCTTGAGTTATCGCGTTACGCACGTAAGTACGCACGTGGGTTATTCTCTGCAATAGTGCAAAAAGTGGTTCCCAGCCATATAAATGCTCTAAATTTCATTTCATTTTTATTTATTTATACTTTTATTAGAAGATCTAAAGTTTGTTTATTAGGGGCAGGGCGTAAAATTTAAAAATAAACAAATTTAATATTTAAAAAATGTAAGATATATCATGCAAATATCATTCCCTCACCTCTCCCCTACCCATACTACCATACTTTACTGCCTGATTTTTTCCATTCAGAAATAAAAATAATTAAAAACACCCTAAGCAAAATAAAGATCTTAATTGGTACCTTACAAAAAATAATAAAAATATTATTTTTTACTATAATTATGTAGTCTACTCAATCAATTATATGTCTCCTCATGTTAGACCATCATTCCCTCACACCTTGCTATTATCACAAATATCCTATCACTAAAGATGAGCAGCAGTCTAGCATTCTTTACAGAGAGGAAGCTAATTTGAGTACTTGTCAGTCCAGCAACATAAATTGGTAGTGTCAGAAAATCAGGGAGTATTTTTATTAGCAGTCATTCCCTCACACAGAATGCTAAATTTTTAGCAATTTTCAAAATTTTTAATTTTATCATACATTATATATTATGTGTTCTTCTTTCAGGAATCAGTTTGTTTTTTTCCATAATTTTGCATTTTTCATGACAATTAGTAAAAACATCTTAATTTCATCATTCCCCCACTCGTCATTCCCTCACATTTATTGTTATGAGTTAATGATAAAGTGAATGGGGAATAAGTACTTTTGTTTAAAATTTTATAACGATTTCTGCTGCTATTAAAATCTTCAACAATTGACCAATTACTAACAATTTATCCAATTTTTATGAAAATTTACCTATGTAACATTCATGTCAGACTGCTTGGTCAAATTTGCAGTATTGTAGAGAATAACCCACGTACATACATACATACATACATACAGAACGGGCAGGCACATAAGCTCTCATGCTTTGATAGCCTGTGAGCTAAAAAACTACACTGTTAAGCGTAATTCAGAAAATCATCTTGTCATTTTCATCACTACAAAAAAAAAAAAAAAAAAAAAATCTAGAAAAAACACAACACATTTTCAGAAATCAAAAGCAAACCAACAAACGAAAATTAAAAGAAATTTGTCAAAGGGACAGAAAATTCGAAAATGTAAATGAGCGAGTAAATGAGACAGTCGTGATGCCATAAGGTGAAAATCGAGCTTAGGATCAAGCCAAGACCGTCTATGATGCCAAGTTTTCGCCAACGTCGTCCAGTAGCTTGCTCAACTTTATTTTCTCCTCATTCTTGTATAACTAGGGGGGCACCGCCCCCTTTGCTCGCCAACCCCCTACGTAATCGCTTTGCGATTCCAAGTTGTAGGCTGTCCTTGCTTGCTGCCCTCGCCATTACCCCATGGTATGAATAAGCAGTTGCGGACCTTTCAAATGATGTGTCACACGACTGGTGTTGTAAAGAAATTAAAAATGTGCCCCTCCCTGGGGGCAGAGTGGGGGGTAGACACACAAAACATCCATAATATGAATAAGCAGTTGCAGACCTTTCAAATGATGTGTCACACAACTGGTGTTGTAAAGAAATTAAAAATGTGCCCCTCCCTGGGGGCAGAGTGGGGGTAGACACACAAAACATCCATAATATGAATAAGCAGTTGCAGACCTTTCAAATGATGTGTCACACAACTGGTGTTGTAAAGAAATTAAAAATGTGCTCCCCCTCGGGAGGGGCAGAGTGGGGGGTGACACACAAGACATCCATAACATGAATAAGCAGTTGCAGACCTTTTAAATGATGTGTCACATGACTGGTGTTGTAAATAAATTAAAAATGTGTCCCCCCTGGGGAGAAGAGCGGAGGGGGACACACAAGACATCCATAATAGGAAAAGGCAGTTTCAGACCTTTCTAAAGATATGCAACACGAGTCTGTGGATAAAAATTTAAAAAGTTCCCCTTTGGGGGGGGCAGAGTGGGGGGTGACACACAAGACATCCATAATATGAATTAGTGCTCGCGATGGGATACGTATAGCAGCTATACGTTTAAACGATATACGTATATCCGTATAATACGCTTTTCTGCTATACGGATACTTTAGAATATACGTTTAAACGTATCCGGATACGTATAACGCGTATCAGCTAAACGTATATTTAAGAATACGTATATTGAAAGTATACGTATATTCCGCGTATCGTATCTAATTTAAATAGTAGATTTCATCAGTCGTATGTTACTGAATTAAGAATAATTTGGAAATCGGTGGTGTTACGACAGGAATCCGCATAGTATGTCTTATATATAAGAGATCGAGCAATAAAAAGCATATACTTTATAAAACATTTTGCAAAAAGTTCACAAAAAATCAGACTCTTGTTTGGCCAATCTCGTTGCACTCACAGTGAAATATCTATCTGGATTCCGACCTAGATTGTAGAAATCGTAAAAAAGACAGCATAGTAGCACCACCTGTTGTACGATTTACACACAAAACTAATCAGTACCAATTTCTATCAGGCACTACCTGAAAATATAGGGGAGACTGGGGCACATGTGAACATAGCTTTTTTCTCATAACTGGGTTAATTTCTATAAGCAAAACTAATCAATGTAGTAAACAGTACTTTTTTTACGCATGGTAATTTTTTAAATTATTTTTATAGCTCTTCTTACTTTTCTTAATAGTTTTATGAATTCAAAAAAATGTTCATATGTGCCCCAACGAAGGGGCAGCTGTAAAACACAAGGGCAACATGTGAACACAAGGAAAAATAATTATTTGACACTTTTTTATTATCTTTTCCATATGTTACCATAATCATTAATTGTACTATCTGTTAAATTCACCATAAAGAAAAATACATGTATATTTATTTAGTTTCTGAGTGATATGTTCAAGCAAAATATTATATAGAATAAAAATAAATAGATTGTTTTTGGGGGGGAGGGGGGTTAGATAATTGATAAAATATTGTTGCAATAAAATAAAAGAGGTAAACTTGAGAAAATAATAGAATTTAAATTTTGCTTAGGGCATTTTGTTTGAGAGAGATTTTAGAGGGAGCATTTGGATAACATTTGTCGGAAATCTACCGAAAGGCGAAACATTTTCATTCCTATATTTGCCTTATTTGCCTTTAAGAATAAAAAAATGTTTTCCGTCTATAAGTTTCCTCCAAATTTAATTTCTTTTGCTTTTAAAAGAAAGGGGGGGGGATGGAAGTCAATAATGAAGATTTCACAATAGTTTAAAAATTTTATTTTCTTAAAATATAATTTTATTTTCAAAGCACCAAATAACATATCTGTTTAAGAAATGGAAGTAAACTAATACTACAAGTTTGCAACAAATGAAATAGAAAAATTTTCAAAGTTGTTAAACGTAATATTTTTTGCATTAACGATGCATAAAAATTAGTATTGAAAACCGTTAAATAAAATAATATATAACATTTATTGCATTTTAGAAAACATTAAATTTATTTAAATTACAATTGAACATAAACGAGCTTGTTGCTTTTTATGTATTTGCTGACAGATATGTTTGTAAAAGTTTCTATACAAAATCAAGTTTATAAGACAGAAATGTCTTCTATTTCAATAAAATTATAGATAATGGAGCTGGCATTATTTTCATGAAGTTAACTAAAAGGAACAGAATAACTGAATGATTATTGGAGAATTTAATGTCGTGTTCAGATCTGCTCCAACAAGACTCTTCATAAGTGCCCCACACTCCCACAAGAGTTAAAAGGACAATTCTTTAACATTTTTCAATTTTAGCAAAAACAATTATCATAAATATTTATTAGTATCCACAATATATGTTAAAAAAATTTTTTTAAATGAAAAATAAATAAAATTATTCTCTTAGCAAGTTGGAGATTTTACTTTTGAGTTCAGTTAATCAGTATTTTAGCTCCTGGGGACAAACAAAATGTCGAAGAGCTTCAACAATTTTTTTTCCAAATGTCTATAGGTGCTACTATCTTTGGTAATTTTTTGAAATAATAAAACATACAATAACTTGTGAAAAATAGCAATGTTCTCACATGCCCCATTTTCACACATGCCCCACTCTCCCCCATTTTTGCTTCTTATTTCTGTGTATTAGGTTTTGAGCTAGAGCACCCACAAATCTCATGTCACACACAGACAGACAAAGTCACAAACTCACAGGCAGATTTTTGTAAAAATATGTTTTTCGGACTCTCTTACCCTTAAAACGTGTAAGCCCGTCGAAAGTTGTCCCTTATTAATTAAATACTTTCTTCTTGTAAAGATACAAGAAAATATAAAAAACTAAGTACTGCGCCACAGATCTTCCAAAGAATAGTTTGATTCTACCACAACTAATGTAAGACATTTCATAATAAATAACTTAGTTTTTTGGGGGGAAAAAACCAAAATCTAAACTGAGGAACGTATTCAAATTTTTTTAAGTGCCTGCAAAACAAGAACAAGTAGTAGTAGTTAAGTAAACGCATCGTAGTTCTTTGAACAAAGAAACGCGATGGGAATACTCTACTGGATATTTCTCAATATCGTTAATCCGCAGAAAAACATTAAAAAATCAAATTTCATACCTTGAACGAAAAACGTTTAACCTCTTGCATAAGATCCGTATATATGATGTACCATATATGCTCTTTTGTGCTATACATATAATCGCCGATGCCGTATTATATGTATAGCAAATCCGTATTTCGTATAATACATATTATACGTATACTCGTATAAACGTATAATCGAGAGCACTAATATGAATAAGCAGTTGCAGACCTTTCAAATGATGTGTCACACGACTGGTGTAAAGAAATTTAAAATGTGCCCCCCCTGGGGGGCAGAGTGGGGGTGACACACAAGACATCCATAATAAGAATAAGCGGTTGCAGACCTTTGAAATGATGTGTTACACAGCTGGTGTTGTAAAGATATTAAAAATGTGCCACCCTGGGGGGGGGAAGAGCAGAGGGGGACATACAAGACATCCATAATAGGAAAAGGCAGTTTCAGACCTTTCTAAAGATATGCAACACAAGTGCTGTGGATAAAAATTAAAAAAGTTCCCCTTTGGGGGGGGGGGGGCAAAGTGGGGTGCGGCGCCCCAAACATGCATAATTGGAATGAGCAGTTACAGTTCTTTTAAACTATAGGGGGGCTCCGCCCCCCTGCTCGCTACGCTCGCCAACCACCCTTGTAATCGCTTCGCGATTCCAAGTTATAGGCTACCCCTGCTTGCTGCGCTTGCCAATACCTCATGGAATCGCTTCGCGATTCTGTTCAGTATTTCTTTGCAATCCCGGTTGGAATCGCTTCACGATGCTTAGACGGAGCCCTTTCTTGATTGGTCTATTCGACGCATGGAAGGAGTGGTCCACCCGGACGCGTTATTTCCGGAAACCTTACACATCAGCATCATTCCTTTTAAGGCTAGTTTTTTTTTTACTATAGAAGGATTTTATATTGTATGTTCAGGGGCCTGCGAAGAGAAAACTGCGCCCGGGACAAAGTTTCAATTTAGCGCCCCTCCCCAACTTTTTCTTGTGACAGGTCGAAAATGATGTCATACAGTATAAATTTATCGCCCGTTGAAATTCCACGCCTGGGGCGATAGCCCCCTTCGCCCCATCTCCCCCTTCGCACGGCGCTGTATATATTCCGATATATTCATGTCGATTCTTGTACAATGCTTTAGTGTTGCTCTAGGTTTTGCTCACTATACTTCATCCTTCATTTACTCTAAAATGCGAGGTAAAATGTGCGGGCCATGGATCTCGCTGGATCTCGGGAGGGATCTGACCTCCGATCTCACCATAAATAAAGTCGAAGACGAGGTCAAGGATAAAAAATATCAAAATTTAATTAAATTTATGGATTTATTAATTCATTTTTGAAATGTAGTTATTTATACAAGATTTAATGATTTCGCAAATTTTCTATGAGATTTATTGATTTTACACTGATTTACAGATTTATCACAGGATTTACAATTTAAATCTTGATTTACAGATTTTAATTTGATTTATTACAAGGTTTATTGATTTGTAATAAGATTTATTGATTTTACATGATTTACAATTTCCATCTCAATTTACTGATTTAACTTGATTTACTATAGGATTTACTGATTTACTATAGGATTTATTGATTTACAGATTTACTACAGGATTTACTATTTAAATCTTGATTTACTGATTTAACTTGATTTATTATAGGATTTACTGATTTACTATGGGATTTACTGATTTACTAGAGGATTTATTGATTTACATTGATTTACTACAGAATTTACTCTTTAAATCTTGATTTACTGATTTTGACTTGATTTACATGGCAGTAAACCCGCTGTGTACCAGATTTACAGTGTTGTCGGACCCCTCGGGGTTGAGAGAGGGGGCATCCACTCTAACTATTTTATTTCACCCCTTTGATGAAATTTGTTATGTTTTTTGTTATATTTTTGACAAAATTTTTTTTTTTTTCCCCAAGATCTTTTGACGAAATTTACTGTTTTTTCACACTAGTTTGACAAAATTTGGTGGTTTTTTGCAATTTTTTGATAAAATTTGCCACTTTTTTCAATGTAATTTGAGATTTTTTAAAGAAATTATAGTTTATTTCATGATCTATGGATGAAATTTGCGATTTTTCATGATCGTTTGACAAAATTAATGTTTTTTCTTCGATCCTTTGACAATATTGGCAGTTTTTCTTTGAACGATTAACAATTGATTTATTCTGATGACTATTTGTCAAAATTTGCAATATAATTTTTGTCCAAATTTTCAAATTTATTACAGTAGACTCCCTCAAATCCGCAACTCTCTAAAATCCGCACATATTTTATGGATGTAAACAAAGAAATTTTCAATTCAGATATTGGGACAAAATTGTTTTTTTTTTTTTAGTTATGCATCAATTCCATCCATTTTTTATTTTGTTATTTTCCTAATAATACTTTATTCATGTTTTTTTCATGAAGGAAGAATAATTTTTTTTGAAAAAAATTCAAGATATTGCTGATATCACTGGTAATCACAATTTTACCAATTATATTTATGCATTAATCAAGATTTTTTGGTTACTAAGCCTGGCTAAACTTGAAAAAAAAATCCTTATTTTATGATTTTGATGTTAATTAGTAATGTACTTTTATGAGGCAAGTTTTGTTGAATAATTTTGGAAAAATACATCTAATATTTATAATGAATATTTAATCATACACTACTGATTATTAACTTGACCTTTTCTATTAGTACTTTTATCATTTTAAAAACTATCTAAATTTTTATTATTTTCGTTAATTACTTATTTTAATATTTTATTATATTGTAAGCATTCATTATAGTTCTGATTGCACTATTATTTGCGCTCAAATTATTGCTTAAAAAATGTAAACAAAGCAATGACCAGAAATCCGCAAAATTCTAAAATCCGCAAAACCTCTGGTCCCAAGCTGTGTAGATTTGAGGGAGTCTACTGTATTTTTTTTTTCATAAAAAAAATATTTAACTTTTATATAAAAAAAAAGAAAATCATCTCCAATCTACTTTAGTTTTATTATTTTTAAGCATCTTTCTTCTATATTGAAAATGTGTTTCCAATATAAATATTTCATAGGCAAATGGGGTTAGTTTTTTTTTTTTTCCTTTTTTTTAAATTCTCTATTAAAATATCTGTTTTAATATTATTGTTTTTTAGTACTGAAAATGGGTTCTTGACATAAATCATGCCTTTTTTGTGAGGGTGAGGGGGGGGGGGAAGTAGATTAATTTTTTGACAAATACACTGAAAGTTATCTTAAATTCTGAAAAGTGTAAAATTCAGTATTGACAAGGTCCAGAGAGTTCTGGATTTTGGAACTTATCCTATATTTACATTTATTAAAATTATTAATAACTGCATTTAATATTAAATTCTTAAAACTATTTAAAATTAATAATTATTAAACAATAAATTCATAATTAGGAACATATTTTTTATGTTTTAATTATTAAAATAATTAATAATTTTGTACTCATTCTAGAAAGAAAAATGAGAGAATGCTAGTTCCAAAAAAGGACACTATTTCATGAAGAAATATATTACATATTAGTAATGTTTTTAGTAATTAAATAACAGAAAAAAATATAGTTTCTCTGTATGATAAATCAAGTGTTATTAATTTTAATAATTTTATAATTACAAATGGAAAAATACAATTAAATAACACGTTTTAATTTTTTTCTAAAAAATTAAAGTTTGATTATAATTTTTATTTGACGTAGGAGTTCCCCACCCTTCCCCCCCAAAAAAGAACTATTTATTTAACCTTTACTGAAGAAGCTCATTACTATGTTTAACATTTTATACAAATACTCTTTTTCTTTTATACATTCTTTTACAATAGCGGTTCAGTCAATGTCATTCTTTCATTCTTCTTTAGCCCCAATATTTGGTATAAATTTACTACAATAGAAGACCTATTATCCAGAACTGTAAAAAAAAAATTGAATTTTGTAAATTTTTTACTAAAATTTTGTGTTTTCTTAAATTTTACAGATTATTATTATTAATTCTTTCCAGTCCATTGTTTCAATGTGCATTCACTAAAATTAGTTATTGCAGTGGCAGAGGAATATGAATATCTCTCCCAAAATTAGGAAAAAATCTTTTTTTTTTTGTCAAACTTGAGTTTAAAGTTATATTATGATTCATTAAAAAAAAAAATCCTCAGATATTTCGCCCTCTCCCCCTTTTTTGAAAAAATATTATTGCCATGCTACTGTATTATTTGAATATACATTTAACAGGAGAGTTCTGCTTATTTTCGTGTAACCTCCCTCCCTTCTGCAGACATTCCAAAACGGTCTATCGGCTCATGGTTTCTCATTTTATTTCCATTAGAATTCGCAAAAATATTTAAAAATTGCTATGGAAAAAGTTTTTCTGCATGGTCAACAAGGGAAATAATTTAAAAAATAAGATTTATTAAAAATAATCTATCAAAATTTTTTATATAAACTACGTAGCTGTAAAGAAAAAAATGGTAAAGCTGGTAGATAGAATATTAGTTAACATTTTTATTGTTATCATTGAATAATGCAGTAGTTTTTGTTTACATAATTTTAAAATATTCAAAACATAAGTTTTATTCACATTCTACATGAAACTGTTTTAATTTTGTTATTTTAAGGTTTTTGAAAAACTCCAGATTTCGGGGGGACTCGAAATTTCAGAAGGATCCGAAATCCAGAAAATGCCCAATCCTGTGGATTCCGGAAATAGATCCTCTATTAAATTGCAAAATTAAAATGAGAAAATAGGATTTGGCTATTTTACTCTTGCAGAAATGTATTATATATGCTATGTTTATTTTACATAAAAGAATGAATAATTTGATTACTAAAAGGAAATTATGGCAATGTATGTTACATTAGATTTAAATATCATTTTAAAATGAAATGCTTTTTATGTTCATTAGATGAAAACTGTGTTTTTTACAAAACTACAGTAGTTAATATTTTTTTACAATACTTAGGAATTAAGCTCAGAAACAATTATCTAAATCTTTTTTTTGTGTATTCATAAGTCACAATACCTGTAGAAACTTTCCAAATTATGTTCATTTTAGATTTTAATACTTTATGTTATTTTAAAAATTTAGAAAATTTATTATTTTAATCAATGGTTTTCTTTAAATAAATAAATGATTTAAATCACGATTTAATCGTCGTTTTAAATCAACTTATTAAAATCTTTGACATTCTCAGTCCACTGGCAGATAAAACTTCTTATAAGATTATTTACAATAGAATTAATAGGACCAATTTCTTTTTATCCAGAATTGTACAAAACATATATTAAACTTTCAAGAAATAATTTGCTTATTTTCTGAATATAAACAATTTTATATCTTCTTACAAATATTTTCGCAAAAAATAAATAAATAAAACAAAATGAGTGAAAAAAAATAAAATTTTTGTTGTGAGATAATATAAATAACATCTTGATTAAACGTCACCCAAATATAGGCTTCTAAAAACAGACAGATTGATTTTATTTTTAAAAAGCTTAGTAATATTCAATTATTTACGTAAGTTTTAGGGTACTAATAAACGTTAAATTAAGTTTGATTAATAAAAATTAGGTTTGATTAATAAAAAAAAAAAATTAATTTTGATGAATAACATTTATGCATCGTTAGGTAGAAGTTGTACTTGCAATAAGATAGTCTCCAATTCTTCTAATTCAGTATTTTTACTCTGTAGCGTCAATTTGGTAAAAATTAAATATAAAAACATGACTAAACCGATCATTGGGGAAATTTAAGCAACACGGTGATGCAAACTTGACAGAGATGACAAACAAGAACCAAAACAAAACAAGATATACAAAAAAATATTTTCATTAGTATAAAGAAAACACTAACTCCTAGTTCAATTCGCTAATCATCATATTATATCTTTAATTGCAGTTAAAATACATTACTAATAATAAAATAAACAAACTTTTGAAAGCCTCCGGTCAGAAAAAGGTCGCCAGTCAAAAATGAAGATGGACACCCATTTCAAGGTGTTCAGTCAAGATGAACATAGTTTCGGAATATAGGATGTTACATGTAAATATTCTCAGTAATATTTACTCAATTGTAAACAAAACAGCTTTTCCAGAAGGAAAACTACGTTCTTTACCACAGCCCTTTAATAGAAAACCTTTTTTGGAGGAATTAATCAAATGCATTTCGTTGCCAATAATAGACAAACATTAAAAAAAAACTTCAGAATATCATGAGATAATGCATTTCATCTGAGCTCAAGGCTAAAAACATGGCTGGGATCTAGATAGATTTTGCGCTGTTAGCGAAACGAGATCGACCAATCAAAAAATTTGTTCACTGAAAATCATAAAAGGATCACAAAAATGAAGGCTTTTGATTTGTCAATCTTGTTTCACTAACAGCCCAAAATTTAACTGAAACCGGCTCCTAGTGTGGAAAGGCAACACAAGCATCTAGGACAAAAATGAATGCTTTTTTCTTACCACGGCACCACTGATTGCCAAAATCTCACCAACCAATTTTTCTTGTCAAATACTTGTGTTGTAACCTTTAAAACGCATAAAATTCGTTAAAACCCTAATGATAAACCATAGCAAAAAACCTGTTTATTACCAAAGCACCTGATTTAATTCTTATAAAACGGGTTTATTCCCGGGTTTTGTCCAGTCTTTGCAACTAACTCTACAAACCCATATATAAGCCCATTAAAACGAAACGCATAACATCAATCAATGCATCAAATTCTTTGTTTAGCAATCTCTATAATTTACAAATCCTTTAAACTTCTGATTACAAACTGACGTATGAGAGCTTTGCGCCCATTAAACTCATGAAAAATCACCTAAGCATGAAATTCATTCAGCAGCACTCACTAAAATTTATGAAATTCATTAAAACCCCAATCACAAACCGATGAATGAGCACTGTGAGCCCATTAAATGGGGAAAAAATATCACTGGATGCATGAATTTTGTTATGCAGCAATCTCTAAAATAAATAAAAATCTTTCAAACCATAATCACAAAACGATGTATGAGCGTTACGCGCCCATTACACTAAAAACAATTACTAGATGCATGAAATTCGTTTCGCAGCAGCCACTAAAATTTTGGAAATTCATTAAAATTACAGTCACAAACCGATGTATGAGCACTACGCGCCCGTTAGGCGTGTCACACACCAGGGAGACATGCGTCAAAAATCGTGCAACAGGAAGCAAATTTTGCTTATCAACTTGAACTATAAAAAAAGAATTACTGGATGCATGAAATTCGTTTGCGCAACAGTCCCTAAAATTGATAAATCCATTAAAATCTCAGTCACAAACCGATGTACGAGTGTTACGAGCAGATTAAATCGAAAAAATATCACTGGGCACAATTCCTTGTGCAGCAGTCTCTAAAATTAATTAAATTCTTTAAAACTAGAATCAGAAACCCATGGATGAGCGTTACGCGTCCATTAACCACAAAATAAATCACTGTAAAAACTGTTATTTTGACACAATCAAACTGATGGGTAAAGTTATCATACGAATTGAATATTTCCAACTGAGCGAAAAAATGCCCAAGCAGGCTAACTGGGCCGAAGACCAGCAAGCATTTCTCGCTCAGATAGCCTAATAGGTAATAGACGCTTTCAGTCTTGACTTCAAATATGACGTTTTGCTTGGTTACTGACTCCAAACAAACAGTTACTATGCCGTGTTTTCTATTTTTAATATATTTTACAGCTATATCTCAGAGATATATGTTTTAATACTCAAAATACAGTAGTAAAATTTTCAACGATTTATACTTAATAAGAAATTAAACATAGTAACAGTTTGTTTGGAGTCAGTTTCCAAGCAAAACGTCATGACTCACGTCACACTGAAAGCGTCAATAACATCTGGTCTGTCATTTAGACAGCTCAACAGAATAAACCGCAGGTAAAG
This sequence comes from Maratus speculifer, assembly GCA_964019185.1. Lineage (NCBI taxonomy): Eukaryota > Metazoa > Arthropoda > Arachnida > Araneae > Salticidae > Maratus > Maratus speculifer. The sequence continues at coordinate 79,140,515 of OZ025299.1, forward strand.
GAAATCCATATAAATGATGATTACTTAGATATAAACTGTTATTTTAACACAATCAAACTGATATGTAAAGTTAATGCGAAGTGAATGTTTCCAACTGAGCGAAAAAATGCCTAGGCTGGGAATCGAATTCATATCGTTCTCTTATAGGGCCAGTGGCCAGTACTTTACCGTTTAAGTTAACTGGGCCGTCAACGAACAAGCATTTCTCGCTCAGATAACCTTATTGGTAATAACATCTGGTCTGTCATTTAGACAGACCTTTATATCTACGTATCCATCGTTTATATGAAGTTCTTTTAATTGCAGTTTATTCTGTTGAGCTGTCTAAATGACAAACCAGATTAAATACAGAAATAATATATTTGAGAGTTTTCTTAAACCTTTGAGCTCTGGTTGGTAAATTTCTTCAAAATTACAAATGTCACATTGGCACCAGTATTTTTCAAGAAAAAAAACGATTAAAAATATACGTGAAAAAAATGCATTAATCCTTTTTCAAATAAATTTGGTAAATTTTTCTGGTGCCATTGTGACATTTCGGAATTAAAATTATGTGGTAAAAAATTCTACCATCAGAGCTCAAAGGGTTAAGGCAGGAAAGGAAATTTGTTACTCAACTGGTAAGATACCTCTGACATTTCTCTTGAGAATTCGCCCGTCTGATAACCGTAAATTTACCGTTCTTACTATAGTATCCTGTCCCGTCCCTTAAAAACATCACCTATTCTACCAACTAACTATAGTTAGTTGGAAAAATTATCCTCTACCAAATATATTTGGTAGAGGATAATTTTTCCTGTTTTATTAGTATCAAAGTTCCTTTCTGTATATTATCCTTTTAAAACTTCCATTTGCCTCTCTGTTTGAGATTATTCAAATAATTTGTCTTCCAGAGTTTCACAATTCTCTGCTTAGTGTTTTTTCCCCATTTTGACAGCCTGTTAATATTATCTCATTAATATTATCTAATTGCGGTTCGGGAATCGAGGTAATGAGTCTACCGATTAGAAAATGAGAAGGAGTAAGGGCAGGGCCGTAGCTAGAAGTGAACAATAGGGGGGGGGGGAAGTGAATGTAGGGGGGGCTCAAGAGAATGTAAGGGGGGCTCATAATTTTTTTTCTCTCGCATTGCCACCGAAAGATAAAGTAACGCATATTCATATTGTAGGTACTATGTTTCTTATTAAAAAGTATTCTAATAACTTCATTTTATACAAAGAAAATTATAGCATGATGAAAATTTTGAGTGTATAGCTGATCAAAATTAAACATCATGCTAGCTTCAAATGTACAAAGAAGATGAGGGAGTGTTGAAACACTTATTTTAGATACAATTTAGTAATCCTGCAAAATTATGAAAGGTTCTCAAAACTAACTTATATTTTTGAACAGAATTTCATTTGAATTTTCGGAACAGAAATTCATTGAGTGACCTTGGAATCTTTTCCAGGGGGGGCTCAAAATATTTTAGAGGGGGCTGAGCCGCCCATAGCGCCCCCTTAGCTACGGCCCTGAGTAAGGGTTTCGAAATCTGTCGAGAGCGAGGTAAAAGGATGGGTGCATCCTCAATTTCAACTTGAATCGTTAGAAATTCTTCCAAAGTTAATTTTTCATCAGCTATTACCCGTTTTAAATTAAACTTAAATGATTTTATGCCCGCTTCACAGATGCCCCCAAAATTTGGGGATTTGGGGGGGAAATAATTATCATTTGATGCCTTCATAGATTAAAAAATTACACAGTTCCTCATCTGAGAAACTAACCAATTTATGCAATTTTTTCAACTCGATGTCAGATTCGATGAAAGGTTTTGAATTATCTGATAGGATTTTTGCCTCTTCTCCCAAAGAAACGTTTTAGACAAGCTATTGGCGATTCAAGCGCTCGAATATGCCATCTGGTGGAGAAAAGATGTAACTTCTCGCTCAGCTAGTTAAGAATCACGAATTTCATTGTTCATAAGCCGAAAAATGCGTATTTCATTGATTGAGGACGGAAAAAGGCTTTAATTTCGTCCATTGGGCACGAAAAATGTCGCATTTTTTCGATCACGTGAAGCAAGATCACAAATTTTTGCCGATCATTTGCGGAAAAATCTCAGATTTCGTCGATCAGACTCAGAAAAATCGTGAACTTCGTCGATCACGCTCGAAAAAGTCGTAGATTTCGTCTATCAGATGTAGAAAAATTGCGAATTATGTTGATCGGGTGCGTAAAAATTGTGAAACATGTCAAGCAGTCGCGGAAAAATTGCGAATTTTCTCGATCGACGCTTCGAGAAAAAGTGCAAATTCTTTCGTTTAGGCGTGAGAAAATTGCGAATTTCATTGGTCGGGCGCGGAAAAAACGGAATTTAGTTAATCAGGAAAAATCCTGTTGATCAGCTCCTCTCTTGTCTTCATTCATAAAGTTCACATTTTTTACTCAACACTACTTATTTATGTTTGTTTAAGCACTTTTGACGAAACTAAATTTAGTCTTCCGAAAAGTCAAAGATTATTATTACATCTCGAAAATAATCTGTTATATATACAAACACAATATACAATATTTGATATATCCTTACCAATTAAATTGGAAATTTTGACTGGTAAGTGAACCTAGAAGTACCCCGCCCCCCTTTCCTCTGAGACTAAATTTTTATCTCATTGTAGGCCACAGATCACCTCCTTAAAATAGCATACTTTTTATGTTATTGATGTGGCCCTCGATCACTTTGACATATTTATTAAGTGGCCCTTCTCTTGAAAAGGTTCTGCACCCCTACCGTAGATAAAATTATTTTCACAGTGCTCATTCTAAAATATAATAAGGCTTAAATATACAAGAATAGAAAATTAAAAAGTTAAATCACAATCATTCGGTGATTTTCAATTAACCTTCGATAAATTCGATCTCCACCCTCCCCCCCCCAAACATAATGCTCTAGCTACACCACTGCTAGCAATAAAAAATTGTTTCAATATGACTATAACATTAGTTAAAGGGACAATTACCCAGTAGCGAAGGCTGCGAGCAGCGCCTCTGTAGGCCGTTTTAGTTCCCAATAAAGGCCTGAGTAGTGAGATCTGAAACAAAGTCCAGGTGTATCCCTTTGATAGGCGGGCCACATTAATCTAAACCTGTCACCGCAAATGCAAAACTAGCTGTTATACGTTCCCTAGGCAGATCAGTCATCATTTGGGAGCTGACCTGTGGCCCCTGTAATCTGTATTACCCCTATATCTATGGTATTACCCTGTACCGAAGGCTGCAAGCAGCGCCTCTATAGGCCGTTTTAGTTCCTGTAGCGAAGTTTACATTCGATCTGGATTTTCGAGAAGACGACAAACCAGAGCACACCGTTGAAAATCTGAATGATTAGTCCATTTTTACGATAGTAGGGCTGGGATTACGGTGCCTTGCTCTCGCTTATCTTACGCTCTATCGTAGGATGAACGTTCCTGCAACCGATCGTAACTTCGTATTACGGTGCCCCGGCGTAAGACATCTTGCCGCCAGTCTTGCCGCACTGTTATATTTGTAGTGGTTGCGCGCGCATTCACTTGATCTTAAACTTAACCAACTTACCAGAGCTTTCGAGCTGTCGTAAGATCGCGAGGCACTGTAATACCGTTTACGCTTTGTTTACATTGTGAGTCTCTACGCTGATCTTAAAAAATGAGGCACCGTAATCCCAGCCTAGAGCTCGGGAAAAAATGAAAAATCGATCTATAGAGCACGGGCACGGTTGCAAGTAAACTGTCATTTTCAAAGTTTGGGTGGCAGAAACTTTGCCGTTCCCTGTTTGTCGTCGTTTAAATCCTTAGCAATCTTCCCGATATAATGACTTTTTCGGCCAATCACGATTATTTTGGGAAAAACATAATCTTGTCTGGCTATGCTTAATCTTTTTCGAATGTTTCATTCCTCCCTCTGCCCCCGCTCCCGATATATATATAAAGAAAAAAATAAACATTTATTGTTGGTCTCTATAGTTTAAAAATTTTGTTCCGTTTGTGACTTTCTACTGATAATAAAACAATAATGAATAAAGCAAATTAAGTTCCTCCCTTCAAAAATTACCCTTTCCGTCCTTCGTCCCTCTCCCCCCCCCTCATCATATGCAGTTTCATATTTTTTTAAAACTCTTTATCTTTTAAAAAATAAGATTTGCCGCATTTATTTCTCACATATCTCAATAAATAAATAATAATCTAGATTATCTCCAGTTTAGCCTAATTATGTACGTTTCCATCCTTACCCCCCCCCCCCCTTTCCAGCATGCAAATAAGTTTAAAATATTTTTTTATTAAAAAAATCTTTTCTACTATTTTTTTCTCTCTTCAGTGACAAAAAATAATCAAAATTACCAATACAAATATATTGTTTTTTTATCATCCCCTTTTTTCCAAAAAAATTTCTTCCCCCTAGCCCCCCCCTCTAGCAGAATGAGTTTTAGAACTTTAAAATTCTTTATTTGAAAAGAAAACTGAAATATTTTCTGCCCACTAATAAGAATAAATAAATAATGATTAAAATCACTTCCTAACATTCCAAACTTACGCTTCCCCCCTTCCGAAATACAGAGAAGTTTACTTTTTAATATTTATTTTACATAAAACTTTTTTTCAATTTATTGTTACGTAGTCTCAAAAATAATTAATCATATAACTTATACCCTATTCCTGAAATTTTCATCCCCTCCTCTCTTTGTCCCCCCCCCCAGCTTGCTAATTGTCAAATATTTAAAAATATTTATTTAAAAAAGCATTTATTTTTTAAAAAATATTTTTAAAAATATTTGTTTTAAAAAATGCCAGGCCCGTTGATCATTAATACATGGAAAATAATCTAATTATCCTTAACGTACAATCATTTATGCCCCCCTCTCATACAAATATATTTGTATGCGAGTAGGAAAGGGTGAGAAGCATAAACTGTGATTTGTTAGTTTTTAAAGTTAAAATCTTTAAGTTATTTTTCTTTCTATGTAAAAAAAAGTATTGCTTTGTTTGTTGCTTTGTAGCGACAATAAAGAAGTATAGTAGTATAAAAATAAATAATCCCCATTACTGAAATTTCCGTTTCCCTTTCTTCACATATCCCCCCATATAAAATTCAAAATTTCAAAGAAAAGCGTATTCATTGATAGCTAATAAGAATAAAAATCTTCTTTCCCCCCCCCTCCAACCGAAAAATAATAATTCTTCCCCCCCCCCCCACTTCGTGTGTTTTGGCACAGCACACTACAAAAAAGTGCACTAATAATTCTAATAAAGTTTGTAAATATCTCAAAGAAAGATACTTATACGAGAAGTCTGTGGTAAGGTGGGAAAGGGGAAAAGTGGGAAAGGAATCGCTTTTGCCACCCAAACAAGCGAGCAGCTGAAGCGTGACGTCACATGCATGTAAAGACACTAGTTAGCATGAATTAAATAAATTTCATATAGTAGCGATAATTCCTACTTGCTATTGTTTCATTTTGGATCTGAACTTTACTATTTTGGTATAAAATCTAAATAAATATGTTTACAATTATTTACGTTGGATTCGTAATCCGATTGTCTTGTTTTATGCAAAGTAATATTTGTTACCTCTTTTTTTGTTGTTTAATCTTTATTAATTTTACTGGTTTTCATATTATTTCTGTTTTGAATGATTAGTTTATATTTTGACCAGTTGGTTGTAATGCGGTAAGCTTTGCGTCAGTGAAGTTCAAACGTTCGAACATAAAATTTGAATTTAAATGATTAGTCCATTTTTACGATAGTAAAACTCGAAAAAAAAAAAAAAAAAATCAAATTTTAGCATATTTTGATGCAAAACAATTTAAAACTAACTTTTTAATTTTACGTTTAATTTAAAATAAATGTGTCTCTTTTCGTTGATAGAATTTAATTCAGTATAGTATCTTATGGTTAGTTTTGCATAATCAGATGTATAGCCAAATGGCATACCTGGACAAGTGTGATTTGGCAGGGGGTCGTTTAATAATAGGGAAGTGTCGGATAGACTGGGACGGTAGAAGGAATGGTACAGTAGCTTTTTCTCTTTATGTATCATTCTAAACATTTCATTAATCACACATAAGAGAAAGAAATGGTAGCCCAATCATCAGTTGAAAAAAAAAAATGATATGTTTAAGCAGTTTTATTAAGGATGCTTTCTGTATATTAATGACTTGTTTATACATAGATGTAATAGTTTCCCTATTTCTGGAACATTGTACTGTATATTATCCATAATTTAAACTCAGCCCCAAAGTAGTCTTTTTGTTTAGAAGTTTAACACAAAACAAGGAAGTGGAAAATGCGAGTAAAGGGAGGAATAGGACATGTCAAATTCCTTATTTTTTATAAGATGAATGTACGTTGCTAACATGCAACATTTTTAGCAGATAATATATTGATTATAACATTGATAATATGTTCATTTACTTCAAAATGTAAATAAATTGAATTGATGACTTTTTGTCATCTATGACTAAGAATCCTAAAATTTCATTCCAGTCATGTAGATACTGGAATTTTATATTGTGTCATATACATTATCAACCTATAATGTTTGTTTGATTGTATATCTAGCTGACAATAGACTATTTTTTGCCTTATAGCTTTCTTTTATTGTTGTCCCATACCTCACTGTTAGTGGGGATGTATGGGACACATTTTAAAACTTGCAATTTCCTTTAATTATAAAATAGCTCTTGCATGTTATGTTTCTATATTGTTCAGGGAGATTAAAAAGTGTATCCCTTGCAATCTTTAAATTAAAATTTCTGTTTTTGACCTAAACAAAGTTTATTTTCTTACTTTTGTAAAGTGTCCCACACCACTCCACTTTCCCTATTTGTATATTCCTTTTAAATTAAAAACTAGTACTCAAGTTGGAATGTTTTCATATGAATCAACTTAACATTTGTAGTCTTTGGCAGCCATGTAAAAATGATGGCTGTGATGTAAAATTAATAGGCATAGTTTTTTGATTTGTTGAAAAAAGGATAACTGCCAAGTCTTGGAAACTATATTTTTTAGCAAACCAGTTTATTATGCTTGTGTTGAGATTACAATTCTCTTGAATTTGGTTTCCTAGAATGGTGTATTTTGGAAAAGTTTGTATGATAGAACATTTTTTCCCCCAAGTTATAAGATGAAATTTGTGTAATTTCATGTGTGTAATCTTTAATTTTTTAATGGTCAAATTTTAAAATTTAAGTGCTTTTAAGGACAAATATTATAATTGCTAGTATTTGTTTCATTAAGCTTTATAGGCATTTGACTCCAGGCCAATTCGGTAGGGCACAGAACCCGATGGCCCCTTTATTACTTTACACACTTGGTGTGTCTTTTAATTACTTTGCATGCCTGGTGGTCCTTCCTAACTATTTTGCAACCAGCCCTTTTTAAATATTTTACCTTCTCAATGATTTTTAGTAAAAGTGATTAAATTTGTGAAAAATTCAGTTTGGAGATAGAAAAGTCTTTAAGACAAAGAATTTTGTGAAGGTTCCTGTTTTATGGGAAAAATTTTTGTGAAGGGTCCTGTTTTCAGATAAAAAAAATTATTTAAAGCACCTGTCCTTTAAATAGTCCAAATGCAGACAATACACTTTTGTGTTGTTTGCGCATTTAAGTAATGCTGATACATTTATTTGTATTTTTCTGTAGATTTTAATTATTAATCAAGTGGAATTTAGCACTAGAATTTTAACTTTTTATTTGAAGAAAGTTATCACAAAGTAAATTATAATTGATGCAATTATTTCAATTTTAAATGAAATGATTTCTATGCCTGATAAAAACTATCACAGTATAGATCCCATTATCCAAATTCTGAATTTCGGGGGGTGAGAGGGGGAGGGGTGTCTTAAATTTGTAAATTTTTATTAAAATTTCTGAATTTTTTCTAAAATTTTACAGATTTTATTTTAGTTCATTGTGTTTCAATGTGTAACCACTAAAATATATTACTTCATTATCCAAAATTCTGAATTTTTGGAAGAAAAAAATCTAAATTTGTAAATTTTTATTAAAATTTTAGAATTTCTGAATTTTTTCTAAAATTTTACAGGTTGAATTTTTATTTCATTGGGTTGCAATGTGTCACCACTAAAATATGTTACTTCAGTGCAGGAAAATGGTCTAAAATTAAAAAGAAAAAATCATTTCAAACCACCCAGATTATTCTAAAAATGACAGCCACCATCACCAATTTTGATAAAACTCTTTGAATTTGTAGAATTTCTAATGCTGATTCCAAAATTATCAATCTTATTGAAATTGATCAAACTGCTTGTGATTTATGAGCTTTTAAATATCTCTGTAGATGGCCGATTTGCTGCCATTTTGAAAGGCACATATGACAACATAAAAATGTATAAAATTTCAGGATCAATTTAGAACTTTAAACTTTTTTTTGTTTCATTCAAAATACAGTATACTTTCATTTAAGTATGTTTTTATGCAGCTCATTCCATTAAAATGCTGTTAAAAAATGACTTTTTGTCATTTTTTTAAATTAAAAAACGGTGCAAATTCAATGGCTGATTTCTCTTGATGTTCCCCTTCAATTTTCATCTAATTGCATATAGAAGGGTGTTAAAAAATCTTTTTTTTTTTTTTTTTTTTTAAATAAAAAAAATCATTTTTTTTTTTTTTTTTTTAATTTCCAGCGTTAAAATAATGAATAGATACCAAGAATTTTATGTTTCTAGAACAATTAAACCTTTAATTACTAACATAACCTGATGTTTTTACACTTTAATTAATAAAATCTAATTACCGTATTTTCGGGAATACCCGCCGCACCCACCGTAAGCGCCGCACCAATGACAATCTGTTAAAAAAAAAAAGTACATCGACGTAAGCGCCGCACCCAAGCTGCTGATATTTATACAGTATAAATCTCTAAATTCCGAAATCGTTCGTAGACGCGGCTTTTAGTTATTTCCGAATTTTAGTGATCTTCAAAAAACAACTTTAAAATGTAAGTAAAAATTATTGAAAATCATCATTAAAAAAGAAAAAAAATCACATATTTATAAAAAAAAATCATAAATGGCACATTAAGTTATTTAACAGCAAAGCCAAGCATTTAATCTTATTAAAATTAAATATACACAGAGCATTTTCACGATTACGATTTTATTTATATGTTAGTATTTAGTTGCTTTAATTTAGGCCTACTGGTCATTACTTTTTCCCCAATTAACAATGATATTAGCTCAATCTCTGTAATAAAATTCCTTTGTTCCAGGCCTAATATTTTATATAAACTGTTTATGAATTTTTCTGTTGATATTTCTTTGTTTTCTTATTTTACTATATCAAGATAAATAAACTTGGAAATGAATTAGAAGAAATGATTGGTACAGCCATCTGTCGGCAAAATGCAGAATATAATCTAGATTATACTAAAAAGTTAAATACATTTTTGGTGCTGCCATCTGTCGATAAGATAGGATAACTGAACTATATAAATATAAAACATTTGATGATCATTTATGCTATCTGTATTTGAGGTTTCCAGATTTTAGAGACTGTTACAGTATATAAAATATTTTCACTTGAACAGTTAAAAAAAAAATTTTTTTTTCACTTAAGTGCCTAAAAAATATATTTAAAATGTAAAGAAATATCGTATAGAGACACTGACGAAAAAAATAAAATAAATAAAATAAGCTGTTGAAGAAAAAAATCATTGGACGAAAGACACTTAGATTTAATGTATGCAAATGCCTTAAAAACTGTAGTAAAAATATTACTGAAAAATGTGATGTAATAAAGCGTATTGCTATAAGAAAATATTTTTTAAATGCATACTAGTTTATGTTAACTCCTCAGATTACTGCAAAAAAGCAACATTTTGTCACTGGATCAATAACAAACAGAGAAAAATATAATAAATATCAGAAACTTATTTATAATATTATAATCTTACCTGTAAATATTGCAGAATCATTTTTCCCTTGACTGTTGATTTATTATTATTATGTACAGTATAACATCTTTAATCCGGACATCTATAATTCGGAAACTTCTGTAATCCGGACACTTCAGTGCGTTTATTCGCTTTTATTTTGAATAAAAGATAATAGATGGCGCCATAGGTCTTATGTAAATGAGTTTCAGAAAATGCTTAAGAGAATGAAAATATTACATAATAGCACAACTTTTTTTCAATATTAAAACTGCAAGAACTCTCTAAAATACATTTGTAATTAATATAGGTGTCTTTTTAGATACTAAGTTGTAAAAATTTATGATTGATAGTAATTTCACTTATTTTCTTTTTCCAAAGATAATAAGACGTCGGGAAAATATCACAAAATAAGATTTTTTTTTAGGTGTTATTTCTTTTAAGTATTTAACTTATGACTTACTTTGACATTTATAGTTACTATATATTTAATTTTTTTATATTATTAGCGTTCTGTATAAGAGTTTTAGATACATTAATTATAAGTTTGATTTTTAAATTACAATTGTAAGCCTTAAATTTGTCACTGTAAATTTTTTTTTTTTAGAAATTAATTTATCAATATTTTTCATGGCGAATCTATCATTCTAGTGATACGCATTATTTATCACGAATTCATTAATCAAAAATCTCATTTTTTAAAAAAAAATTGTACCTTTGGTACTTTTAGTTTGCGACAGATGGCGACACTGCATAAAATTAACAATTTTTTTTAAAAAACATTCGTTTTTGAACATTTTCAAATGATTTTTCTCAATGTTTTCAATTATTTAGTTGAATGCTATTTTGTATTGCCATATTAATAAGAGATATTAATATTACTATTAATTTTCATGCATTTTAGCTACAAAACTTCTGTAATCCGGAATTTTCTATAATTCGGACTCGCAGTAATCGCGACGATTCCGGATTAAAGAAGTTATACTGTATTTGTTTTTCAATTTAATAACGTTTCCTATCACTGATCCGTTATAAATAGCAGGTATGTAATTTTAATATTAAGATTTCAATTTTTTGTAATATTTATAAAATTTTCTAAAAAAATATTGGATTACATATAATAAGAGAACACTACTTCAAAATATCTTTAAAATATGAAAAATTATTATTGGAATGAAGTGAAAATATAGAAAAAAATATATACAAGATTTTATCAACATGTTTAAAAATCTTCAAATCCATCAAAATCGGAATTTTCACTGTCGGAATTAAATAGTTCTAAAAATTGTTTATCAGTTAATACGTCACAATTTTCATCTTCACTATCATCAGATTCAGATGAATCATCACTAACTGTATTTTCCATGATATTGGCTGCTTTGAAGCCCGACATAATAGTTTTAGCACTAATGTCTTTCCATGCCGATGAAACCCACGACGCTACTTCTTCGTAAGTGGCTTTGCGCATTTTTCCAGAATTTGTAAATGAATGTAGCCCTTCCATCATCCATTTTTCCCACAGTTTTCTTACTTTGGACTTGAAAGATTTATTCACAGCCAAGTCAAGAGGCTGTAAAACTTTAGTTAATCCGCCAGGGATTATTGCTGGCTCGGCTGAGACTTTTTTCAAAGCAGTTTTTACGGAATCACCTTTGTGGGCACTCATTGAGTCCATAATAAGAAGCCCACTAGGCTGAAAAAAAGAATTTTTTCTTTTCCTCCACACTTCCGCCAGCCACTCATACATGATTTCCTCCGACATCCATCCCTTTTCGTTACACCGTATTACGACGTCGGAAGGAAAATTTGCCTTAGGCATAGTTTTGCGCTTGAAAATAATTAGTGGTTTTAATTTGTCTCCATTCGCAGCGCAAGCTAAAACACAGGTAAATGAGGTTCGCTCATTACCAGTTGTTACGATGCCGATTGTTTTTTCCCCAATGGTGTTAACAGTTCTACTGGGGGGGCAATCAAAAGTTAATGGAACTTCATCCATATTAATAATCTGTGCTGTTGAAAAGTTGTTTTCCTTGATTTTTTCAGCGACATACTTTAAAAAAGATGCTTTTGTCTTTTCCCAATCTGCAGGCAGTTCTTGTCCCACAGTTGTCCTGGTTCTTACAGACAAATTATTTCTCGACATGAACCTAAAGCACCAGTTGGGACTACCTTTAAAATTTGTAAATCCCATGTTCGATGCCATAATCCTCGCTTGAAACCGTATCTGAACAGTTGAAACGGGCATTCCTTTTTCCCTTTGCTCCTTTACCCACTTGGCTAAATTTCTCTCCAGATTTGGCCAAACAACAACGCCACTTCTTCGTGCCCTCTTAGATTTTGGCATTTCCTTCAAAATAGATTTTTCAGCTCTCCATCTCCTTACGCAACGCTCATCAACTCCATATTCTCGTCCTGCAGCACGATTACCTATTAGCTCTGCCTTATCAACCACAGCAAGCTTGAAAGCGGCGGTGTAACTTTTTAACTTTTTGGGAGCCATTTTCACTTGAAAAAAAAAATAAATTGCTTAAATAAGAGCGTCAGACAAAAAGAGCAGAACAGTACCGTAAAATAATTCTCAGCTAAAAAGAAAAAAAAAAACGTGTTTGTAGTACGCAATTAAAATCCAATCGGAAATAGGCGCAATTACTTGCGCCAATGAGAGGAGCGCAGCAGGATGCTAGCTTCCTCCCTAGCATCTTTTCCTAGTAGCGTTCAATTCTAAGTGCTCTTTCCACAGACTTCTAGTTCTTTCCACAAAGTTCTAAACTTTTCTTCGAATCTTGGTCATCCTTGTGTAAATGCGGTTTAGGTTCCCTTAGAAAGACCCCCCACGGAGGGCACTTATCCTAGGGCCTATATCCCTCCTGCAGATAATCGGCCGTCATAAATAACACTATTAACACCACAAAGTTCTAGTTCTTTCCAGCAAAAATCCGTCAGATTTTCGATCAAAGACTTTTTCAAATTAATTTTAGTGTAGGATTTTTTTTTTTTTTTTTTTTTAAGTTAAGATATTATTTCAGTCACACACAAAGACCTCCTTAATGCTAATCCTATGGATGAAATTTATAAAGATATCGTGTTTGCATTTCAATATTTTTAAATGATTTTTGGGCATTGGATAGTTCAAGTCCATCTATATGCAGATCGTTTTATACTTTTTCGATTTTGAAGATTGTTTTCACTTTCGAAACCGACTCCCAAAATGAAAGTGCCCTCATTGAAAAATACCTGTAAGCAAAAAGCGAAAAATGTTCTTTCTACAAATCTATCAGAGTTAATCAATGCAAAAATCATTTAAAAATATTTAAATTCAAACGAAATATCTTTATAAATGTTTCCCATAGGATTAGCATTAACGAGCGGGTCGCTTGACTGAAGTAGCCTCTTAACGAAAATATGATACAGTTGAACCTCAACATTTTAGAATCAGCGGGATCACGGCGATACCGTATTTTCGAGATCTGTTAAAAAATAATTTTAAAACAATATCATGCCCCCCCCCCCCAAAAAAAAGCAACTTTTTCCTCAGTGTAAAGAAATGACGATCAAGTAAATTGGTGAAGTAAATAATAAAATACGAATTACATTGAAACACAGCACATATGCTAAAATTAAATTACACATGTTAAACCACAATTGATTAATAAATATATATATAACCATTGTATAATACTACAAATCATTATCCACAGCGAATACAATCCACAATTGTTTATCATGCCTGCGGCAAAAAATCGATTCTTAAATAGCTTACAGCACTACAAATTCCTTTATATAAATATATACCTGCATATCTTTATTTAATATTTTAACTATTGATAATTGATTTAATGATTCCTTTTGTGGTAGATTAGTTTATTTTTTATTTGGTACATACGCATCTATCCTTGTTCATTTACAAAAATTTTGTAAGTTTAAATATTTCTTGCTCAAATTTAGACTTTATATTCATCTTAAGTTATTTCGATGATTATATTATGAAGATATAAATTAAGAAAAGAAAAAAAAATCCACAAATCCACTTAGCGTAAAAAAAAACTATTTTCGTTCTTTTTTTTTCTACTGTATTCAAAGAAACAAAACAGAAGCAATGCGATATTAGCCGACTTACGCATCAAGGTCAAAGGGCAACATGTCCGCACATTGAGTCATGAAGAGGATGAGGAGAAAAGGTGACTTTAAATAACCAGTGTCTCTCTCTCTTTTTTTTTTTATTAGCAGAAACAAGAGATAACAAAATTGCACGTTTGCTTTATAGTTATAAATACTTACTTGAGTGCTTTTATTAGGCACTTCTTTAAAAATAAACATAGTAAAAGGAAAAAAAAAGGATAAAATAAGTAGTTTTGTTCAGAACTTTTCGTACGAAACAATTTTTAACCATATCATAGTAAAAATTAATCTATTGAAAAAATTCACTTGGATGATGCGGATATTTTAAATTTTCCGGGTGCCGGATTGTTATTTTTATTTATTAATTATTATTATTATTTTATATGGGCCGGACCGAGCTGATCCCCCCCCCCCCCTATAGATCAGACTGCTTCACTCAAGTAAAAACATCTACTCGCTAATGTTAAACCTATGGATTTTTTTTTTTTTTTTTTTTTTTTCAAATGCGTTTGCATTTCAATATGCTTAAATGATTTCTTTGTATTTTATATCTGAGATGTTGATCCCTAAGAAGACACCTTTTCGATTTCGTTTACAGATGTTTTTAGTGGTATACTTTGACTTTTAGAACCAGTTTCGAAAGTGAAAGTATACTAATAAAAAAACCTGTAAACAAAATCGAAAAAGTAAAGACTCTTTGTGGAGATTGACTTCCGTTATCCAAAGCAAAAAATATCATTTAAAAATAATGGAATGAGAATGACACTTTTTTTTTCTTTGAGATTAACATTAGTTAGCCGATGTTTGCACGTGGGTGAAATAGCCCTTAAAGTTGCCAAGTTAACATCGACTCGTGTAGCACATTTAAACTTATTCTTGCAAAGTCATATGCATTGAAAATTGTTTATATTCTATTGGCTTCTTTTAAATGTTTATCACGGAAGTCGGCCTTTTATTATTTTTTTATTATTCGCCAGGCCCGTTTTTGTTGTTTATCACCTGAATTAACTCATTTGGGGGAAAAAAAACTTGCTGATTCGACCGGTTTCAAAGTTTGGATTATTTTTGCCGGATAAAAAAAGAGTGAGTTATTGAAAAAAATAAAGAAAAATCTTGCTCTCTAAAGTTTTTACTATGTATAGGAAGTCTATTTCAAAAGAGTTCTATACCGGGATTTGAGCTCTCTTTGGGCAGTTTTATTTTCTAACTGGAAGGAGGATCATTAGAAGAAAAAAATGTGACAGCTGTACATTCCAATATCCTACAGGTAAAATCATTAATAGATGAGGGGAAAATATAATAATTTTTAACATGAGAACCGGTGAGACCAACATTATTTTTGAATAATGTTGATTGTTTAAAAATAAACAACTAACGCATCACGGACACCTGCGGTTGAGAGACGTTTTCAAATGTTTTGATACCAATTTGAGAGCATATAATTGTTGATTAAACGAAAAAAAATTGTCAAAATCATTTGACAAAATAAAAAAAAAAAAAAAAATCATCGTACCCGCCGCCCCGGCGTAAGAGCCGCACCTACAATATTTTATACTTTTAAACTCGTATGCGCCGCGGCTCATACGCCCGAAAATACGGTAGTAATTATAAAAATCCTAAATTAGTAGTTTCACTAGCTAGTAAAATACAATATAATTATACTCATTAATATTTTGTAATAATTATGTAAGACTATATAAAATACTAGTGATTAGAGCCGTACCGAGTGCCGGTAAATACTCGGTACTCGGCCAAATTTTGGATGCTTACTTGGCCAATACCATGTAATTGTAAGAATTTCATTTTTTAAGCATATGAATTTATAACTGATCTGTAAAAAGTTGTTCGAATATCAATGTATAATATATGCAGTAATTCATAAAACTATTTACTTGGTATTTAACGATATGTCTACAAAATATAGAAAAAATTAAGAGCAAAAATCCTCATAAAATATCTCCAGATTAAAATTTAGTTTCACATAATATAAAGGAAAACAGAAAAGACTATTATTTTGGATAAAGAAACTGAAAATACAATAAATTCAACAAAAAATTGGTTATTAAATTTATTATATTTCAAATTATTGTGCAAAAATACTAAAGAATCTGCAATAAAAAATGGGGGTTATAATTTAGGATTTCGAAGTTGGACCCCCTCTGACGCCCAGGGGCTGGGTTGCGAAGGTCAAATTTGGTATCACTGAGTAGCTTATTTAAAAATACTTAACATGTATATTTTCGTTTTTCAATCTCTTATGTATTTCTCAAGTTATTCGACTGTTTCCAGACTTTTCGGAAACTCTGTATATACTATATATGTAATTACATATATGTGCATCTAAGCTCACATTATGCTCACATCAGTATTTTTTTTTTCTTATTACACAACTACTCGGCATTCGGTACTCGGCCGAGTAGTCAGTGACAGAGTACTCGGCTACTCGGCCAAAGTACTATTCGGTACACCACTACTAGTGATATTTACATTTATCCAGGGGTCTGTCCAGACTTTTCTCACAGGGTCCTGTTTTTGTGAAATTGTGAAATTTTTCTTATATTTGTGAAAATTCTAGTCTTAATTTTGTGAATTTTAAATTATTGATATCTTCATGTTCTATCCTTCATATACAAAAACTAAATGGTATGTCCTTTGGTGAGTTAAACTGCTTATTTACAAACCAGATTTTATTTTTAAGTGACTAAATTTGTGAAAAGTTCAATTTGAAGGTGTGAAAATTCTGTGAAGGTCTATTTAAAAGACATAATTTTGTGAAGGATCCTGTTTTAAGATAAAATGTTTTGTGAAGGGTTTGTTCTAGGATAAAATGTTTTGTAAAGGGTCCTGTTTTGGGGTAAAAATTTTTCTGAAGGGTCCTGTTTTATGATAAATTATTTTGTGAAGAAATTATTCGACGGAATTATGCAAAATTCCTTTAAAGGACCTAAAGTTTTCCTAAACATATCCCTGTTATCAGAATGATCAGTAGCTGCATTTAAAATTAAATTGTTAACACTATTTAATATTAATAATTATTAAATAAATAATCTTTAACAAGTACTTTATATACATTTTTATGCTTTAATTACTAAAGTGATAATTTAATATTCAATTTAGAAGGGAAAAAAAAGCAGGATGTTAGCTCCAAAAAAGGGCACTATTTCATATGAAAACATATTAGTAATGTGTTTAATAACATTAAGGGGAACAAGTAGACAATTTTTTATCAATAAATAAAAAAATCATTAATTTTTTTAATTTTTGTAAAATACATATTGAAAGATAATTTTAAATAACATGGTTTAGTCCTATTTTTTTTTCAAGAAATAAAATTCTATTTTTTTTGTAAGGTCTAGGACACATGTGTTTTAAAAAAAAAACTGGGGTATGGAGAAGTTTTACTATTTTTTAAAAAGGCAGTGTGCAATTTGTCATTTTTAAAAGGATCCTTGAAAACAACCTGGAAGAAACAATTATGGAATTAATAAAAACTGAATAAATAATTTCATTAGTTTTTTAGCTGAAATAAAAAATTAAAAAATATTATTGACAGCTTGTTTTGCATTTGTGCTATGAAAAAATAATCACCTAAACTAGGGGTGCACAACCTTTTCAAGAGAAGGGCCACTTACAATTATGTCTGGGTGGTCGCAGGCCACATCAATAACACAGAGATAATTCGATTTTGAGGAGGTGATCTGTTCCCTATAAATTGGATAAAAAATATCGTTTCAGATGGGAGTGGGGGGGTTACCCCTTTGAGTTCGCTTACCCAATCAAAATATCCAATTCAATTAGTAAGGATATATCAGCAGTTCTTATGTTTGTATATATAATAGATATAGCAAAGAATTTTTTCAAGATGATATATTAATATTTCTTGATGTTATTCAAGATATTAAATTTTGTTCTATTAAAAGTGCTAAAAAACAAACATAAGTGGTTGGTGCTGAAAAAAATGTCAGCTTTATGTATGGACAGAGAAGGAGGTAATCAACAAGATTTTTCCGTCCTGATTCAATGAAGTTCCCGATTTTTCTGCGCATGATCAACGAAATTTTCAATTTTTTATGCCTGATCGATCAAATTTGCAATTTTTACGAAACCGATCGACAAATTTGAAATTTTTACGAAGCCGATCGAGAAATTTCGGGCCTGATTAACAAAATTCGCGATTCTTAGAAAATCGGTCGAGAAAGCTCAGTCTTTTCCGTGTCTGAGCAACAAAAATCACGATTTCTACGAAGCTGATTGACAAAATGTGTGATTTTCACAAAGTCAATCGACGACAATCGCGATTTTTACAAAACAAATCAACAAAATTCGTGATTTTTACAAAACCGATCGATGAAATTTACAATTTTTCCTCTCATGATTGAGAAAATTTGAGTTTTTGCGCCTGATTGACGAAATTATCGACTTTTCCATGTCTGATCGACAAAACTCCCGATTTTCTTTCGCATGACTGACAAAATTTGCGATTTTTCTAAGCCTGATCGACAAAATTCCCAAATTTTCCGAGTGCGAACGTCAAAATTTGCGGGTTTTACAAAGCTGATCAAAGAAATTAACGATTTTCCTTCGCATAATACACTAAATTCGGGAATTTTACAAAGCTGATCGACGAAATTTGCAACTATTTCTCAAATGATCGAGAAAATTCGATATTTTTTTACGCCTTATCGGCGAAATTGGAGATTTGTACGAAGCCAGTTGACAAAATTCGCAATTTTTCCGAGCCTGATCGACGAAATTCACAGGTTTTCCGAGATTGATCTTCAAAATTTATGGTTTTTACAAAGTTAATCGAAGAAATTAACGATTTTTCTTCGCATAAACGACGAAATTCGCGAAGCCCGATGAGAAAATTGACGATCTTTTCGCGTCTGTTCAACGAAATACGTGATTCTGACGAAACTGATTGCCAAAACTTACGAATTATACAAAACCGATAGACAGAATGGGTGATTTTGATGAAGTCGATTGCCGAAACTTATGAATTTTACAAAGCCACGACAGAATGGGTGATTTTTTTTCTCGCATGATCGACAAAATTCGCGATTTTTATGAAAGCAATCCACGAAAATTCAAGATATTTCTGCGCCTTCTCGACAAAATTCTGAATTTTTGCGAAGTCGATAGACGGAATTCGCGATTCTTTCTTGCATGATCGATAAAATATGCGATTTTCTTCTATTCGAGGAAGCTCGCGTTTTTTCCAATACTGATAGAAAGTTAGTGATTTTTTCCGAAGCCGATTGGCGAAATTTGCAATTTTCATGCAGCCAATCGACAAAATTCGCGATTTTTACATATCTAATCGAAGAAATTAACTATTTTTCTTTGCATAATTGACGAAATTCGCAATTTTAATGCAGCCGATCGAGAAAATTCACAATCCTTCCACCCCTGCTCAACAAAATTCATGATTTTTACGAAGCCGATAGACGGAATTCGCGATATTTTCTTGCATGATCGACAAAATTCGTGATTTTTTGTGCCTGATCAACGAAATTCGACTTTTTCCTAGCCTGATCATCAAAATTAGCGATTTTTTACGATCGGCGAAATTTGCAGTTTTTATGAAGCCAATCGTCGAAATATTCACGAATTTTCCGAGCCTGATTGACAAAATTCGCGATTTTTATGAAGCCGAATGAAAAAATTCGTGATCTTTCTGCACCTGATCAACAAAATTCGCGATTTTTACTAAGCCGATCGCCGAAATTTGCAAATTATACGAAGCCAATAGAAGGAAATTGCGATTTTTCTCGCATGATACTAAAATTCTTAGTTTTTCTGTGCCAGAGTGACGAAATTTGCGATTTTTCCGTGCTTGATCGACAAATTTCACGAATTTTTTGCGTTTGATTGACGAAATTCGCAGATTTTCGCACCTGATCGACAAAATTTGTGATTTTTCTTCACATGATCGAAAAAATTGGTGATTTTTCCCGAGCCTGATTGACGAACTTAGCGATTTTTACTATCCTAATCGACAAAATTTGCGATTTTTACAAAGCTGATCGAAGAAATTAGTTTTTACTTCGCATATTTTCAGAGCCTCATCAGCAAAATTGGCAATTTCTATGAAGCCCATCAAGAAAATTCGTGATCTTTCTGCACCTATTCAAAATAATTCTCTATTTTTAAAAAGCCGATCGCCAAATTTTGCGAAGCCGGTAGAAGGCATTCACGATTTTCTTCTCGTATTATTGACTAATTACACGATTTTCCGCGCTTGATGGACGAAATTCGAAATTTTTAAAAAGCTGATCGAAGAAATTAACGATTTTTCTTCGCATAACCAACAAAATTGGTGAATATTCTGAGCCTCATCGACAAAATTTGCAATTTTTATAAAGCATACCGAAAACATTCACAATCTTTCCGCTCCTGATCAACAAAATTCGTGATTTTTTGCCTAGCCGATCGCCGAAATTTGCAAATTTTACAAAGCCGATAGATGAAATTTGCTATTTTTACAAAACCAGTAATCAAATTTCGAGATTTTTTCATGCCTGAACGACGAAATTATCAATTTTTTGAGTCTTATCAACAAAATTCAAGATTTTTACGAAGCTAATCGGCGAAATGCGTGATTTTTACTAAGCTGATCGACAAAATTCGCGATTTTTACGAAGCCGATTGACGAAATTCGCGATTTTTAAAACCCTGGTCGACGAAATTCGTGGTTTTTCCGACTCTGATCGTCGAAATTTACAATTTTTCGAGCCAGATCGGCAAAATTTGCGATTTTCCGAGCCTGATGGGCAAAATTTGTGATTTTTCCGATCCTGATGGACAAAATTTGTGATTTTTATGAAGCCGATTGACGAAATTCGCGATTTTTATGAAGCCAATTGACGAAATTCGTGGTTTTTACAACCTGGTCGACGAAATTCGGGGTTTTTCCGACTCTGATCGTCGAAATTTACAATTTTTCGAGCCAGATCGGCAAAATTTGCGATTTTCCGAGCCTGATGGGCAAAATTTGTGATTTCTCTGAGCCTGAAGGACAAAATTTGTGATTTTTATGAAGCCGATTGACGAAATTCGCGATTTTTATGAAGCCAATTGACGAAATTCGTGGTTTTTACAACCTGGTCGACAAAATTCGCGATTTTTCTGACTCTGGTCGTCGAAATTTACAATTTTCTGAGCTTAATCGGCAAAATTTGCGATTTTTTTCGAGCCTGATTTACAAAATTTGTGATTTTTCCGGGCCTGATTTATAAAATTTGTGATTTTTCCGAGCCTGATATCCAAAATTTGTGATTTTTATGAAGCCAATCGGTGGAATTCGCGTTTTTACAAAGCCAGTCAACAAAATTTCTAATTTTATGTAGGCGATCGATGAAAATCGTGATTTTTCAAAGCTGATTGACGAAATTTGTGATTTTTTTTTCGCCTGTTCGATGAAATTCCCAATTTTTTCGAGCATGATTGACAAAACTTGTGATTTTTACAAAGCTGAATCGAAAAAAATGAAAGCATTTCTTTGCAAAATCTACGTAATTCGCGAATTTTCTGAGCCTCATCACCAAAATTAGCAATTTTTATGAAGCCAATTGCCGAAATGTGCGAATTTAACGTAACCATTAGGCGAAATTATCTCTAATGATTGACAAAATTCATGATTTTTCCATACCTGATCATGATTTTTACAAAGCTGATTAAAGAAATTAACTTTTTCTCTTCATATAATCGACGAAATTTGCGAATTTGCCGAGCCTCATAGACAAACTTCATGATTTTTACAAAGCCTATCAATGAAATTTGCAATTTTTATAAAGTGGAATCATGAAATTCACAACCTTTCTTCACATAATCGAAACAATTCGCAATTTTTCCGTGCATGATTTACAAAACCCACGATTGTTTTGCCCATGATCGACAAGATTTGCGATTATAACGAAGCTGATTGAGAAAATTCACAATTTTTTCCAGCCTGATCTACAAAATTTGTGATTTTCATTAAGCCAATCGATGAAATTCATGATTTTTACAAAGAAGATTGAAGAAATTAACGATTTTTCCATTCATAATCTACGAAATTCACGAATTTTTCAAGCATAATCGACAAAATTCACAATTTTTACAAAAAAGATCGAGAAAATTCATGATCTTTCTGTGGCTGACTAACAAAATTTGCGATTTTTATGAAGCTAATAACCAGAAATCTCAATTTTTTCTTGCATGATCGATAAAATTCGCAATTTTCCCCTGCCAGTTAGATGAAATTCGTAATTTTTCAGCACCTGATTGACAAAATTTGCTTTTTTTTCAGATCTGATCGAT
Organism: Maratus speculifer; assembly: GCA_964019185.1. NCBI lineage: Eukaryota > Metazoa > Arthropoda > Arachnida > Araneae > Salticidae > Maratus > Maratus speculifer. The sequence goes on from OZ025299.1 coordinate 79,162,835, forward strand.
GAAATTTGTGATTTTTATGAAGCACATTGACAAAATTTGTGATTTTTACAAGATCGATTGACAAAATTCATGATATTCCCATGTAAGATCAAAGAAATGCTTATGCACAAAAATTGCAATTTTTTTCAGTTGTAAATTGACAAAATTCACTAGCCACACGTTAACCCATCACGGCCATTTTTGTCCTGCATGCCACAGGTTGTGCATCCCTAACCTAAACCTTAACTTACAGGATGTATTTAACCAAGATCTCATGCTGTGCATAACATTTTTATACTAATTATTTTTTTCTTTTATACATTTATACTAATAAAATCCGTGCGCCTCTGTCTGCTTGAAGCCGATTAAACTTCGCAACGCGGGCGAGTTGGAAGTCGCGAGAGGTGTCTTTCGATTGGAAAAATTCCGGGGAAGTCATTTCGGGCATTTTCAAGACCGTGGGACCAAAATTTAAAAAGTTATGAATTAAAAACCCCTTGGGAATCGGAACGAAAAATGTCTCAAATCCCAAACAGCGCTCAAACGGAGCTCTGCGGCAGAACACTGCTCCACCTTGCGGTGAAGAACCTGAACTTTTCCCCTTTGGCTAAAAGAAGAAGCAGTCGAAAACCTCTTTTTCTCCCTTTTTTGCACGTTTTTTCTTAAACCATCATGCAGACAGTTTTTAAAGTAGAAAAAAACTGATTACATATTCAGAATCTGCGTAAAAATCTGCTTCTGATGAACTAAAAAATACGAAAAAATGTCTTATGGGCGCTTAGTGCCCACCGTGCAAAACCAAATATTTTTAACGGGACGATGGGCGCGAAGCGACCATAGCTCCGATCCACAATCTTTTTTTTTTCAAGTGCACGTGGCCCACCATGCGAAATCACATATTTTTAACGGGACCATGGCTCTTTAATTTACTTTTTTTTGTGCTTGAGGATTCGAACACCAAGACTTTCTTATTAAATGAATTTTTTTGCTTATTATATACTGCTTAATACCGAGGTTCGTTTGGAAAAAGTGGCCCAGCTAGCGGGCGTAGCTCGCTAGTTCTTTTAGAACAGCTGTTGAGTAGATGTTTTTATTCTATTTTTCTTTAGCTCTAATTTAGTATAAATTTATTGTCACAAAAGTAAAGTGAGAAAATAAGATTCTGGTTATTTGCTCTTAACTTTACAGAAAATTATTATACTTGCCATGCTTTTTTTATATAAAAAAATGAATAATTTGATTACTTAAAGGAAATTATGACATCACAAATTACATTAAATTTAAATACTAAAATGTTTAAATTAAATGCTTTGTAAGTCTTTACAAACTTGCTATACTTAATGTTTTACAATTCTCAAGAATTAAGTTTAGAAACAAATTTATATATTTTTCATTTTATTTATAAGGCAAAATATCTATAGAAAATTTCCAAATTAATCTTAGAATTTAATACTTTTATCATTTTATATTTATAAAAGCTCTAAACTTTTTAAAATTTTAAACATAAACAGCATTTTAAACGTTTTTTTTTTTAAATCAATGATTTAAGAAAAAAGAAATCAGTTGATTGAAATTGCAATTTAATCACTAATTTAAATTTTTGATTTATCGCTACTCAGTTAGAATTTTACTGCTCTAAAAGCTTGAGATATTTGTCTCCTAGTGCAAACTTTCATCTAATAGTGTCTTGTCATTGTTATATGCATCATCACAGATGTCATCAAGTTTGGAATTCATATTTTGTGGCTTTGAAACTGAAACACTGTCAATGATTTCATTAACTGACATTTGATGTTTATAAGTTAATTTCACCAGGATTAGTATTAGTTCAGAATAACATTTTTCTCCCCAAATAACTTCATTTACAGTCATCTGCTTGGCATAAAATAGCAATTTTTTACTTTAATTAGACTGGCTCTAAAGTAAAGGACAAAACTTTGAAAATTCATTAGTCTCCAGTAATAGCAGTTTTATAAATGGCTACATATATTTAAAAGTGTTAAACAATAAACTTTTGTTAAAATTTCAAATTATCTTAAAGTTAAATAGGCCAATAAAGCTTATATAATGCAACCAGTGAAACTTTAATCATTGATAGAATGAAAGAAAGTTTTATTCTCTCTTTGTAGAAAAGGTAGCCATCAATTAGTGTTGCCAAGAATTGTGTAAATCAGGGTTACCAATTTCTTGTAGTTTGTTTTGACATCTTTAACCACCGAAAATTCTGTTTTTAGATAAAGTGAAGAAAATTACTTTAAAATGCTGGTGATTAGAGCATTTGGAGCTCCTGATTTATGCAAGACACCTAGCATCATTACCACTGGCAGACAATTTTTTAATAGCTTAAATTTAGAGGGAGTAGATTTACACTAAAATTTATGAGAATTTTGGGTTGGCAGATTTTAAGCAATCTACTATTTCAATGTTGAAATATATTGTATATTCTATAAACTGTGTATAAGTGTAAAATTTGTATTTTTTTCCCCCTAGATGTTTATGGAAGTGATGAAATCTTGTTCAATTCTGGGAATGGTGGAAGCAAAAAAATTGTACATGTTATGGGAAATTCAACAACTGCTATTATTGTGCACAATATTTCACCTACAGTATCTGCTATTTTATTTGAAGTTCATTCTCATGTTCATAACGTGATATTATCAGAATTAGAAACTGAACATCTTCATCACTCAGTCAGTGGCAGAAATATTGGAATGGTGTATAGATTACATACTTGGGAATCTGAAGCACGCATGTGGTTAATAAATAAAGTTGAGAAGCAGCTGCCTGTCCTTATTATCATTTCTTCATTTGATTCATATGGTAATAATTTTATCATTCAAATACAACCTTTTTTTTTTTATATATAATCTTCATTAATGTTTTGTAGTAGCTGATTTGTCTAGCATTATGTGGTCCCTTAAAAAAATAGCCATAAACATAAAAACTGTAAAATTTACTGCATGAACTCAAATAAACTTTATTGAAAAGAAAAAAATATACTATAATTAGAAATAGTTATTACTGTTTATAATTTAGATAATAGTTATTACTATTTCTAAATTAGAATTATTATAATTAGCATTAGAAAATGAAATTTTTAATAATGTGAGGAAATTGTGGCAAATCAAAAAAAGTAAAATAAAATAAATAAACAAATAAAAGTCACAAAAATTTATTTCAAAAGTTGCAGAGGACAAAACATAGTACTATATTGGGCTAAATTATTAAAACAGGATTTTCTTCATGAATGTCAAAAAATCACCATAGAAAAAAGTCTCTAAAAATCACATAAGAATTCTAATACATGAATTCTGTATAAATTTATTTGAAAAGAGGGCAATACAGTCATCTCTGTGAGATCCACCGATGTATAATCCACAAATGTCTATTATCCACACTACACATTGGGGTGTAAACAATAAAAATTTTCATTAACAGTTCAACTCATAAAGTTAATTTTTTTTCTGTTATCAATTTTCCAATAAATAATATAAATTTGATATAAATATTTACATTTCTGGTACTTCTAGGTTATTCCATCGACCAATTTCGCCAAATTATACAAATTGCCAAACTAATAGCCAAATTATACATGTTGACATAATTTTTTTTTTAAATAATGAAAAAACAAATAATTAGTAGAATATTAATAAAAATATTAATAAAAAGTCGAAATAAAAAATCACTTAATGACATTTTAAACACATGAATCACATTTAATGTCATTGAATGTGACATTCACGATCATCCATTATTGGCATTTAATTTTGTTGTTTGGCAATAATTTTTTGGTTGACAGGATAACCTAGAAGTACCAAATTTCCTTAAGTAACAAAATTTTATCTCAGAGCAAGAAATAATGGGTGTTCACAGACTACAGAAAAAAATTATTGACAACAAACCAAAGCTAAAACTACTGTGTTATGTCAATGTTTAAAATATTGAATAATCAGTAAAATTTGTATTGCATTATTGTATATAATTTATTTTTTCTTTAAATTAACTTAATAATTAAATATATTAAACCAATGTTGCAGTATGTTTTTTTCTTTTCTATTGTAATTGTAATTTTTGTGCAGTTTTCCTAATTTATAGCAAGACCTAAAAAAAAAAATGTAAACAAAGGGATGATCTGCAATCCACAAAAATGTGTAATCCACAACACAAAACTGCCACTCCCTAAGTGTGCAGATTTCACAGAGCTGAACAACTATTACTGAAATAATTTTAGAAATGTCAATAAATCGCCACAACCCCTCCCCCTCCCCCCCCCCCAAAAAAAAGGCAGCCAAAATTAATTATATTAGACTAAAATTTTAAAACAAAATTCTTTTTGCTATTATGGAGAAATGGCTACAAAATGTGAAAAAATTCAACAAATTGCAGCAATAAAATTCAAGAAAATGAAGTAATGTACGAAATGGAAATAAATTTTATTGAAAAGAGGGCAAAATTTACCAAATTGAGTTGAAAAATTCGAGCTGTATTCATTTTGATGAAAAAATCTCTTTGAAATGTGAAAGAATGTTAAAAATTACATAACAAGTATTAAAAAATCTAATAAAATAAAAATCTGAAATTTGGTTTTGAGGTTCATAACCAGTGCTATAATGGGGAAATTGCACGTTTTTCAATTTAACTTGCATTTTATAGAGTACAAACGTATGAGCATTTTGATACCATTTTTAAATTTTTTTTTTTTACATTAGAAAAATCCATTAAATTAACTTTTAAAATGCAGTTTTAGTTTTGGCAGGAAAAAGCCGCATCGCGTGTCGAAAGCAGTTTTGACGTCACTGCACGTATAAACAAACCAGTGCCGTATTTTCCTTTGTACTTTTCTATGAGGATAGCATGGGTTACGCCGAATGACGTCTTTCTTTCCTTGAAAATGGTTTATAGAATAAATTAAAAGCATTGTAAATTGCTGTAATAAATAAATAATATTGTGAATTCGAATGAGATTTTTTCCCCTCTCATTGTTCTAAGAATTTTCTTTTAAAATATCGGTACAAGTTTATACTGCAATTGTATTTTATAGAATAACATATTTTTCTTTTTCATATTGATATTTCCCAATTATTAATTTCACAAACTGGTTCAAATAGTATTTCTTTCATTATCTAGTAGGCCTGCGCAACTTATAAAAAAGTTTTTGTATTTATATTTTATATTTGAAATGAGATTTTGCCCTGCTTTCGTTAAATGTTTTACATTATCAATTGTTAAATAAGCTATTTTTGAATGGGAAAACCGATAAATTCAGAATGAAAGCAATTTTTTCAAGTAGCTTTAAGGTAGCATTACATAATCTTTATGTAATTAATCACAAAAAAATTAATAATTTTTTGAAAATGTTTCACATGGACAAAAAATAACAAGTAATTATTTTGAATACTGTCGGTTTTATGAACTCCATCAGACTTTGGGATTGAAAATTTTATGCCTTATAAACCTGCAGATTACAACTTAGTATTTGGTTTATGAATTCTATTTTTTTATGTTTGTTATAAATTAACAGTATTTTAACGGAAGTTAAAAGAACCAAAAGAGAGAAACAGGAATCCCCCGACGTACATAAGCAATGCGCACTGTAAACTTTTACGTAACTTGACTTTTACATAAGTTGAATTTGTAAATTGCTCATAATTTTGTAAGAAAGTGCAATATTAATTATATTTGTAATATTTACTCATAAATATTATAAAATAAATGTCAAATTATGAATGTTTATAAAACATGCTAGTATGTTCACAAATCCAATTTTTGAGATTTATTACATAATTGCGAATCTACCTAACTCTCATAATTTGTAAGTCAGGGTGTGCCTGAGATTGAAAGAATGAAATATGTTTGAATTTTTATTCATAATCAGGGCGGGATGGCGGGATTCGCGCCCAAAATTTTGAAATCCCGCCCAAAAGAATATCGTGGGCAGGAGGCTCCCGCCCAAAAAAAAATTACGAATTTTCTGAAAAAATTTGCATTTTGAAACTATGATTAACTCTCACGATCTTTTTGCATATTTTGTGATGTTTCCGTGCGACTGAATGACATATTTTGCGAGTTTTTTACTGCCAAAAATCGTTGAATTTCACGATTTTCCGCAATCGATCGTCAAATATTCCTCCGCGATCGACCGACAAGTTTCGTGCGATTTTCTGCCGCGAGAATGGAGTAAATCTGTTTCGAATTTTCCAAAAAATTAACGCATTCGGTCCCAAAAGTTATGAAACACCGTTTATCAGCCCGCAAATTCGGGTAGTTATTCCGAATTTCCGGGCTGACAACCGATTTTTCATAGCTTTTGAACCGAGCTGAATTGCATATTTTCGCAATCAATTTCATCAATCGTTTGCAGAAAATGAAAACGCAGAAAATTTTGCTAAATTATCGCGATAGAAACTTTGATTTTGTCATAGCATTGGGGGAAAAAAAATCTGTTTTTCTCAAAAAATTCGACTATCCTTAAAAAAAAAATCGCGATAAAACGTGAATTTCTTCACAAAGATCGCAGTATAAACGCTAATTTCGGGAAAGGATCGTGGAATAAACGTCTATTTCGTGAAATGATTGCGAAATAAACGCGAATTTCATGAAAGCACCGCTGAATAAATATGAATTTCGTGAAAGGATCACCATATAAACAGCGCTGTGCAAAAAAAATGGGGGTGGGGGGGGCAGTCGCACCGGACGTAGAAGTTTAGGGGACGCCGATTTTTACTACCAACATCATTTTTGGCCTGTAAGAAGAAAAAGAACAAATACTAAATCAAAAGGTCGCGAAAGGACACGATTTTCGTCAAAAGATCGCGAAAGAACACGATTTTCGGCCAAAGATCGCGAAAAAGCAGTAGTTTCGTCTAGGAATCGCGAAGAAACACGGCTTTCGTCAAAAGATCGCTAGAAAAACGTGATTTTTGTCAAAAGATCGTTAGAAAAACGTGATTTTCGTCGAAAGATCGCGAAAAAAAACGCAATTTTCATCAAAAGATTGTGAGAAAAACGCGATTTTCTTCCATAGATCGCGAAAAAAAAAACCGCAATTTTCGTCCACAGATCGCTTGTTTGTTTGTTTGTATTTATGTCGGCCAATTACCTACGCTATGGGATATAGGCCCTGTGGGGTGGGGTGCCCTCCGTGGGGGTCTTTCTAAGGGAACCTAACCTGTATTTATGCAAGGTTCGAAGAAAACCACAGAAAACTCCGAACAGTTAGGCCGACGGTCGCGATTGGGTTCGAACCCAGCACCTACTGTCTACCAGTTTGGATGTCAGAACCTCGTGGCCTCTGGTGGGGCGTCCACAGATCGTGAAAAAATGCAATTTTCGTCCATACATAGCGAAAAAAACACGTTTTTCGTCCACAAATCGTGAAAAAAATAATTTTTGAATAATTAACTTTAAAAATTTAATAATTAGAATTTAATAATTTTGAATAATTTTATAAAACATCTGAGAATCCGAAAAATTACCTAAAATTTTAATGTTTTTAACAACTTTTTTTGTAGATAAAAGTCAAATTTAACATTAGCTTCCCATGTTTGTTAAATGATCTTTTAAGTGAAAACATGATAAAATTTGAATTGGACAACTAGCTAAGATTGTTGTGCAAAAATTGCATTAGAAATACGAACTTAAAATAGAAACTTTCATTTCAGAATCACTTATAGTAGTTGCATTTGCATAAATTGATTCACTCTGACCCCCCCCCCCCCTTACAAACAAAAATAAAATAAAATAAAACAGGATTTAAGAAAAAATATTATTTTATTATTGCAAATAAAATAATTTTAATTGCCTTTAACGCGCGCTATTTAAAAGTAATTTCCCATTTCCGGTTCTCTCGCTTTTCCTCTTTTTTTAACTTTTTGCAATCTCATACCTGTTACTGGACCTTTAACAAAAGTAATTAGCACTGGGAGGGAATTGATTTACTCTTTTTTAAACTAAAAAACATATTTTGCATAATTATCCAGAGTTGTTGATAAAAATTGCTTTAATGGTATTTTGTCGTGTCTGTATTCATGTAATTTTTTAAATAGTACATAAAATAACAGTAGGTTTTAAAGATTTTTTTTCTCCCTCCCAAACAGCTAAACTCCCCTCCATTTATAAATGGTGGTAGGGAGACTCCCCTCCTCTGGAAAATTGAATTTCAAGCCCTGATAATCAATAAACACTTTCTTTATTCTTTGGCTTTATGTTAATTTTTATTTCTAAATAAATACCCAATCCATACCGATTATATATATATATATAACGAGATGTCTGCTTTCAAAATTGAAAAGAGTGTCCTCCTCAACCTGTGCTCAAATTCTGTAGTTTTCTATAGTACAATGCTTATTTTCAAAAGGAAAATACTATTTTCTCTAACGAGATATTCAAAAAATTTTCATTATTATTCAACAAAAGTTAGAACATTGAGAATAAGACTTATGGATAGTCTGATAAATGTTAAGCATGACATTCTGAGAAACTATATTTAAACAAATAAAAACTACTGCATAGATTCAAAAGTTATTCGTAAGCAAATAATATTAAAATGGTAATTAAATTATTTGTACACTTTTTTATTTAACTTGGTTTTCGCATGTAAGGATAGGATCGTGCATTTGATTTTTCACCCACTTTCAGATAAATTAAGAAATATAAAAAATATATACTAAGGTATGCTTCCAGTGACAATGCATCATTTTAATATTTTTAGAAGTTAATTATAAATCAATACATTAATTTTAACGGATTTTTCCTTTAGCCCAAAACATTTGATAAATTGTCGAATTCTCCTTGTCGTTACAAGTTGCAACAGCATTGTATTTATTATGTTCTAAATTATGGTTCCCCCCCCCCCCCCCAAAGAAAAAAAGCCAAATGGATGTGAAGCTACAAATAGTTTATAAATTAGAAAATACAAATAAAAAATAAAGAGTCCCTTTTTTATATACAATTCGTATCAACCGACAAAAGTATGCGTATTCCTTGATAAAGATCAAATAAATATTTTTTTAACATTGCTATCTTTGACATATTCGGCTACATTTGGATGGACTCCCCCACCCCACCCCCATTCCTCTCACACATCATACATAACACATTTCATTAAGAAAAACAAAAAAAAAAAAAGTAAAATGTTAACATGTGGAAATCAAAATTTTACATCTATACATATAGAATGGTATCTGAATCTCAGTAATACATGTCTGTATTATAAGCAGTGTTGAATTCAGGGGTTGACCGGGATGGACATATTTAAGAAATATGCTTGAACAAATTAACACTTTCATAATAAATGAACAATGATTATAGGTTGAAAATTCAATTTAGAAATTCTAAATGATAGTTTAAATAATGTTTTGCTTTTCTTTCCATATATTAAAACAGAAATAGAGCAAATATTATTTTTTCAAAATAAATTCACAAGCATGTAAAAAGAAAAGGCGGTGAATTTTTCATAATTAGGTCAACCATGACAAATTATTGTATTATATTGGACATTTTATGAAAATAAAAAGTACAAAATGAACTGCAATCATAAAAATGAGCTGTGATTATTGATAAACATTGGATACATATAAAAATAAGTTTTTTTTTCTTTAAATTTTTGCTTTAATACTTATTTTTAAGTAAACACGTAAAAAAAAAAAAGACTATTTATACAGGGTGGCTACAGATTCTGGAAATCATGGAATCAGGGAAAAATCAGGGAAGTTTATCAATCTGGAAAAATCAGGGAAATATCAGGGAACTTTATAAAAAATACTCAAAAATCAGGGAAATTTTTCTCTATGCAAAAATATTTGTTTTCACCTTACCAACAACATTGACAGAGTTGGCAAGTTTTTGACGCATGATGGTTTTTACTGGATTTTACCATGGTTTTTACCGTCATGTCAAAAACCTCTTTGTCAAAAATGTCGAAAACTGTCAAAAACCTATTTTTTTTTTAAATTTGTTTTTACATTATAATTATTATTAATTTTCATCTTATCTTTAGTATTAAGTTGTTTTACATGAAATATTCAACATCAAAAAGACTTTAAAGTGTTTTTATCCATCTAAGAAAAATAAAAAATAATTGCATTAGAATACTAGTATATATTGTACTTGTACTCGGTTAAAAAATCTAAAAAATAATCTAAAGCTATTTGGCATAGTTTAAAAGAAATTAAACTTTTTGAAGAAATTTTAAAACCCATAAGTTATTTCTTTCAATTCACTTGTAAATGTTTAACTATCACCTAAATAATTTTAAATAAAATGTACACAGGACATAATTTGACTTTAGAATAGCTTTAATAAATTTTCATTTAAAAAATATTTCATGACTATTCGGTAAAAATTTACATTTAAAAAAGTTAAGAGAAAAGTGAGCGCGTATCGTGAGCGGAGCGTAACGTAACGTAACGCAGTTTCTTGAAGTGTCTCCCGGCAAACCAATTTACAAGACGTTGTCACGTCAAAAATATAAGAGCTGGAATGGTCTGCAAGATTAATATAAGTTATAGTTAACAAATAAAAATTATGGTATATAAATGTATAAATTATTATTTTATTCCAATTTTTCTTAAATATTGTTTTGTTCTGTTAAATTTTAAGTCTAAGAGCTTTCACTTGATATCAGGTCTTACAGTTTAAAATTTTATTAATTTAAAAATTAATATTCTGCTTATTGAAGTGAAAATAATAATCACCATTTAATTGCATTTATGAAATGCATAATATAGGCATTTTTAAAATATTATCTAAGAATATTCAAATTTATTCAATGACCAGTCCATGCTTGGCATCTGTTGTCATGCTATATAACAGCATTCTTGCATCTCTAAAATGATTTTAATGTATTTTATTAAAAATGTAAATTGAGTGTTTTTAATAATTATAATAACCTATTATTATCATTTAATATTAGTATCCATTGCAGTTAGTAGAATCTATATTAAAGGAGATTATGCAAAATGTTTTTTTCTTAAACTCAGTATTTTTAATTTTTTCTTATTTAAGAAATGTTTTTCTTTTTAAATAAATTTAACAAATGTAGTTGTGAATAATAATAACAAGAAAAACAAGGCAAAATCAATTTAGAAATGCATTGCAGGGCTTGAATTTCAGGGCGGGATGGCGGGATTCGCGCCCGAAAATTTGAAATCCCGCCCCAAAAAATATCGTAGACAGGAGGCTCCCGCCCAAAAAAAATCACGAATTTTCCGAAAAATTTTGCATTTTGAAACTACGTTTTTTTTTTTTTTTTTTTTTTTGCGAATTTTATATTTTTGTGTGACTGAATGACATATTTTGCGAGTTTTTTGCTGCGAAAAATCGTTGGAATTCATGCTATTTTTCCGCAACCAATCGTCAAGTTTTGCATTTTTTCTCCCGCGATCGATTGACAAGTTTCGTGCGATTTACCATCACGAGAACGGAGTAATTCCGTTCCAAATTTTCCAAAAAATTAACGCATTTGATTCCAAAACTTATGAAACATCGTTTATCAGCCCCGAAATTTGGATAATTATGCCCGAATTTCCTGGCTAATTACCGATTTTTCATAGCTTTTGAACCAAGCTGAATTGCATAATCAGTTTCACAGAAAATTTTGTTAGATTGTCGCGATAAAAAACGACAATTTTCTAAAGGATCGCGAAAAAAAAAAAAGCTCGACTTTCCTTAAAAAATCTCGATAAAACACGAATTTCTTTAAAAGAAAATCGCGGAATAAACATGAATTTCGTGAAATGGTTGCAGAATAAACATGAATTTCGTGAAATGATTGCAGAATAAACGCGAATTTCGTGATATCATCGCGGAATAAATGTGAATTTCGTAAAAGGATCGCCTTTGTCAAAAGATTGTTGAAAAGTTGCGAATATCCTGTGCGGATTGCGGAAAAAATGGCAATTTCACCAAATATCGCAGATAAAACGCTGATTTCGTCTGAAGATTGTGGAAAAACGTCGATTTCGTCTAAAGATTGCGAATATAACGCCGATTTCAATAAAAGATCGCGGAAAAAACGCCATTTTCGGTAAAAGATAGCTTATAAATATTTTGTCAAAAGATCAATGAAAAAAAAAGGCCGATTTCATCTAAAAATCACGGAAAAAACGCCGATTTCGTCAAAAGATCGCGGGAATAAAATGCCGTTTTCGAGAAAAGATCGCGTAAAAATGCAAAATTGTCTAAAGATCGTCGAAAAAAACGCCGATTTCATAAAAAAAACATGGGAAAACGCCGATTTTGTCAAAAGATCATGGAGAAACTGCCTATTTCGACAAGAGATTGCAATAAATCGCCAATTTTGCTAAAATATTGCAGATAAATTGCTGATTTCGTTTGAAGATCGCGGATACCCCCCTCCCACCCACCCACCCATCGCGGAGCGTAAATCGCAAATTCCCCCCCCCCCCCCCCTCCCCGGATTTCCGGAAAAATTTTTTCACCCAGAATCACTCCTGGTTTATTGTTATAGGTATAGTTTTTAATCGGAAATAATATATACTGAACAAATTTTTTAAAAAATTGAGTAACCCGAACCCAACTTGCAGCAATCTACACTCAATTTCAACCTAAAATCAACCTGAACCAAAAACAGAGTTTATTAGACTTGAATCAAAAGTAATTAGCACAGTAAGGGAATTTATCCATTTGTAAACTAAATAGACTATATAAAATCTTGACTTGCTCTTTTTGTTGATAAAAATTGCTTCAGTAGTGTTTTGTCATGTCTGTTTTTGTGTAATTCTTTAAATAGCACATAAAATAACAGTAAATTTTAGAGATTTTTTCTCCCTCCCAAACAGCTAAACTCCCCTCCATTTATAAATGTTGGGAGGGAGACTCCCCTCTTCTGGAAAATTGAATTTCAAGCCCTGCATTGTATGCTACACCCACACTATAAATTAGAGGAAAATTGAAAACGGTAGGTTTTTGACGGAATAAACCGGTAAAAACACGGTTTTTACCTCTGTCATGTCAAAAACCAGTTTTTGACGTCAAAAACCCAACCCTGAACATTGATTTGTTGCCAAACAGGCTGTTTAAACCAATAATAAGATGTGATAAAGAGACATAAAGCCATACTGCTGCCAATCGATACCTGTCTACATGAAAGCTAAATTGCCCCAAAAGCTCAAATTTTCAAAAGAAAGTTCATTCGTGATCTTTCAATGAAATTCGTCAACTTTAGCAATCTTTTGATGGAATTGGCACATTTTTCGCAATTTCTTGACGAAATGTACACTTTTTTGAGAGTTCTTGACAAAAGTTGCATGTTTTTCATGATTTTTTGACAAAATCTGCACGTTTTTGATTTGTGTGTTTTTCATGATTTAATGACAAAATTTTAACATTTTATCTTTAGTCGAGATTTGCACGCTTTTCATCATAGTAAAATGAAATTTGCATGTATTCGGGATCTTTAGATGAAATTTGTGCCTTTTTTGCGATCTTTTGACTAAATTGCTTTTATGCAAACTTTTCATGACATTTTTTTTTTTTTTTTTTTTTTTTTTTAGACAAGCCTTTGATAAAATTTGTATTTTTTATGCAATCTTTAAGACTAATTTCTCACTTTTTCATGATATTTTAACTAAATTTGCATTTTTTTCTGCGAAACTTTGAAAAAATGAGAGTTTTTTTTTTTATAAGATCTTTTGACAAAATTTCGCGTTTTTTCTGCAATCCTATGTTGAAATTTGCATTATTTCAAGCGATCTTTTGATGAAAGTAGCAATTTTTTTTATCTGATGTCTGTAACGCTGTAACTTTTGTTGCATATCTGTAATAATTAGGGATAAATCATAATACTTGGCCCCTCTGCTAATTAAATACTGTACAATTTTTGTTTTTTCCTCCCAAAAAAGTTATTTGCAAGCCGAATAAGTTTGTTATACAAGAAAGTAGCCTATGTTAAAAAAATACCTTATATGTTCTTTAATAATAAAAATCAGGGAAATCTGATATAGATAATCAGGGAAAAATCAGGGAACTTTTTTCCATCATTTCTGTAGCCACCCTGTTATAAATTTAGTCAAATATGTTGTAGTAATTTGTTTCTGATCTATGAATACGCAATTATTATTGATAGTAGTTAATTTAAAATTTTATTCAATAAGTCAGTATTAAATTTTTTCTTGTTTTTTTACACTATTGTTCAAAATTTAATCTTATAATAATATTTTCGAGTTAATTTTTTTATCTGTAATATAACTTGAATTTTTTTATCTGTAATATAACTTGCACAACACAACCTGAAATTTTATTCATAACAAAAAGAATTATTAAGCATTACAATGAATTATGGAAACAATACACTTCAAAAACTAGATAAAGACGATTTTACTTACGATTTATTATTATTTTTTTAAAAATAAAACTAGCATTATTTATTCTTTTAAGTAAATCGGAGTAAGTAAAAAATAAATGTGTCTTTTAGCTTTAGCTCCTTGTATCTTTACCCACATGAAATGCATTTTTTATGCCCTTAAAATAAATTTGAGAGAAAAAAGCTATTCCCAGAAGGTATAATTTTGTATTTTATAACCCAACTACCTTCAGCACTTTTCTAAATGAAAATTAATACAAATGTAGAAATTAATAGTACATTATATTTGGATATGTTAAATAAAATAATGTTTTGACTCTAATTTGATTTTGTTTTCGTGTAAATAAGTCTTTAAAAGATGTTTATTGTAGATAACAAACAAAAAGCAATGGGAAACAGCCTTCAATCACAATGCAGACGGCTAGGAAGAATCCGCATTTCATGTGTAGTGACGTCAAACCAATCCTGTCCCGCTTTCGGATCACGTGGTTTTATTTTGCTTTTAACGAAGTTTAAAACTGCAGTAACTAGTTAATTTAAATTATTTTTACTATTCCGAGTTGAATTTTGAGGAATGTAAGATCGTCTTCATCCATTAAACATTAAAAAAAGCCTAATTTAAGATGAGTGCAACTTCCCCATTCACCATTCCTGTGCCCTGTGCAAGTTTTTGCATATAAACCCTTAATTAATTAGGTTTTGGAAATTTATTTTAATTCTACTTTTCTGGCTTTGATTTCTGCAGATTTAATAATTACTGTAATTAATATATTTTAATATCAATATATTGTATTATATTGAAATAATAGAAAGATTCGATTATTGTTCTTGTCTGAAATTTGATCTTAAATAATTTTTCATTACCATAATTTTGGGAATATGTACCACACCCACTGTAAATGCCACACCTATGAAAATTCATTCAAATAAATAAATAATTAAAAAAAATTCTGCTGAAGCATCATACTTAGGAAAATAATTTTCTATTTTCAGCCTTTTTTAACTTTTTGAAGCAATTTATTTTACTTTAGTTGAAGGAATCCAGTTTCAAACTTTTGGTTCAGTTTAGTAAATTTTGTCCTTTTTTCAATAAAATTTAATTTGAATTTATATAGTGAATTTTGAATTTTTCTATATAATTTTTACTGTTTTATTTTTATTTTTTTTTTTTTCACATTTCAAGGAGATTTTTTTTTTCAAAATTCATAAAAGATATGTTTATGAGCCCAGTATAATGAATTTGGTTTTCAACAGTTTTTGCAATTTCTTTTTGCATATTTTAGTTTTTTTTTTTTTTTTTTTTTTTTTATCTTTCATCCATCTACACTAACAAAAGAACAAATTGCTCTGCCTGTATGTGTGTACGATGGCTACCAAAATATGCATACAAGGATCAAATCTTTAGTGAAGTTAGTCCAAGGTCTTTTTTGATGTACCTGAAGCTCAGAAGTTCCCTTCTTAGCAGATGTAAATGTATTATATATTTTTTTTCCTCACATATTATTGCATTTATTTTGCATGGATGAACATATTTTTCAGTTTAAAACAAGATTCCATCATATGCAGGTTCTTTTCTATATGTTTAACTATATTTTATTTAGTTATATTTTAATAAGCTTAGAAATATACAATTCTTTTAAAAGAATAAATTTTAATATTTAACTGTAGAATAATGGTGATTTAAAAATATGTGCATTTTTTTGCAAAAATGTTTGGGCCAAGCTAAATTTTACTGATTTTTGAACAAAACTGGTCGCAGCAAGAAAATTGTTTTCATATGGACTGGCTCAAAACCGGGACTGAATATTTTGGTCTGTGAAGAGGAGGAAAAATAAAATTAATCCCATCTCGGTGTGGAAAAAATAAGTTAAGCATGGCCTGACCCAACTCCAGGCAGGAAAAAAATAAGGTACCATCCTGGAACAGAAAGTATCATGACCAGGCCCAAGCCTTCAGAAAAAAGTAAGTCTTAGACTGCGTGTCATGAATGAAAATTGGCCTATGGGCTGATCTCTGTTGTGAACCCCTTTAAATATAATCCACGAGCCGCCACTGCATCCTAGAGATATTTCCAATTTTGGTTAAAGGCCATCTAATTAAAATATCTGCTGACAGTATGCACATTGATTTTTCATATACATTAAAAAAATAACAGGTTGTTGAAACCTGTTAAATGTGCAAGTATGGAATGATGCAACCTGTTAACCAAAAGTAACTTTATTTCCCATCTGTAGTTTCTAATATCTTTATTCTCTCTAACTTTTTTATTTGTGCATATTTTTTCTACAATTTTAAAGCACAAATGAACAGTCCATACATGAAACACTATTAATTTTGTCGGTACTAAATTAAAGAGGATTTGAAATTTATAAATATGATTTATCCCATAAACAACTATTTTTTTATTGTTTTATAGAGAAGTTAACTGGAAACTCTTTACTTATTTAAAATAGGAAATATTAATAATTGGAGCTTTTGTGCATGTGTTGGTGAAAATTGTTTTGAGTTAGCATCCAAAAGCAGCATTAGAGTCTTAATCAAAAGATCAAAAATATTTTTCAAAAGAAGTTTGATTTCTTTACAAGGTGTTGAACATTAAAACATATTGATGTACAAAATTTTAAATTTATTAAAATTATGTTTTTTGTTTTAAATATCTTCATTTTTACAAAAATAGAATAAATGTCTCTGTAAATGATCAAAGATCTTTTTAAAAATCAAAATCATCACAGCATTGGAAATAGAAATAAAGTAGAAGCTAGTAATTTTTAGGTATATATATGTTGCGGCCAATACCCGGAGCCTGGCCAATTCTAGAACTGGCCGGCCAATACCCGAACTGGCCAAGCTTCCTGGCCAAAACCCGAAATACATGAAATAAATAGCGTATTTCGGGTTTTGGCCGGCCAATTTGCGAACTGGCCGAGAAGCTTTGGCCAACATCCGAACTATGATGCATAGTTACCAATTTTTTTGAAATTAAGATAATGTAACATTAAAATGTACAGGAAAAATGATTCCCATTGATTATATTGAAACGAAATATTTTTGTGTACTCAACTAAATTAACCAAAAATAGTACACAATTCCCTTTCAATATCGAAATTAATTGATGAACCAAATACGATGACAATTACAAGTTAACCGGAAACTTTACTCGAGTTAGATCACGGACAGGCTGACGTCTAGACTATTTGAATTCATAGACACTTTCAACTATGTTAGAAAGAATTAAGCCGAGTACTTATATCAATTTCGCGAATTGGCCAATCACTACTGGCCAGTTCGCGAATCGGCCAATTGCATCTGGCCAGTTCGCAAATTGGCCGGCCAATTCTAGAATTGGCCAGTCATTTTTTAACGTTGCTGGCCAATTTGGGAATTGGCCGGCCAGTTCTAGAATTGGCCAATTTCGGGTATTGGCTGCAACATATATAAAAATTTAGCAATAAAGCAAATATGATTCTTTAGAAAAAAAAAAAATAATAAAAATTGATCTAAGTTATAATGTATAGTATAATTTCCAGTTCCAAAAGTTTGTGATAATAAGATGTGCTCTTAATCTGTAATAATTCTAAATTCTGTATTTTCTGTATTAATAATTTTTTATCTTACTTGATTCAGGGATGCCACTTTTCCCCCATATAGCAGATTTCCGCTTTTTTAATTTTTAAGAATTCGCGATTTTCATTAAGCGATCACAAAATAAAATAATGATTTTCGTCGAACGATCGTGAAATGAAACAGGAATTTTCATCAAACTTTCGCAAAATACAACAGCCTTTTTTGTAAAGCGATTGCAAAATATAACAGAGATTTTCGTTAAAAATCACGAAATATAATAGCGATTTTTGTCAAAAGATCGCAAAATAAAATGGCTATTTTCATAAAGCGGCAGTGATATAAAACAGCAATTTTCATCAAATGTTCGTGAAATGAAACGATGATTTTTGTAAAATGATCACTATGTGAAACTGCTATTTTCATCAAATGATCGCGATGTGAAACGACGATTTTCGTCAAACAATCATGACGTGAAGCGCCAATTTTCGTCAAATGATTGCGAAATAAAAACAGCAATTTTTGTCAAATGAAGGGAAAAAAAAAAACTTTTGCAAATTTTTGCTATTCACTGTGGAATAATCATCAAATCTATTGCTAGGTTACTTAAATTGATTTAAAATGATGCTATACATAAATTCCTTACTGAGCCTGTTGCTGGGTTACCTTAATTGATGTAAAATACTGTGAACTAAAGAAAAATCATTTTTATTTACTCTTATATTATAAATTAAAAGCAGGGATGCCACTTTTCCGCCAAAAGGCGGATTTCTGCTTTTTTTAATTTTTTAAGAATTTGCGATTTTCGTTAAGCGATCACGAAATAAAATAACGATTTTCGTCGAACGATTGTGAAATAAAACAGCGATTTTCACTAAAAGATAGCGAAATACAAAGACCTTTTTCGTCAAGCGATCCCGAAATATAACAGCAATTTTCGTTAAAAAGATCGAAAAAAAAATGATATTTTCATCAAAGCCCGCGATATAAAGCAGAAATTTTCATCAATCGATCGCGAAACGAAACGGTGATTTTTGTGAAACGAGTCGCAATGTGAATCGGCTATTTTCGTCAAATAAATTCACGATGTAAAATGACGATATCCGTCATATAGGTGAAAACTGGGAAATTCGATTAGTAGCCAGTGGCCGGTAGACTCAGTTTCATTAGTGGCCACTTTTTAAAAATAGGTCAAAATGGCTTTTTTATATTTATTTAGCGACTAGTGAGTTACAAAGTTACACATATTTGGTTAAAAATAAAACTGTCATTCCACT
Source organism: Maratus speculifer (assembly GCA_964019185.1). Classification (NCBI taxonomy): domain Eukaryota; kingdom Metazoa; phylum Arthropoda; class Arachnida; order Araneae; family Salticidae; genus Maratus; species Maratus speculifer. The sequence goes on from OZ025299.1 coordinate 79,181,975, forward strand.
GAATGGAAAAATATGAATTGGTGATTAATACTGCAGCTAAAATTATAAGTGATAAACTATATTTAAATATATATTAATGCATTGTATAAAACAAACAAGGAAATTGTATTTTTAAATTTTAAATTTAAAAATAATTTCACATCTTTCTTGGATATTCTATTCTTACTTAAAATTGGTGATAATTCTTAAGTTTGGCCGAGATTTCAAAACTCCGGATGTCTTATCAAGGCAAAATCAGAGAGTGCCAATGTGTTGGTGAGGTGGAGGAAGTCTGCTTGGTAGCAGTAAAGTCAGATGCTAAATTTGCAGTATTATTCGCCTAAGTAGAGAGTGCTAATTTTGTCCTATATTTTTTAAGTAATTGGCTATAATGTTTCAATCTTTCTTGACACTTACATAAACTTTAATCATAAATTTAAAAAAAAAAATTGTACCAGCCAACTATTACTGGTACAATTAGTGAGCATATGGCAAAAGTGAAAGATTTAAGATACAGCAATGTCCTTAAAATCTCCTTACATCCAGAGGTAAAAATGGTAAAATTTATTTGAAATGCGTGAAAAATTGAAATTGATGACTATATTTTGTAGAAAAAAAACTATTTCTTGAAAACATAATCCAAATAAAAAGTTCATGGTAAAAAGCCAAAATATAGAAAATACAACAAAGTTGCTAAATATGCTTGCATCCGATAGTAAGAAAGAATTAACCAATTCACTAATTAGATTCAAACAAAGTAGAGATGCATATATTCATGAAAAAAGCCACATTTCACAAAGCAAATTAATAAGATTTTTTAATCGCCGAGTGGCGACTAGGCTGGCGATCGATGGCCGATTTTTAATTTAAAGAATTAACCAATTCACTAATTAGATGCAAACAAAGTAGAGATGAATATTATATCCATGAAAAAAAAAATCTGTATTTCATAAAGCAAATTAATAAGATTTTTCAATCGCCGAGTGGCGACTAGGGTGACGATCGATGGCCGATTTTGAATTTAAAGAATTAACCAATTCACTAATTAGATGCAAACAAAGTAGACATGCATATATCCATGAAAAAAGTTGTATTTCACAAAGCAAATTAATAAAATTTTTAATCGCCGAGTGGCGACTAGGGTGGCGATCGATAGCCGATTTTTAATCGCCACTTTTACAACTTTAATCGCCACGTGGCGAGTGGCGACCGTTAATTTACACCTATAATCCGTCACAAGATCGCAGTGTAAAACGGCGATTTCTGTCACACGATCGCGAAATGAAAAGGCAATTTTCGTCAAACGATCACGAAACGAAATGGTGCTTTTTGTGAAACGGGGATTTTTGTCAAAGAATCGCGATGTGGAACGATGATTTTCATCAAACAATCATGATGTGAAACGGCGATTTTCGACAAACGATCGCTAAATAAAACGGCCATTTTCGTCAAAGGATTGCGATGTAAAAGGGTGATTTTTGTGAAACGATCGCAATGCGAAACGGCAATTTTTGTCAAATGATCGCGATGTGGAACGATGATTTTCGTCAAACGATCATGATGTGAAACGGCAATTTTCGTCAAGCGATCGCTGAATAAAACGGCGATTTTTGCCAAACTATCATAAAATAACAACTATTTTCGTCCTTAAAAAAATCCTGCAAAATTTTGCTATTCACTCATGGAATAATCATCGAATCTATTGCTGGGTTACTTGAACTGGTTTAAAATGATGCGATACATAAAATTCCTCACTGAATCTGCTGCTGGATTACCTTAATTGATGTAAAGTGTTGTGAGCTAAAGAAAAATCATTTTTACTTACTCTTATAAATTAAAAGTTTACAACAAAAATAAAAGCTGTAATTCTTTATTTAGTTTATTATAAACAATATAATTTATAAAATTCACAAATTAATGTTGTGGAAAAGTTGTAAATTTTACTTTATGCATAATTTCCTCTTTTTTTACTGTTTTCTGAGTGGCATCCCTGTAAAAGTTTACAAAAAAAAAAAAAAAAAAAAAAAAAAAAAAGCTGTAATTATTTATTTAGTTTATTATAAACTATATAGTTTACAAAATTCATGTATAAATGTTGTGAAAAATGTCACAAATTTTACTTTACGCATAATTTCCTCTTTTTTGCTATTTTCTGAGTGGCATCCCTGTTGATTATTATTAGGGATTGACCAAATACCGAATAGTTGATTCAGTATTTGGTGATTCAGCCTGTCAACCAAATATTCAAATACTTTTAAGTATTTGGCCGAATTCTTTTAATAATTTATGAAAAATAATAGGTAAAGTATTTATCTAAAAATACATGATGGTTAATGCTTATTTAATGTTATTTATTTTAATAGTATGCTTCAGTTATAACATAAGTGATAATATATAAAATGATACATTATTATTTGTAATTTAAATTTAATATGGGCAAATTATGATGTAAAAATAAAAGCTGTTTGGCATTATCTGGTTGTAATCTGTTTCTTTTCTGTTCATAAATCTGTCCAGCTTCGGAAAATACATTGCTGGCAGGCGCAGCTAAGTATTTCTTAACTGGATGATGTTGGATACTTATTATGGTTTTTTTCCCACCCAAATAACGGGTTGTCTTTTCTTGATATAAGTGGTAATACTATATATACAGCCAATTCATCTGAAGCTTTAATGACTGATGTAAAGTTTTGAGTTGACTTCAGTTTTGAATGATACATGATCACGTGAAGCGGTAGTAGTTAGAAAGATCGAATCATTCGTGATTAACTATTTTAATTCATCATTTCTTTTACGATTTATGCTTAATTATAACCTCAAAAAAAAAAAAAAAAAAAAAAAAAAAGCTTTGTTTGATTAAACAATCTTTATCCTTGTAACAATAGTCTGTAAAATTTAATATTTTCATAATTTATTATTTATTAGCTCACAGGCTATCATAGCCTGAGAGCTTATGTGCCCATCCGTTCTGTATGTTCGTTCGTGCGTAACGCGATAACTCATGATAAAAATATCCGATCCACTTGAAATTTTGTATGTAGGTATATCCTGACAAGACGCCTCCCTGATTAGTTTTTGGAGTTCATTCGATATGTATAAGAGGGGGAATGGGGGGCTCATGCCCCTCCCCTTAGTTGATATAAACGGGATTTTCATGCAGAATTAAGTTTTTGTTCAAAATTTAGATTAGGATCATTCTGATGAGGCGAGTCCGTGGCTGTTATTAAGTGTTCATTGAATAAGTATAAACAGGGGGAACGGGGGTTCTAATGCCCCTCCCCTTAACTTGTATAAATGGATTTTTCAATCAGAATTGTCAGATTTCGTTCAAATCTCTGAATAGTTTTGGAAGTTTAATGGTTAAGTATAAAAGAGGGGAATAACTCCTCTTAAATTATATGAATGCTAAATGGGTTTTTATTAAGAATTATCCGATTTTCTCTGAATTTTGGATATAGATTTTTTAATATGATAAAGCATGTACTTGATAGTTTAGGAGGTTCAATGATTAAGTATAAAAAAGGAGAAAATTGAGATCTGTTTCCCCTTCTTAATTTTTTTTTCGAACGGAATTAACGAGAATACAAGTCTGTAATGTACAATTAGTAAGCGTAGCCTGTGAGCTCAATGCCATCAGTTTAACTGGGCAATATTCTTTTTATTTTGAATATTGAATTGTGATAAAGTAACAAATAAGTGAATGATTAATGAATTTGTCAGTGGAAAGGAGGCATTAGCTTTTTTATGTACTAAATAGATATAAGAATAAAAATGTAACTGAATTAAATTTTATTAAAAAAAGTTAATATATGCAAAAATATTTATTAAAAAAAATTTTAAGTATTCAGTTGCCAAATACCAAATATTTGGTATTCGACAAAATTCCTGTTTTGGTCTATCACTAATTATTATTATAAAATAATCTTGTACATTAATATTTTATATTTAATACTTTATTTTTTTTAATAGATCCTATTCCTGGTGCATGTAATATGGAATTTCCTACTGAGATAGCTCCCTATTTACAATTAAAGAGTGATTCTGGGAAAGTTTATTTAGAATACCAACATGCAAATTTGGGGATGCATCGAGATGAGCCAGCTCCTTTTTGTAGCATTTCATCATCATACATTACATATGATGTATATGTTACTTACTTAAATGAAAATGACTTTGGTAAAGAAGAATATTTCAATAAAATCGACAATATGAGTAATGCTACTTCAATAAAAGAATCCTCAAATAAGGTAAGCATATATTTAATTTTTACTTTCTTCTATCTTTACAAGAAGAAAGTATTGGATTCATGAAAATTTTCGACTTCCGGTTTTCGACGGATTTATACGTTTTAGAAGGTCCTGAACACGTTTTGACTATTTTTAGAAAATGTCTGTCTGTGAGTCTGTCCGTCTGTCTGTGAGTCTGTGTGTCTGTCTGTGAGTCTGTCTGTCTGTATGTGACAAAAAATTTGTGGGCGCTCTATCTCAAGAACTAATGCTCGAAATTTAATAAAATTTTATATTCAGTTAGACCTTGATATGAATTAGTGCCTATTGGTTTTTGGTGAAAATTGGCCTGCAGGTGGCGCTGCTATACTACGTTTTTCATGATTTTCAAGATTGCTATATCTCAAGAACTAATGCACAGAATTTCACCAAACTTCAGATTCTGTGACCCCTTGATGTACATAGACGCTGATTAAGTTTTGGTGTAAATTGGCCAGTAGGTGGCGCTGCTATGCCACGTTTTTCATGTTTTTCATGATAGCTATATCTCAAAAACTAATGCACAGAATTTCACCAAACTTCAGATTCCGCGATACCTTGAGATACATAGCCGCTGATAAGGTTTTGGTGTGAACTGCCCTATAGGTGGCGCTGCTATGCTACATTTTGCACGATTTTTGCGATTGCTATATCTCAAGAAGTAATGCAGAGAACTTCATCAAATTTTAGATTCTGTTACACTAGAATATATAACATAATTAGACGCTGATTACATTTTGGTATTAACCTTGCAACAGGTGGTGCAGCTATGCTGCATTTTGCACGATTTTTCCGATAGCTATATCTCAACAACCAAAGCACAGAATTTCATAAAACTTCAGATTTTGTTACAAAATGATGTATAACATAATTACACGATGATTATGTTTTGTTATAAATCCTTCAACTGATCGTGCTGCTGTGCTATAATTTACACGTTTAAAAAAAAAAAAAAAAAACTAGCTATATCTCAAGAATTAATGCACAGAATTTCATCAAACTTCAGATTCTTTTACACCATAACATAATTAGACTTTTTTTTTTACATTTTGGCATAAATTGTCCAAGATATGGTGTTGCTGTGCTACGTTTTGCAAATTTTTTCTTATAATTATATCTCAAGAACTAATGGACGAAATTCCATCAAATTTCAGATTCTGTTAGGTCTTGACATCAATAGATGCTTATTAGGTTTTAGTACAAATTACCCAAGATGAGGCACAACTAAGCTCCTTTTCTCAGAATATTAATTAAATTTTGCGTTTTAGGCTTTTCGGATACCAGAATCTCATAGGCTAGGTCAAATGTTCGAGGAAATTCGATAGTGGGTAACTTTGGGGTCACCACGTTTTTTTTTTGTTTTTTTTAAATATTAAAATGTACTTATGAGATAGAAGAAAGTTTCGGGATTGACACATCCAACTAGTTAAATAGAATAGTTGAAATCATTTTACACATTATATTCATTTCTTTCTTTTTTTTAAGGGGGGCAGAGAAGGTTTGAAATGAAGAAAAAATAAATTTATTATTATTTTAAATAATGTTTGAACCTTTAAGAATATTGTATGTTTGTTTGATAGGAAAATTCCTAAAATTATGGTTGTATAATCCATATATATTGAGCCTTGCAGATTAGCAATACCAGCTAAAACAAAACTTTAAACTAAATTATCTCAAAACAGTTTTTCTATGGTTTTGCTGTGATAACATTTAAACAAGTTAACTACTTTAAGTACTTCATATCCTTTAAAAAGGAAAAGAAAATTAAATTTTCTATAAATTGTACCTGAAAAACAGAAAAAAATTTCTTTTTAAGTTATAATTTAAAAATTCTTTTAAATGTTTGTGAATTTTGATCTTTATTATGATTTTTATTAAGTTGTTCTCTTTTTATGAAATTAAACTTTTTATCGATAAGCAGAATGCTCAGTGAAAGTCTGAAATCAACAGAGAAATGTGTGTGAAAGGCTTAGGAAAAACACACTTGAAGATTCATTTAAAACAGATTTTAAGAAAAATATGCTGTTACATTTGAAGGAAAATACCAACACAACTCTGCTTGGTTTAGGCCTAAGATTTGCCTCTTGATTTTAACAAAGTTCACTCAACTTTTCATTCCTTTGGTTTTATGATCAAAGTGTATTATTTAGTGTTCTCCAAGCATGCTGGATGATTTAAATGCTGAAAGGTACTGTATCAGATTGATAATTTGATTAGGTCATATGCCACATATCATCTCAGGCCCATGATAATGAAAGCAGAATTGAGAACTTAACGCCATGACATCCTACATGCATTGTAACACCATACAGTTTCATTTTTTGGTTTTAATCTATCATATCTATCAATGTTTTAGGATATTACAAATAGCTGGTCAGATAATGATTGGAGAGAAGAAAGCAGCAAAAGATAATTAAAGCTGTTCTCAACTGCTCTGCTCAACAAGTACAAAATGTTTTGACAGATTTACAAATTCATTTTTAACGGAAAACATAAAATTTGTAGGCTGGACTATGGAAATAATTTGGAATCAAGCTGTGTTTTTCTATTTTTCGTTAAATAAATTACCTAATGAGTTATAAGCGATTTTGATCATGTGACAAACACATTTTTCACTATTCCTTGAGTGGTTACTCTTCTTTCAAACAGAAATTTAGTTCAAAATGCCTATTTTCATAATATTTTCTGAAAGATCTATTGCATTTGCAATTAAATGAAAAAAAAGCAATTTCAGTTAGATAGTTCCTGAACAACACCACCTGCTAATTTCATACACTTCTGAATAAAAATAAATTAAAACTTATATCTTAAAGTTGTCTTTTTGTATTTCAGAACATCCTTAATAAACAATTAGAACAATTACTTTGCTTAAAGTCTGTTTATCCAAACTTGCATAAATATCAAGATGAAAAAACATCTATCATCCAATAATTCAAGTTATAAAAACTTGTCCTTCTTTAATGTTCATAGATATAAAATTATATATTTTATGTAGAAATAAAAAATGATTAAGAATTTTTTCTATGAATGTTAGGAAATAATTTTTTTTAACCTCTTTATATTTTAGGTTCAGTCCTATTCAGTGCACCCAGACACAAGGATATCTTTTCTGATGTACCCTAATATAGGTGTAGTGTATAATGTTATAGCAAAATATACAGTGAATGGGATAGTAAAAGAATCTCTGTACGTCCCTATTTCTTCATATGGTTGTGGAAGCTCGGAATTTTTTTCTCAACATGGTTGCAATTTCTCATGTAAGTTGTAGTTAAATAAAACACACTTATTTTTTTTTATACTGTCAAACTCAGTTAATATGAGAAGAAAGTGATCTATCATAAAGAAAGTGAATCACAAAGGTCTTTGTATAGTCATAACACCCGTGAAAATAACTAAAAATCATAAAAATCCTCACATACTTAAACTAATTGCAACTGTTAATTGATCTAATTATCTGAAGGGTAAAGTTATTTTAATATCATAAAGTTAAAATATTCAGTCTTGCCTTTGAAAGTCTCATTTTCCTTAGATTGGTCCTTTTTTTTTAGACAAAATCACAGTACTGATGTCAAAGCCTCTAAGAACTAGTGCAGTAAAATCTGCAACTCTCTAAAATCCACACATATTTTACAGATATAAACAATGAAACTTTTAGTTCAAATATAGGGACATTTGACTATTTTTATTTTTATATTAATTCTACATGTATATTAATCTGTAATTTTATGTTAATATCACTGAGTTCATGCATTTTCATAAAGGAAGAATAAATTTTTCTTAAAAAAATTCAAGATTTGCTGATATCATTGCTAACAAATCTCATTTTTTTTTGCCATTTCTCATTTTATTTATACATTAATCAATCTTCTTTGATTATTAAGTCTGGCTAAATCTAAAATAAAATTTTGCTATTTTATGATTTTGATGTGAATTAGTAGTGCACCCTTATGAGGCAAATTTCATTGAATAATTTCAGGGAAAATGCATCTCATCTTAATAATAAATATTTAACTACACATTATTGATTATTTACTTGACCTTTGCTTTTAATATTTTAATCATCTAAAAAATATATCTATATGTTTATTATTTTAGTTTATTATTTTAATATTTTACTATATTGTAAAAATTCATTATCTCAGATGCATTATTGATAGCATTTAAAGTAGTGTTTTAAAAATGTAAACAAATCAATGACTAAAAATCTGCAAAATTCTAAAATCCACACAACTTTTTTCGCATGTTGTGCAGATGTGAGGGTGTGTTCTGTAATTCCAAAGACCATAAATGATGCAACATGCAGCAAGAACACTGATTATGTCTCTTTTTTATTGTGGAAAAATCTTGGCTAATATTACAGCAGTCAGTACAATTTTTGAGCTATTGATTTCACTTATTATTTTCATTTTAATAGTGCAATAAGATGCATGCAAATTAAAAAGACTAGTTGATATCACCCAAAGATCAGATTTAAATAAGTAAATAAATAAATAAATAAATAAATAAAATTTTTTTTATCCTATGCTCCGTATGTTCCACGGATGGCAAAATTGTAAAATCCTATAAAGTTTCAGTATTGCATCTCCCTTCTTTCTTTCATTCTTTCAAAACCTCAGAACATTCCCATTCTTGAAAGATGAAAATCTGCTTGATAACTGATAAATTACTAAACTTTAACAAGCATTTGAAATTCAGGAATATTTTCACTGACAGTGATTGTTTGATAATTAACAGAACAGTGTGTCATAAAAAAGTATTTGCAATTTTATTTTTTACCAAAAATCACAAAGAAATGAAAAGATGTTAGCAAGTAGCCATAATCCTACTTTTATAACAGGTGCAAATTTCCAAAGTGGGAGAAAAAAGTTTGGGCCGAGATCATACACTTTTTTCACCCACTTTGGAGATTTGCATCTGTTATAATTAATTTACCAATTGAATAATCATGTGATAAAATTAATCTAACCTACTTTTATAGTTTTCCTTTTATGAAATCCTAATACAATTGTAATCATGAATTAATCTTTAATCTGCAAAATGCTTGTTTTAACAGTGTCCTGGTTTTAACTGTACCCATATTAAATGAGTTTGATTGTATATAGATATTTAAGTATTATTATAGCATTGATAAATTAAAATTTACTTTCATAATAATTTAATTTATAAACATGTGGTGTTAATTTCAGATTCTTTTGAAGGAAAAGCATTTTTATTCTTGCTATCACTTTATGGATTTATCACAGCATATTTTGGACGCTTTTTTTATGGTTCAAGTAAGTTCATATAGTAACTTATTAAAGTTTAAAAATGAAATTTTTGTGTGTGGACTTGAGGTTAATGTTTTGTCTACATTTTTTTATTCCTCATCAGAATTGTTATATCATTATAAAATACACTGTGTTTCAACTTGGAAGCATTGAAAAATGTAGAGACTCTCACATTTTTATTTGAAAAAAAGTTTTCAGTTATTTTGGGAACTTGAATGTATATAAATTTATAAAATTTTGTATATAAATAGAAATCATGATTTTGAAGCATATATTTAAAATCATTCTTATTAGGATGAGCGAAGCGAATCTCTACTAGGCCACTCAAATTACAATTTGTCGTACACTTTACAAAAAAACTATTCAATATTTTAACTTCAAATTTAACAGAAAAATAAGTTATGATCTGTAGATTTGCACAATATAATTTTTTTTTGCAGTAAAACGTTAAAAAAATTATTATTTTAATTAATTTATTTTACATGCATTTCCAATACGGATGCATTTTAGCAAATAAATAAAAAATGAAAAGCGTATATTTTCAGAAAAAAAAATATATAAACCATGGAGTAAGTAATTATAGATAGAATCATGATTAATTTAATAAATAAAACATGTTTTCATTATTCCGCAAAATCGTTTGCACAGATGACACTTAAACATTTTAAAAGAATTGTATTATGGATTTTTTTTTTTGGTAAACTGGCAACAAAACAATTGTAAACAAATAAAATTAATTGTTAAATTTGTTATATAAATGAAAAAATAAAAGAACTGTGTGAAGTTGTTGCCTCGATTCAAGCTTTTTATATAAATGTACTAAAGCAAAGTTGGCCGATTCAGAAACGACAAATAGACTTTAACCATTTCTTACTTTATCATTTGGATCTAAAGTAATGTTACGTTCTTATTTGTGGACCGAAAAAGGTTTAGTGAACAAGACTTTAGACTTTGTTGCACGTATTAAAGAAAAGCACAAGCCACCAGACCATATATTGCAAATAATCATGGATAAATTTGAATACTGCAGTAATTTAACTTATAAGAATTGGTGCGTATCGATTCCCCCAATAATTAAATTCTGTTAAAATGAAAGCATAAATTGCTCAAGGAAAGCATTTCTTCTGCGGTTAGCTTTTGGTGTTACAATTCATAAATCCCATGGTTTAACATTAGATGAAGTAGTTGTAGATATTGAGGATATATAGACACCAGTTGGCTTAAAAATGTTGTCGAGAGTGAAAATCCTTCAAAATTAAGCATTCAATAGAAATTTTCCTTACGAAAAATTCTACAATATCAAAAATTCTCATGCGCTAACATGTATAAAAACAAAGAAATTAAAATAAAATGTTTTACAGTTAAAAATTCATAGTATCAACGAAAGCAGATTTCAAATGTTTCTCCAGAAAATAGGATTTTGAAGAAGTAATTTTCTTCAAGCTCTCTTCAAATGTATTATTCTAAAATAGCTATCAAAGATTATCGGATGTTGATTACAAAAATTGGAAACATGCATATTTCAAACAACTTTAAAAAACACCAGTGGCTACTGGAAATTGTAAAAACATCTTTAAAAGAGCTTTTAGTTGAGAATTTAAAAATATTTTGTAAAAGTTTGCTTCGAAAATATCTTATTATGCCAGTCTTGCATCATAAATAAAAAATTAAAATGCGCCAAAACATAAAATAACGTTTTTGTTTAATAAAGATGCAAAAATAATATAAAAAATATATTGTTACTTTCAAATATTTGTTTTATAAAATAATGCTTTGCGAATCCAAACAAAGCATGGCTTTTGCTAGTGTAAAAAATATTTAATTAAAAAGAATTTTGTATCTAAAGTAAATGGATAAAACCAAAACAGTCACAAACAATTTTTGGTACTTAGTCATCCCAGCTTCCAATTTCGGCAAATTATACAAATCGCCAAACTAATAGCCAAATTATGGTTATTGACATAATTTCTATTTTAAATAATGAATCTACAAATAAATTAGTAAAACATTGATAAAAATACAAATAAAAAGTCGAAATAAAAGTCACTTGATGATGTTTTAAATACATATTTCATGTCTAATATCATTTTATGTGACATTCATGGTCAACCATTATTAGCATTTAATCTTGTAATTTGGTGGTAGTTTTTTTGGTCGACGGGATAACCAAGTAGTACTCAATTTTTCATCACCAAAGAGCCAGTCTTCAAGGCTTCAAATACATGGTGTGTTCTTTAAGATTCCTTGTCAGTTATAGTGCCAATTCAATGTTCTGCTCATTCATTTTGATAATGTTCTGAAATTAGTTATCACTTGTGCTTGTTTTGCTTTTATTTTGCTTTTGTTATTATCCTTTATTTTTACTGTTAATAGGTTTATATTCTTATTATTTATTTGCTTAGTATTTATGAAATCATTTATAAAGTTAAATATTTATTTAAATTATCATTTTGGTTAGACATTCTTAAAATGTTGGAAAAGCATTATTTCCATCAAATCCATTAACTGTACATTCTTCATTCAAGAGATGTAAAATCTATCAAAACTGCACTCACAAATGAAAAGTTATGAGCCTGGCTCATTTATTTTTTCTTTGGTCCCAATTTAGGCTGATAAAAAGATTAAATGAGCCGACTGGCCAGACATACAAATTTAAAAATATCAAACTAAGCCAATAAAATCTTAAAAATTTTCAATGGATGCGATTGGTGCAAAGATAAGTATAAATGTACTGCACAATCTGATGCTAGATTGGCAACATCAATACAGAAAACAATTTCAGTGTAGTGATCAGCATCAGACTGTTGCATTGAGTTAAAAAAGTCTTAAATTTTTCAGTAGACTTGGGTCGAATTCCAGATACATATTTTTTACATGCTAGGTCTACATGGCAGGCCATAAAGAGGCTACTTCAGTCATGCAAAAACACCTGTTTGTTAGTATTAATCCAATCGAAAACTTTTTTAAGATTCCTGTTTGCTTATCACTATTTTTCATTTCTTTTTATTTATTTATTTACTAGCATACCCAGCCCGCTTCGCCGGGCTTAATTTGAAGGTTTATTTAATAATTTATGTGTATGGTACGCTTCTCTCTCAGCTGGCGACGGATCCCCCGGTGACTCTCCCCGGACCATCGGCACTCCACGTGCGTCGGGTGAGCGTCAGAACAAACTTTCAGCATATACATATGGGTGGTTGTACTTGAATGCACAGACCTGCGCGTTTTTTTCTATCTTGCTTTTATACCTCTGGACCGAGTTGGCGCATTGCCAAGATTTGCTTCCTCTGGACCGAGTTGGCGCATTGCCAAGATTTGCTTCCTCTGGACCGAGTTGGCGCATTGCCAAGATTTGCTTTCCCCTGTGCCTCAATTAATTAATTATCCTCAGAATTCCTTTTATTTATAGAGATTTATTATTTTCTTTTGAATTGGATAGTTGAATTTGACAAAGGCTGCTTTGTCCTTTTTGATTTTGTGTGCAGTTATTTTTAATTAGAATAACTTCACTTTTGAAACCAGTTTCAAAAGTGAAAGCTTCTTTCATGAAAAAAAAATCTGCAAACTCAATTGAACTAGTGAAAAACAGCCTTTGTATCTATGCAGCATAGATGAGGAGCTACTGTGTAGCATCTCAGCTACACAATGCAATAACATCATTTAACACTATTGAAATACAAATGAAATAACTCAAAAAATTTTCACGTTAGATTAACATTAGCCAGCAGGTATCTTTATATTAGTGAAGAACATCAAGTAAGCAATATGTTTAAAAAAAATAATTGTAGTAATAATGAATTTTTAATAATGTAAAATTTGGAAATATATTTTAATAAATTACAGAGAAACATTTTTTAAAAATCTCCTTTTTAGATGCATTCATAATTATATAAATATACATAGCACCGATAGCCGACATCTCGTTCATCCATCTGTCTGTATGTTTGCATATAACAAAGCAAAAATTAGCTACTTAACTGAATGGTTTGAAATTTTAAATATATAATTGTTGCAGAACTTTGTTTAGGAGTTTCAAATTGTATGAAAATCAGATATACATAGTTCAACTACATGGACAATCAAAAGTTTTCTGTTACATTACTGCCAATGGGGAAAAAACTGTTTCAAATGCATTTCAGTGATGTTACACACTTTCAAACAGAATGAAATTGATATGCATTTATGAAGTGCACTAAAGTATACATCTTATAGAATAATCAAAACAAAGAATATTTATTAATCATTTACAGGGCCAAACAAAAGAGCTCCATTAGATAGGGAGAAACATTATTTGTGGCATATTTTAATTATGTTTAACTATTTGACTAATAATGAAATATATAAGTTGCTAAGGTTTACTACAAGTTACTTTCTGTATAATAGAAAATGCATAACATTTACAGGGACACACAAAAGATTTTGGGTGCTATGCTATACCCAAAATACTGTATATTAACAAGGATTGCAGAAGTGCATTTCTTGTTGTGATATGAGTTTTTAAGTTTAAATTTTTGCAAATCATGTTGTGTGTATACGTGTAGATCATATAAATGGCTACACAAAAGAATTCATAAGGGTTACTGAGTATGAACAAAAATAGCTTAAACTTGTTTTTTAAAGTTATGTATTTTTTTGCTGAACTTTATTTATGCTAACATATGCGTATAGAATATAGAAAAATGATATACAGGGCCATGCAAAAAATTAGATACTTGACCGTCTATTGAAGATAATGTCTGCCAGTGTGATTTCATTAATTTTAAATGTATTTATGAAGGCTGTAAAAAACGTACCAAGTACGCTTCTGTCTATTACTATAAATTTCTAAAAATCAATTTCAACCTAATTTGCATTTTTAACACTTTCCAACATAGTTGAAAAGCATATATGAATCCAGTTTCTCCATCCAAATTCTAATTTGCATTAAGATAGTTAGATGTAATTGATATATGTTATTGATATTTACTATGTTATATTTGATATTGAAAATACGGTATGAAACCTTAATAGTTTATAGAGACACTCGAAAGTATTCCATTGCATAATGGTCTATGGGTAACTGTCACATTTATATAAATAAGTAGCAATTATATTCATCATCTGGTCTGTCTAACCACATGCAACAGTGAAAAAACTATTCAATTTAATAGTTTGAAATTTAATATATATAAAATTATTGCAAAATTTTGTTGTGTCATTCAAATTTTATGAAGATCAAATCAGAATTTAAAAAATATATTGATAAAAGTTTTTTTTATTTAATAAATTCTATCATACATAATTACTTCAATGATATTCTGTGATAGGTAATGATTCTAAGTTTGCCAAGGTGATTATGCCCTATTTAAGATGGAGTCATATTATTTTAGTATTACTGAATTTGCTATATTTTAACTTATCAAATTTTGTCTTCATGCAGTTTTGTATAAGAGTTCATCATTTATTTCATCAAGATCTCGATATTTATTAAACTAGTTATAGTACAAACACACCTCATTTGTTACATTTGACGTGCAATTTCCAACTTGTCTTCATTAAACAACTTCAAAAGTTATAATGTTTTTAACCGTCTTATTTCTTTCATTCTTAACATATTAATGAATTTTAATTTTTAAATGTCTAAGTGATTTTCAATGTTACTATTCCATATGCTCTAGTTGGCTAATACATAGTATAACAAATGTAAATATAATTGATAGAATAATTAATTTACTGATTGAATAATCATGTTTAAAATTAATTTAATGTAATACATAGTAATCTAAAATATACTGTTAAATATTCCCTTAAATATTTAGGCAATGATCTAGAAAATAATTTTAATTATATGTTAAGAAAAATCAGAATTTTTTGTGGAAATTGAGTTGAATTCTGATTTTTTTAATTATTGTACCAGTTGGACTTGGCCGTGAACCACAAAAATACAAATAGGCATTCTAGACCTAAACCGAACTTTTAGTTTTCTTCAAAAGACCAGGCCTAATTATTTCTCTTTAAAGCTGCACGGGCTTAGGGGTGGTAATTCCAACCCATGCAGATGTCTATCATCCAGAATTGTATAATATAGATGCAGATGTGCATACCATGTGCAGCAAATTTTATAAACTTTGCAGAAAATTTTAGGAAAGAAACAATATTTATTTTGTAACTTTTTTTAGTACATAAAAATTAAAAATATTCCCCTAATTTTATGTACGAATTATTTACTGTTAGCACACAGTTAAAAGCAGGGCTGATTTTCGAATTTTCTTAAAATTTAAATTATCTTCTGAAAATTTTATGCCAAAAACTTTAAAAATTTAGTAGCCTGAAATTTCAGACACCAAAAATAGCAAATTTTGATAAATGTTTGTCATAAAAAAAATAATAATTTCATCAATCATTTGCAGAAAAAAATCTCCAATTTCACCAAATTATCATGGAAAAAATATAAATTTAGTCAAAGTTCCGCGGAAAAAGTATGAAATATCATTGAAGGGTCATGAAAAAAATGCAAATTTTGTCAAAAGATCGTGAAAAAAATGAGAATTTTGTCAAAAATCTTGAAAAAATTGCAAATTTTGGCTATGAATATCGTAACAAAAATGAATTGCTTATAAAATGCAAATTTTGTATGTGAATTGCATAAAAAAAATGCTAATTTCATTGACCGATTGCTCAAAAATAGCAAATTTCATCCATGAATTGCATAAAAAGCACAAGTTTTGTCCATGAATTGCATAAAAAAAAGTGAATTTCGTATATGTCAAAATAATATACAGGGTGTTTTGCTACCAGACCGACAAACTTTGAGGGATGATAGTACACATGAAGACAAACATTATTAAATAGGAAACCTTGGGGCGCAAATGTCTTCTGTAGGAGCTAGGGGCCATTAAAGTTTAGGGTCCAAAACTTCAAACGATGATAGAAAACAGAAAAAAGGGTCGATTCGTTTGCAGTTTTCACTAAAATCATTCTTTATATTACGATTTCTTTAGAAAAAAATTTTAAAGGTTACTTAAAAAAATTATCGATAGAGGCCGCTTTAGACTTTAAAGTAACGAACAACTACTTTTTACTGTTATTTTCTGCATGGGGTTGAAATTTTTCCAAAGTTTAGACTTTAACTTAAATTTTAAGTCCAAAATTGAAAAAATTGGGGTCGGGTAACTAGCGAAAATTGAACTGTGAACAGAGGGGGAGATTTTAAGTGCTCATAAACATTGGACAAACTGATCGATTTTGTTGCAGTTTGCATGAAAGTCATTTCCTTGGTAATTATTTTATTCAAAATGACATACAGCTTTGGTGTCCTCATTTTTTGATAGATGGCGCTTTCAACACATCTACGACATTTCAATAGCATTACTCCTGGATGTTTTACTACCAGACCAACTTACTTCCAGGAAGTGTTAGGGACACAAAGATGACTCGGAATCACATAGGAATGTAATGTTGGAAATGCCTTTTTTGCGAGTTATGGTTAAAGAAAGCAGAGAAGATAGCAACAAAAACAGCTGAGAAAGAGCAACACGTTAATGTGTGACAGAAAATAGTTTATTTAAAGGTTTTACTACAAAAGGTGTTCAAAATTACGACCAGAAGTAGTCCGGCAAATTTGACAGCAGCAGTAGATGGCGCTAAACAGTAATGCGTGTGAGCAGCTATCAGTTTGAAGTGATCATTCGCAAACCGGCTCCAAAGGTAGCAGAATGAAGTATTTGAAAGATGAACAGCCCGATGGGGCTCTTCCACATTTTACCAATGCCATTTGCCGACACTTCAAAGTAACATCTGGGAAACGGTGGATAGGTCGTGGTGGCCTGCCAGATCGCCGGACCTATCATATATTGACTTCTTTTGCTAGGGTTAAATGTAAAGTTGAGTATATGAGACTCCCTTACCATCAGTTAAAGACCTTGCATTTGGTATTTTAAAATTTTTTCCTAAAAAAATCGTAATATAAAGAATGATTTTAGTGAAAACCGCAAACGAATCAACCCTTTTTTCAGTTTTCTATCATCGTTTGAAGTTTTGGACCCTAAATTTTAATGGCCCCTAGCTCCTACAGAAGACGTTTGTGCCCCATGGTTTCTTGTTTAATAATGTTTGTCTTCATGTGTACTATCATCCCTTAAAGTTTGTCGGTCTGGTAGCGAAACACCGTGTATAATTTTAGTAAACAATAAATTAATTTGCAGAAAGTTTTTGACCCAATATTTACGTGTGCATAAAATTTTTGCTTTTATACAAGTCTGTGTACAGAGACTAGTCAAATCCCAAATACTCATTTATTGAATGCATTATGATTTTTTTAAATCAATTTTGGTGGGAAGCCGGGGGGGGGGGATGCATGCATGAAAGAATACAATAGTTTGTGTATTGCAATAATTTACTATGATTTTTGGTTATTAATTTTTCTATTTTTTTCTATTTGAGAAAGAAAAACATTTTCATTTATTTTTATTGTATTTTTCAGCTATGTTTTTCTTTGGATTTCTTGCTACTTTCTTTGTTACACTCATACTTCTTGGCCGATTTTCAAATTTTTCTTTACCAAGTAAGTATATATTATTTTCTAATTCTCACTTTTGTCATTTTTATTGATTCTGTTACTTGTAGTTTTATTTGCATGATCTTGATATTAACTTTTTAAGCATTTGAAGTATTTTTTGCAGTCATGTGTTTTCTGAAATTAAAACATATAAAAGCGTATAAAAGAAAGTTTTACTTAAATATGTATATCTTTTTTTTGTTTGAGTGCATAAGATAAAAGGGTATTTAAATTGTTAGCTGCCATCCATATTTCTCTTTTATTTAATAGTTTCCCTTGCTGTAACTGATTTTCAGCTCATTTTATTTTAACATAAGGTTTTTTTCTAATTATATTAAAATGAAACGCCACTTGTTTTTCTGAAATTGAAGCTTAAATAAATGGGTTAAACCTACTACGATGTTGACATGTTTCATTATTTTTGTATATATAGACTTTGTTTATTGAAGAGCTTAATTTCTTTGCTCTAAGATTATTTTGGCTTTTTCAACTGAATGGACATGTGACGGGCTAATCTGGAACACACCTCCTTTTGCAAATGAGATGTTCTCATTCCTGTTTTTATGTCATATATAAGATGTATGGTGATATGAGTTAGTTACCCTTGTTTAATTTTCCTTCTTGTTTAAGTTATCTTTGTTTTATATGGCTTAGTTTCATTCAGCCAATTATTTTTATATGGTGATTCTTTTTTTACTTAATTTAAATAGACAACTTTCTATTGAAGCTAGTTTATTATCTATCATAACATGATTAAATTTCTGCTGAATTTTTTTAAAGGAACTTTGATTTTATTTAAAATGGGCAATTTGGTGGATTTTGTTTTACTAAGTTCCAGTTTAATCTGTTTTTCAATCTGAGTCAATGTAATTTTTTTTCTAAAACGGACTATTTTTTATAAAAATATGTAGCAAGAAGTCAATCTACACATAATTTTATGGTTATTATTTTTTGAACTCTGTTTTAAATTTTAAATTCCTTACTGTCCTTCTTGTTAAAATTATACAGAAAATCGCTTCAGATGTAGCCACAGAATTTTTTCAACTTTTCTCTCGTGCAGAAGTATGCTAGAAAAAGAATGGCTAAAATTCTTTGAAAGAAAATTTACTGCAAAATTTAAATCATCATTTAAATATCAGTTTCAAGCATTGTGTCTTTATTGGTTGTCTTACTATCCCCAAGGTTTATTGCTGTTTTTAATAATTTTTGAAGAAAAATTATAAAAAAAAAAAAAAAAATTAAATAACTTTCTAAAAATCAAGGAACATTGCAGCTATCACTTTCTCTTAATATGATATGCCTAAAAATAGGAGGGCATTTTCCTTAACATCCATTTAAGACAATGTTATATGAAAATTTTGCTCTAAAAATACTACATTCGTATTATTTTTTATTTAATTAATCCATGAATATTATCCAAATTTATTATAAATAAAAATTTAAAAGAAAGTAAAAAAAAGTAGTGAGGTAAAATGTCAATGGGGTAGTAAAAAAGATTAAACACACAAGTTTAACTTAAATACCAGTTGAATAAAAAATCATTGCTGCTGACTATTTTTCTTTATTTTGAATCAATAATTCATTCATCTATATGATTAAAATGTTATTGAGTTTAATTTCACCAGATTTTTATTCCTGAAAGTTAAAATTTTGTGAGATTGTTTAATATATTTTTAACCACATATCAACTTTTCATATTTACTTGCAGTTTCTTCTAGATTTTGCAGGGTATTTTCTCTGTTGTTTTTGCCACCATTCCTGAAGAGCATTAATAAATATTTTTTTTTAATTTGAGATTTTTTTTTACTACTGTATAAGAACTCTGTCACTCCACAAAAGAATTTTCTTTCTTATTATGTAATTGTGATACTAATTTCATATTTAGAATTCAATAACAACAGCTAAAAATACCAGACCATATCTGCATTTATTTACATTTTTTTCAAAATTTGCAATCAATTTTAAAATATATAAATATTAAATCTTTGAAAAAAAAATAAAAATGTTCCTGACAGTCACTTATGGAAATTTAGTTTTTTGTGTATGTGCAATGTTTAATAATCAGCAATGGCTTTAGAAATCAAAATATGAACAAAACAATAATACCAAACCATATCTATATTAATTTTTCATTAAAATGTTGCCTTAAAAAATGTATCAATATTAACTGTTTCAAAATCGTTTGTTTCTGTAAGTCACTTTTGTTTTTACAATTTTTTTAAAAATATATATATACAATGTTTAATGTTACTATAGAATTTCCATGTGTGGGAAAAAATGCTAGAAGGAAAACACATTTTTCTTTTTTTTTTTTTGGCTTTTCACCACTAAGTATCAATTGAAATTATTTACGTGCTTCAGTAATACAGTGGACTCCCTCAAATTCACAACTCTCTAAAATCTGCACATAATTTACGGATGTAAGCAATGAAACATTCAGTTCAGATATAGGGGCAAAATTAGACTTTTTTAGTTTTATATCAGTTTATATATATTTTAATTTGTAATTTTTATTAATATTACTGAATTCAAGCTTTTTCTTGAAGGAAGAATAAATTCATTTCTGAAAAAATTCAAGTTATTGCAGGTATCACTGATAATCACAAATTTCTTACCAAATTTATTTATGTGTTAATCAAGTTTTTTTTGGTTAAGTCTCGTTAAACCTGAAATAAAACTTTCTTATGTTATGATTTTGATGTGAATTAGTAATGTACCTAATTTATTGAATAATTTAGAAAAAATACATTTAATCTTTATAATGAATATTTAATCATATATTATTGATTAATAGCTTGACAATCTGCTTTTAATATTTTAATAATTAAAAAAATTATCTACACTTTTATTACTTTAGTTTATTACATATTTTAATATTTATTGTAAGCATTCATTATATTTCCAATTGCATTATTAATTACATTCAAATTACTGTTTGAAAAATGTAAACAATGCAATGACCAGAAATCTGCAAAATTCTAAAATCCGTTCAACCTCTGCTTCCAAGATGTGCAGATTTGAAGAAGTGTACTGTATTATATTTATTATACCACAGAAAAATTTCAAAGCATTAGAACTATAAAAACTACTTTTAAAAATATTATATCTGGGTGTGAAAAAGAAAGAAAATAACACTTTTTAACTGCTGAAGGCTGTGCTGGCCTCCTTTTCCAGGTTTATTTGAAAAGCATCTAAGTATATAAATTCCTTTAACACTGATTTTAGGTACATTTAAAGCCCAGAATATGTTATACTGGTCTTTTGTTTTGAAAGAGAGAATAGATTTAGAATGGGACATGAATAGTGTGACAAGTGTATGCTGCTGAAAGCAGTGGTGGATCGCAACTCTAAGTTTATTTGCGTAGATTTTCATTTAGAACTTAAAAAATCAGGCAAAACAGAAGGTGGACACTACTGAAAGCAGTGGGGCTCATTTCATTAGGATAATTTAAAAAAAAAATTGTTTAAATATATAAAATCGTTCAACATAGATTTTACATTTTAGATACATTTAAGTTTATTATCGTAGGCCTGGACAACACTGAGTGGGTCAGCTATCATTAATATGTTTCAGTAAATTTAATGTAATTAAAGCATTTTTAAATGTAAATTCAAAATTTATTTTAAATCTAACTGTATATTTCATTGAAGTAGAGTATAGACAGAGGGAAAAACAAATAAACTAAACTCGAACACACTTTTAAGATACCAATCAGATTTTAATTATGATTATTTGAGAATTTTTATTCAGTGTTGTTTACTTTTCTTTCTTTCAGAAATTCTAAAACTGTGTGGAATATTTGGAATCTTGGGTGGAGGAGTTTGGTGTTTATTGTGGATATTGTTGAAATCATCTGCTATATCTCTTTTGCTTGTTGGTCTTGTCTTTGGTTTTTTGTTATCAGCTACTGTTATGTATTCTCCAATAGGTAAGTATAAGCAAATATTGGTTAATATTGTAAATTCTAAACTTAGTTGAACTTTCTAAATTTTTTCATTCATAGAAATATTATAGCTCTTTTTATAGATTTCATTAGAAAAGTAAAGTGTAACTTCTGCAACATTTGTTTATTAATTAATTGCTATATAAGTAAAAGTGTCTTGGTAGATAGAATGTGTGTTTATGGTTTAAAATGTTTTTGACCACATATGTAGCTTAAAATTAAAACTTGAGAATTTCATTTTCTTATAAAGCCAAACCTCAAGAAAGAACGAAAATTTAGTTTCAGTTTAGTTTCGACATGAAGAACTAGTTTTTCTCAGATATTAAAAACAATATTGTTTAGTTGTTTAATGCTTTTAAAAAATATATTCTAAAGATTTGATTTAATATGTGATACTTTTTTCAAATACAGTTCTCTATTTCTTATATTACTAAATTTGACTACATTCACATTACCAAACAGAGAAAATAGCAAAAATTGGGGGCTTCGACAGAATTCTAATTGCACTCAGACTGTAACCTGCTCTCATTCTAACCTAATTTCCTTATTTAAGGAAATAAGGTTACTGTCTATAGGCAAATATGTATTCCAATACTTTTGAATAGCTTTGTATTTGATCTGTCGATTGATATACATAGTATATAATGGTGAAATTTAGTTTACCAAGAAAATGCCTATTAGGTAGAAATATCTCTTTCAGCAATTTATACTAATAGATGGAAACATGCCTGAATACTTTTGTTCAGGCCTATTGTTTACCTAATACCTTTATTACATGCCAGTATTTAACTAAAATTTATTTTAAACTAAAACGCTCTTAAAACTACTGAAATCATATTCTCAGAAATTACCATTCATAGGCTTTCATAAATCTAATTCTTTGTGTGGCTATATATATCATTTTATCTATCTTCTACAAACATTTCGTAGTATGCAGTTCAGCATAAAAATGCATAACTTATTTAAAAAACATCTTTAAGTAATTTACGTTCATATTTAGTAATGTGTGAGAGCTCTTTTGTGTAGCACTGTGCATCATATATACCATTTATACACATCATATAATATGCATAGATAAGCATGTATCAAGATTAAATTGCATTTCATCCATCCATCAACAATCATTGAATGCATATACAGTACTTCAGAAAGAATATACTATTTTAAATCTTTTGTGTGACCCTGTAAATGCTATGCACTACGTATTATGTATGACTATATCGTATAACTTATATTAAGCTTCAGTGATGTATATCAATTTTATTATTCATAAAATAGTTTAATTTAATTAAAATATGTCACACACAATTCCCTCTTTACTATTAAGTAATGGAACTCTTTTGTGGGATCCTGTAAATGAATAACTATTTTTTTCATGGCATATTTTAGTGCACTTTGTAAGTGTATATAAATGTTAATATGTTTCGTATAATATAGACGCACGCGCGCACATCGTGCGCAGAAAATTTTATGAAGTTTGCAGGAAATTTTAAGAAAGAAACAATTTTTATTTTTGTAACTTCTTTTAGTACCAAGAAAAAAAAATATATATATTCCCTAAATTTTAGGTACGAATTATTTACTGTTAACGCGAATATCGTCCAAAAACACAAAAAAAAATCGCAAATTTCAACAAAGAATCGCGTAAAAAACATGCATTTCGACAAAGAATCGTGTAAAAAACGTGCATTTCAACAAAGAATCGTGTAAAAAACACATATTTCGACGAAATACCACGCGAAAAGCACGAATTTCATCCAAAAGCCATGCTAAAAAAGGAAATTCCATCCATGAATCGCATAAAAAACGCAAATTTCGAGCATGAGTCTCGTAAAAAACGTGAATTTCATGCATGAATCGTGTAAAAACGCGAAATACGCCCATTAATCTTGTAAAAAGACGCGAATTACGTTCATAAAGTGCATAGAAACGTGAATTACGTCCCTAAATCATGTAAAAAACGCGAATTACGTACATAAATCGCATAAAAAACATGGATTACGTCCATAAATCACTCAAAAATGCGACTTTCGTCGGCAGAAAGCACATAAATCGCAAATTACGTCCATGAATCGCATAAAAATAAATGAATTACGTTCATAAATCGGGTAACAAATGCAAATTACGTTTATAAATCGCATAAAAAATGCAAATTACACCCATAAATCGCCCCAAAAACGCGAATTACGCCCATGAATTGTGTAAAATAAAACACGAATTACGTTCATAAATTGCACAAAAAATGTGAATTATGTTCATAAATTGCATAACAAACGCGAATTTGTTCATAAATCGCATAAAAAAGACGAATTATGACCATAAATCGCTCAAAAATCACGAATTTTGTCGCCAGAAAGCTCAAAAAAGCAAATTACATCTATGAAGCGCATAAAAATAGCAAATTACGACTGTAAATCACGTAACAAATGCAAATTATGTTCATGAATCGCATAAAAATCGCGAATTACGTCCATAAATTGCTTAAAAAACGCAAACTACATTCATAAATCGTGCAAAAAACGCGAATTACACCCAACACTAAATTAATTTGCAGAAAGTTTCTGGCCCAATATTGTGTGCGCAGAAAGTTTTTGGTTTTATACAAGTCTGTTCATAAGATGTAACGTCTTTAAAATTCATTTGAAATGATTTTTTCCCATAAGCCGTAATCGTAATGTAACGATAAACTTTTGACTGTCCCTGTAAATAAACTAATCATGCTAGAAACTTCATTTGAAATAGTGTTTGTGCTAGGGTAAATGTCAATAATGTCCAAAAATTTTGGTGCAATCCAAATATATTTACAGGAGTTAGTGCAGACAGATGGCTAGACAAACTGAAATCATAAACACTTTTAAAATTTGTTGGAAAGTGTTAAAAAGGAAGAAGTCATTAGTCAGAAATTTGTTTTGAAATGTGGAGTAGGAGACAAACTTAAAAAAAGTACATACTTTCATTTAAAAAAAAAATCCTGATATATATATATATATATATATAATATGGGGTTGATAATATAAATTTGGCACCCTCTGAATTTTTATGACTCTTCCCCCGCCTTTCACATGGTCCTGCTGGAATTAATTGTTTCCATGATGTGTGGAGCTGGCATTATGTTTTGTAAAAATATTAATATGGTAATAAACTTTTGTCAATGGAATCATACAAAAGAAACCTTAAGGTGGTTCTGAAATGCCCTGCTCAAGAACGTGAAACTTTCCGAAAAATTTCCTGACTCAGTTATAACTATACAGGGATAAAATTGACAGACCAGATTGTTGAAGTGATTTGGAATTGAACAGTATTTTCCATTTTTAGGTGCATTCGTAATTATATAAATACGTAGTATCTATAGTTGTTGTTCATCTGTCTATCTGCATATAATGGAGCAAAAACTACCTAACTGAATACTTTGCAATTTTATGTATATAATTATTGCAAAATTTTGTTGTATCATTTCAAATTTTATGAAAATCAGATGTATAGTTTAATTACAGGGAAGGTCAAAAGTTTTACGTAACATTAGGGCCAATGGAAAAAATATGTATAAGTGCATTTTGAAGGTGTTACAGTCATATAAACAAAATGAAATTGATATGCATTTACTGAAGTGTACTAAAATATCCACTCTGTTTCAATATCAGCTTCAAAAATGTTTATTGTTCATTTACAGGGCCACACAAAAGAATTCTGTTACATAATGGCACAGGGGAAACTTTTTTTTTTCACGTATTTTAATTATATTAAATTATTTCACATATAATGAAATTGATATACATTGCTGAGGTTTACTATGAGTTACATCCTGTGAGTGCACAGTATTAAAAAAGGGATACAAAAGATTTCGGATACTATACTGCAATCAAAATACTATGTTAGAGATGATTTCTAGAAATGCATTAATTGTGAATTAGCTGCAAATTAGTTGTGATATCAGTTTTTAAGTTTAACAAAATTTTTGCATATTGTGTTGTGTGTATAAATGCTGTTGATCATATACAGGGTAACACAACAGAAACTGCACAAGTTACTAAATATGAATAAAAGTAGCTTAAAGGTGGTTTTTAAATAAGTTATGTATTTTTAAGCTGAACTGTATTTACTAAACAAAGATATGTTTATAGAATGTAGAAAAATGATTTACAGGGCCACACAAAGAATTAGATATATGGCTGTTTATGGAAGATAATCTCTGGAAGTGTGATTTCACTAGATTTAAGCGTGTTTTAGTTGTAATTAAATTTTAGCTAAGTTGTGGCATATATGTATGTAAAGATAGCAGACAAAATACACAGTTGTATAAAAGAATTAAAATATACTACCGTCTATTGTGTATAAGTTTCTGAAAGTCAAATTTCAACATATTAGGTGTTTTAACATTTTACAACATAATTGAAAATGCTTAAGAAATAGGCTTATCTGTTCGTACTCTTAACTTGTGTTAATGTAGTTAGATTGCTTTGTAATTGGTACACGTCTGTAATTGATATATAATTGTATCATATTTTGTATTGATGCATTTTTGCATAAGAATTTAACAGCTATTGCATAAATATTTTTATAGTATGACCTCACCTCATTTGCCACATTTAATGTGCAATTTCCAACTTGTTTATAAATAAGTTATTTATTGAATTATAAATGATTTGTGTCACTTGGTGACAGGTTTTTGTCTGCTCTCGTGCTGTTGTGTTGCATTTGGAAATTAAATTCAAAACACCAGTTTTGACAGCATTTTCCAGAAAATTGTTTTTCTTTTATTAAAAAAAAAAAAAAAAAAATGGAAATCAACATTCGATTATATAGTTTTTGAATAAGAACACCTGGTAAATTTATTTCCGAGCAAAAGTGCATTCAGAAATATATCAGATAGTAGCCGTTTTGATTTCATAAATTATGAAGAAATATTTTCAAAAATCTACTTTTTTATTATGCTGCTTCTAAAGTATTACCTTCTTTCTTTCTTTTATTTCAAACAACTTTTTTCTTTTTTATGGATTTTTAATCTGAATGTTGAAAAGTCTAAGAGTCGATTTAATGTTGTGAAATTGTGCATATTTTGTCAAATTAACACATAATTTAAAATTCATAGTAAAATTTTCTCTATCCCTTAAAATAGAGATGCAAAACCTGTGGCCTGTGATGGGCTAAAGGATGGCCCGAGAATTTTGTCAATTTACAGTTTGAAAAAATTGCGATATTTTGTGCGTATGTCGCAGGAAAAATTTGTAAATTTTGTCACTTTACCGCGGGGAAAAAAATTAAATTTTGGTCAGTCACTTAAGAATCACGAATTTCGTTGATCGGGCAATGGAAAAATGGCGAATTTCATTGATCAAGTGCAAAAGCGAATTTTGTTGGTGAAACTCAGAAAAATATCAAATTTCGTTTATTAGGTATGGAAAAACACGAATTTTGCCCTCGGCCCTTTTTTGAGGCTCGGAAAAAAATAGCAAATTTCCCCGATTGGGCTGGAAAAATTGTGAATTTTGTCGATCATGCACGGAAAAATTGCGAATTTTGTCAGTCGGACATGAAAAATCACACATTTCGTTTGTCCGGCAAGAAAAAATTGTCAGTTTTTGTTGATAATGTTAAAAAAAAATTGCAAAGTAAATTCAAATATGCAAGTATGATTTTTTAAAATTATGTCTTATTTATTTCATTCTGAACTATTATAGATGCTTTTGAAAGATCTATCTTATTTGAATTTGATGAGTATTTAAATTTTTTTAAAGTACTTTTTTCAAAATTAAGGAAATTTTTGAAATTTTGGTCATGAAAGAAAAAATATCACAGTGAATATAAAATTCAGCATAAATTAAAGTGTAAAACAATTAAAAAAATATTTACCAGTAAGCTTTAAATCAATTTCCACATTTGATACACATTGAATTATTTACATTTATATGTTCAGAACTAATTTAAACTTGTTGGAATTTTTCAAAAATTAGAATATAAAAATAGATTATCTAAAAGTATGCAGTTTTAAGAAACTTGGGTTATTTGCAAAATGACATCAAAATCTAAAATACAAAGATACAAAATTGATTTTGTTCATTTAGAATGGAATGAGTCATATGCAGTCTTCAAAAGGTATTTTGTTAAGATTGTTCCCAATTCTAAACTTACTGTTTTCTGATGCATTTTTAAAATTCATTATTTTTTTATTATAATAAAGATTTATTTTTATTTTGTTATTCATCATCTCTATTAGCAGGTGCTTTTATTAAGATAAAGAAACTTGTGATCAGTCTTTAAATTCTGAAGAGTTAGAAATTCAAAATAACTTGACTGAATGAAGAGGTCCTTTATATATGTTACATTTAATCTCACTAACATTTACAATTATGCAACACAACACAAATATAATTAATTATTCACATGGCTTTTGCTAGATTATACTAATCACATCATCAAAGGCTCGGATCCACAAGTGATGTTATGTTTGCCTTTGGGATGGGATGATCACGATGACATCCTGAAATTTCTAATAAGGATTTTTCTTTTTCCCAAAATAATTGAGTTTCAATAAAAGAAGCTGTGTAATGGAACTGTTTCTTCTGTTTTTATGGTAAAAGCAGGAAATTTTTAGATAATACTCTCAAATCTGACATTTTGAACTAAATTACTGAAAGTGACAATGTAGAAAAGGGGGGAAAAATGTCTTCCTATGACAACAATCGCTTATAACTCAAGATGTAATTCATTTATTATAAAATGGAAAACTGTTTGATTGCAAATCATTATAATGGTCAAATCTGCAAAATATTATGCTTTTATGCATAAAAGGTGAGTCAGAAAATGTGTCAAAAAGTTTAGTTTTGTTGAGCAGGGAAATTTTTTTTTCAGAACTGTCATAATTTAAAAAATAAAAAGAATATTGCCCAGTTAAACTGATGGCATTGAGCTCACAGGCTATGCATACTGATTGTACATTACAGCCTTATATTTTCAAGGGTTAATTCCGTTCGAAAAAAAAAATTAATAAGGGGAAACAGCTCTCCCCCCCCTTTTTTTTTAATACTTGATCATTGAACTTCCTAAACTATCAAGGACATGCTTTATCATATAAAAAAATCTATATCCAAAATTCAGAGTAAATCTGATAATTCTTAATAAAAACCCATTTAGCATTTATATAATTTAAGAAGAGTTATCCCCCTCTTTAATACTTAACCATTAAACTTCCAAAACTATTCAGAGATTTGAACCAAATCTGACAATTCTGCTTCAAAAACCCATTTATATAAATCAAGGGGAGGGGCATTAGAACCCCTGTTCCCCCTGTTTATATTTATTCAATGAACACCTAATAACAATCACGGAATCGCCCCATCAGAATGATCCTATATCTAAATTTTGAACGAAAACTTAATTCTGCATGAAAAACCCATTTATATCAATTAAGGGGAAGGGCATGAGCTCCCTGTTCCCCCTCTCATACATATCAAATGAACTCCAAAAACTAATCAGGGAAGTGCCTTATCAGGATATACCTATGTATAAAATTTCAAGTGGATCGGTTATTTTTATCAGGAGTTACCGCGTTACATATGAACATACATACAGAACAGGCGGGCACTCAAGCTCTCAGGCTGATAGCCTGTGAGCTAATAAATGTCTCAAAGACTGCTTGATTATCACATTTTAAAAATGTTTTGCTTCATAAGATATTTTCTCAAAGTTCTGATTTTTTATAATTTATTTTATTTATTTATTTATTTATTATAGGAAATTATGAAATTAACCTGAATGACAAAAATTATTGGTTGCTGTTAGCTACTGGAAGCTTACTTGTAACTGTAATACTACTCTCATATCCAACAGCGGTAAATGAACTTTCCTTAATAAGTGCAATTATTGTGTCAAATCTAATTTTTTTTTTATTTATATTTTAACAATAGTATTGTTATAATAGATGTAATTTTTCCATTTTTGAATTTTGGGTGAAAAAAGTCCGGGCCAGGATTCGAACCAGGGATGTATTGGCTGAAGCTGCCAATGCTCTACCAACTGAGCTATCCCGGACATAAACACTGGAGGACTATTTCACCTAATTAACCTCAACGATCACTTTATCTGGTCTGATACTCTGGATCAGCTCCACAGAATAAATCGAAGGTCAATATATGGAACAGCAGAAAATTGATCAAAAATTTTGAATTTTGGCCCGGACTTTTTTCACCCAAAATTCAAAAATGGAAAAATTACATCTATTATAATTAATTTACCAATTGAATAATCGTGTTTCAAAAATTAATCTAATGTAATTTCGTATGCAGCAATTTCCTGCAGTTCCATATATTGACCTTTTGATTTATTTTGTAGAGCTGATCCAGAGTATCAGACCAGATAAAGTGATCATTGAGGTTAATTGGGTGAAATAGTCCTCCAGTGTTCGTGTCTAAGATAGCTCAGTTGGTAGAGCATTGGTGGCTTCAGCCAATACATCCCTGGTTCAAATCCTGGCCCGGACTTTTTTCACCCAAAATTCAAAAATGGAAAAATTACATCTATTATAATTAATTTACCGATTGAATAATGGTGTTTAAAAAATTAATCAAATAGTATTGTTATTCTAAGTTCTCCAATCCAAAATATATGTCTACTAAATATTTCATATTGTTTTCATTAGCATATGTATTTTATTGATATGATGAAAAACTGGCAACAATTTGCTTTAATTTTGTTTGGCATCTTCTGGTTGTCAATACAGTAGACTCCCTCAAATCTGCACAGCTTGGGATCAGAGCTTGTGCAGAATTTTTATATTTTGTGGATTTCTGATTATTGCTTTGTTTACATTTTTTAAACAGCAATTAGAATGTAATAGTGGAATCAAAATTATAATGAATGATTGCAATAAAGTAAAATATTAAAATAATTAAATAAAGAAATAAACTAAAATAATGAAAATAAAGATCAAATAAATAATTAATAATGCTTAATTAAATATGCATAATAAAGATAATTTTTTTTTGAATTATCCAGTGAAATTTTTCTCATCAAGATATCTATTAATTCACACAAAAATCATAAAGTAAGGAAGTTTTATTTTAGCTTTAATCAGTCTTAATAACCAAAAAAAGCTTAGTTAATACATAAATATATTTAGCAAAAAGATTGTGCTTACCAGTGATATTAGCAAATCTTGATTTTTTTTTTTTTCTTAAATAAATTTATACTTTCTTTATGAAAAACCATGAGTTCAGTCATATTATTGAGAATTATATATTAAAATACTTACAAAATTATATAAAACTAAAAAAAAAAAAAACGTGTAATTTTGCCTCTACATCTAAACTGAAATTTTCATTGTTTACGTCTGCAATCATGTGCAGATTTCAGGTGTTGATTTTAGGATTGTGGATTTGAGGAAGTTTATTGTAATTGCTTTTCTTTCAGGTGCTTGAAATCTGTGAATTAAAGTCAATTAGTTTCATTTTGTAATTTCAGTTCTCTTTTAAAACAGAATCTGTTTTTCAGTTATTTTTCTCTTTTATCATATTAATCCCTTAGGCATGAGCGACACATATACATGCCACAAAAAGGGGTAAGAATCATTGTTTATCCCCACCAGTAAAATTTGACTGTAAAATTTGTCTTATTTAATTGGAACATTTTCTCGATTTAATACAGCACAAATTTCTATTTTTAAAAATCTGTAACAAAACATTTAAAATTTCGTAAAAGGCTCCCATCGCAAAGGAGTTAAAAAAAAAAAAATAGTTTAACAAATTAGGACTATTTGGAAAATGATATTTTCAAAGACTAAAATTTTAAAGACTTTTAAATAAATTCTATATTTAAATTAATAATAAACATCATTTTTCTGATGATCATAATGAGTCATATATTACGTACGCCATGCATTAAACATTAATATTCCTAGACCAATGATAAAAAAAAACAGTAGTTTATAGATAGTTCATTTTTATTTGATGAAGTTAATCAGACTGACTTTTGAATGCCTCATATTATGTACGACATAGATTAAACATTCTCTCATAGATTAAACTCTCATAGATTAAACATGAGAGTATTGTAATGTAATCTACTATGTTACAATAAACATGAGAGTAATGTAATCTACTATGATTAAACATAGATTAAACTCTCATAGATTAAACAACTCATAGACTCTCATAATCTCATAGATTAAACTCTGGACCCATTACAAACAGATTTTTAACAAAATTTCAGTTCTACAATTTTCAGAACTGCAAACTTTTAAACTTCTAAAACTTGCACATATTTAATTTTTACACTGCTGCATAGAAAAAAAAAAAAAGCACTTTTAATGAAATTTGTTTGAAATCTTTATCTCAATTTGTTTTCAAATTATTAATTTTTCTTTAAGTTTTTATTACTCTTTTTGTCATCGTGGCAACAGAAATTTTCTATTTTTGGACATTAAACTTGGACCAATCAGAAAACGAATAAAATGAAAAACAGAAGTATTCCATTTTTGGGCATTAAACTTTAACCAATCCGAAAACGAATAAAATAAAATAAGTTGCAGAATTCAACCAATAAAAAGATTCAGATATACTTCAGATTTCCTAATTCTCTACCGAGAACAACAACTATTTTTTAAATAGTTAATAAGAGATTTCATTTGTTTCAATCTAATAGATTATATATTATATTTAGATATATTCAATTCTAAGATTGTCATTCATTTGATAATGTAATATCAGTTGGACTATTGATTTAAATGATGATTTATAAATTTGCTTATGATTCATTAATTCTTTAAACACCTCCAACAAAATAAATAAGCAAATTAGTAAATAAATTATTTTATTTAATGGATCTGTTTTCAATTCTTAAATTTGGTTTTCTAAGATTAAACATCTTCAACAAAATAAATTAGTAAATCAGTAAATAGTTTTCTTAATGAATCTTTTTTCAATCCTTAAATGCAGTTTTTCTAAGTTGCAAATGGGTTTTTGTTGCCTTACATAATGATTGGGAATTCAAATCTTAAGGAAAATAAAGTTAAAATAGTCTTCTAAGAATTTGGAAAGGTTCAACAGATGTAACAAGCTGAAAGTACTCACCTAAGTTTTATTACCAAAAGTTGAAGCAGCTTTGAGCATTGTTAGTATTTGAGAGGTTGCATATTGCTGCATGTTGGTGAAGTTTAAATATATTGGAATATTTTTAGAGAATATATTTAAATAATTTTATAGAAACTGT
Source organism: Maratus speculifer (assembly GCA_964019185.1). Lineage (NCBI taxonomy): Eukaryota > Metazoa > Arthropoda > Arachnida > Araneae > Salticidae > Maratus > Maratus speculifer. Next base: position 79,215,168 of record OZ025299.1, read on the forward strand.
ATTTTATTTTTATAGAAGCTCTACAAATATTTCTATTTAACTTCTACAGATATTTCTATAGCTTTTAGTTAACCCTTTAAGCTCTGGTGAGCAAATTTCTTCAAAATTCCAAATGTCACTTTGGCACCAGTATTATTCAAAGAAATCAAACGGTTAACGATATACATGAAAAAATGCATTAAACATTTTTCAAGTAAATTTGGTTGAATTTTCTGGTGCAAGTGTGACATTTCGGAATTAAAATTATGTGGTAGAAAATTCTACCATCAGAGCTCAAAGGGTTAATCTAGTTGATAGGAAAGTGGACCATAATTCTATACTACTTTTTAATTTTGATTTCTGTAGAATATTATTGGAAGTTTTTTGTAAGGGACAGGTTTACCTTACCTTACAATCCATATATTGAAACTATTAAAAAATTAAAAGCACCCACCGATGTAAAGGAGTTGCTCTAACCATCCTTGGCACTTTAGAGTACACCTCAGCTCTCAAGCAACTGGGTCTGATTTTATTTCATTTATGATTATTGATCGGTTCTGTAACAAGAACCATCTAAAACAAAATAAAATTTAGCAGTTTATAATAGTGCAACTTCGGTGACCTAAGAGAGTAAGTATTGGTGACATTGTGACAGTGTAGTGTAAGACATTCATTAAAGAAACTGTTTTTCAGTGAAATAAGACTAACGTTTATTAACGAAAAAATAAGTGCAAGTTTAAATAAAACATGTATAAATCCAGGTGAAAAATATAACAGGCATAACGTAAACAGAAACAAGTTCAGTTCCAGATTTATATTAAAGTTATTCTATGTCATGAAATAATATTCAAGTTTAGATAAAATATGTATAAACTTAGATGAAAAATATAACTGGTAAAATGTAAACAGAAAATAAGTTCAATTCCGTATTTAAATTAAAACCATTCTATATAATGAAATAATATTACTTATTAAATGGCATGGCATGGCATATAACAATATTAGGATAGCACTGAAAACAAAACGGACTCACTTATGGATGACAGCTATCGACGTACTGAAAAATTCCAATGATACGGCACACCAACTATTTTGATGAAAAGTCTTAAAAACATATAGAGTTTTTTTTTTAACTGAAGATAATAATGTCCACAAATGAATATGGAGACTTAATTAAAAACACAAATGGATTATGACTGCTGGTAAAATGACAAACGGGCGAAGTTGAAAAACCATTTTCACAATTAAATGTCCAGCAACGGATTTCGCGTAATTAAACACAAGTTTGTTAACTTTAGAAACTGGATGAATCTAAAAGACATTTCTGAAACTATATCATATTGACTTCAATATTGCTAGCTCATAACATCGCTTCCAAATCCCCAGCACAACATATCTCAGCCGGTTTAAATAGCAGCGGCAATTCGAAACTGGATACGCCCCTCCGAGTTGAGCAAGCGAGCTCCTGACTTGCGATGGAAGAAATGCAAGACAGCCACTTACGAGTTGCGATCCGCGATGCTTGCGGATTGCGACCGAACGGAACGATAAAACCAGGATGAACACACCCATCAGCGACGATCGGAAAAACAAAAGATAAGCGATTGATTTGAACATGTAAACAAAAGATCGGAAGATTGGAAAATGCCGGCAAAGAAGAAAAATGGAAGTTGGAACAAAATATAAGATAGTAAGCCATGCCATTTTACAATATTACGATATATATAATTAGAATTATGTATTTTAGAGTGTTAAGGAAGAAAAAATGGTGACAATTATATCTCATCTTTCAAATATGGCGCAGTTGCTTGAGAGCTGTGGTGTATTTCTGAGCACCTAAGATAGTCAGAGCAAGAGCAGGGTTTGCCCATGCTTAAATAAGAGCAGATGGACAGGTCATGCATTTTCTTCCTGTGCAGTCTGCTTTTGTTCAGATACTCCAAACTTTACCCAGCTGAGGTCAAATCTAATTATATCATTAACAACTAACTCTAAATTTAATGTTAAATGATATTTATGAGCAAATAATACTAATTGTTAAACAAACAAAAGTTATTTATAATTTGCCTTCTAAAATATAATCAGCAATTTTTTATTTTGACATAAATTTAACTTTATAGTCTGAATGTAATCATTCTGGGGAAATTTGATTAAACTGCAATATATTTAAATGTAATTCTGGATGATTATTTACTATTAATAATTTGATTCCTAAATAATCTAGCATAGTATGGAAAAATTAGCTTACTTATATCTATACTAATAAAAGAACACAACGCTCTGTCTGTGTGTGTATCTGTGTGTGTGTCTGTGTGTGTGTCTGTGATGGCTAGCAAAATCTACAGCACGTACGAAGCTCAAAATTTTTTTGAGAGTAGCCCAATGTCTCTCCTGATGTACCTGAAGCTCAGAATTTCAAAATTCTATTTATTAACTGAGTAATTAATTAAATTCCAAAGATCACTCTCATAAAAAATAGCCTTTTTTCGCTTTTTTTCCATTTCATTTTCTTATGGTTGATTGGTTGCATAAAATTTTCGCAGAAATAATTAAAAAAGCTGAGACAGACCTTTAAAATTCATAGACTGGCAAACTGTCAGTTTAAATGAGGATTTTTTTTTTAAATCACAGCTGCTGTACACCATGGAGAAAAAGATAGATGGAGGCGAAGTAAACCGAAAAAAGGTTTGCAACACGGAGTAAGAAGTGTCTTACTCCATGGTTTGCAATATTAAACCATTTATCGCTGAAATTTTAATGTCTCAAATAAAAGCACGAGGAAGGAATTTTGCATTAATAAAACGAATTGAAAGAAACGAATTACAGCTGAAGCATATTTTACGAAGAAATAGTAATTTTTTAAGATGGTTTTTTTCTATTATATTATTTAGGTTAAAGTTAGGTTAAAGTTAAATTGCATTTATGTTATGGTTAGAATAAGGATATGTTACAATAAAGTGAATACATTTAGGCTAGGTTACATTTCTGTTATATTTAATTTACAGTAAAGTACTGTTAAGTCAATGTTAGGTTACAGACAGGTTCTGGTTACAGTATAAAAGTTTAAGGTTAGGAATTTATACACAGAGTGAACCTATACGCAAGATTTGATTAAAAATAACACTTAATTTTGTTAAATAGCTCTGAAATTATAGTACTATATACCAACCTTTTAGCTACCATCCTGTATCGATTTCATTCATGGTATAGTCGGATTTAAGAGTGATATAATTAGTTTGAAATTCAAAATATTTCACTTGGGATTTGTATGTGAAAATAATAATTAGTTATGTGACTTAACAGTGATTTTTACGGGTAAATATCAACTTTTTTACACGAAAATCATGCAATCGTTGGATACATATTCCCTCCCGCGTTTTTCATTGCTCATTTTGAGTATTTTTAGAGCTTAATATTAGTTGTTTTTAAAACCGATTTTTCACACAGTCAGTGGCTACGTATTTCAGACAATGCACTTCTGCATGTAACGAGTTAATGATAAAATCATACAAATTTCAAGTTCGTTTAATATTGTTAATACGGACCCGGGCAACGCCGGGCGGGTCAGCTAGTTACAAAGTAAAATGATGCAATTATTTTTTCTGATAGGGAATATCTAACTTGATTACATTCTAGTTCATAATAGAGATTTATTGCTTTTATAAGGATTTTAAGCTATTTAATGTATTTTATGATATGATAATAAGTATATTATGTCAACATTATGTTGCAAAAAGTAATTTCTTTCATTCCACATCTGTTTCATAAATACCAATTAGTTTCAAAGATTTTTATGATGAGCAAAATATTTTTTATGAAGAGTTTAAAAGTCTATAGAAAATTAGTTTGCTTTTCTGATTTTAAATTTATAACTTTATTTTAAATTTAAAATTTTCAAAGGAATTTATTTTTATTTTTTTATTTTAAAATTGGTTTATTTTTGTTTATTTCAATCCTTCTATATATGTATTATGATAATTATGTATAATATTATACATGAGTACTTCAGTGTCAAATAACTTCAAGAATTTTTGGACATAAAAGGCTAATTATCCCCAGACATTTATAAGATGTTGAGAATTTTTCAGTGATGAATGGAAAACAATTGCAATATTTTTTGTCTTGTAAAAGTTTTAATTTTTTTTGTATTGTTAACCCCCCCCCCCAATATAAAAATAAAAATTAAAAGCAATCATAAATTTAAAATATATGATCCTAACCTCTGTTTATTGGATCTAAAAATACCATTATGTGAACGGATAGATATTTGCATTTGGGAAAGGCTTGCTGTAATAGATAGTTGGGATAATGAACATATATTATATGCTTAAATTTACAGTCATGAATTCCTCATTTTTTAAAAATGAATAAGTATTTAAATATTAATAAATTAAATTAAGTAATAAATCATTTCTTTAAAAAAGTATAAATTATGTTAAGTGTAACGGAGAAATAGTGGTCTGAAACGTTAATTGGCATTGCCACCAAGCAACTAGGATTTTTCAAATCCTGATCAATAATATAAGTGATTTCAAAACATTGCAATCTGATTTATGGTAATATATTTATTTGCATGATTGATAGTGTTTTTTCTTTAACATCCTGTAATTTTCTGTAGTACATTGAATTTGAAATTTAAATTTCTGTAAAAGGCTAATAAAAGAATTTAAAAATAAAATTTTACTTTATGAATTTTTTTTCTTTTCAGTTATCTATATTAGGATCATCTATTGTTGGATCTTATGTTATGTTACTCTTTTATGATAATTTTATCGAAACAAGATTAGCATATGTAATACTAAATATTGTGAAAAGGGCTACATCAGAAGATTTGGAATTTGCCACAAATGATTTTCCATTTCAAATTAAAGGTAAATGTAGCTTTTACCCCTCTTTTAGCACAGTTTAGCATGTTTAGCACAGATTATTAATCTTCAAATATTTTTATGACAAAACAAAATACAAATGAAAAGAATGGATAAATAGCACTAACAATTTAATGAACTTTGAATAAAAATTCTATATCTAAATCTAAATATATATCAGATATTTGATATAAAAATAGTTTTAGCAATATTCATACCTTTTATGTAAATTTATTTTTGTTGGTATTATCACTATCTGTTAAAAAAAAATACAATGTTTGATACTTTGTAATTTTTCTGAATTTAAAATCAAATTTATATTGTCAATTGAATGAAATGAAAAGGATATTTCTTGGAATGTGTTGTGATACATATGTATATCTATGCATCTTTGAGCCAATCAATAGCAAAAGTTTTATTTCACTGATTGAGTATTATTACAAATACTAACAGAAGACATTTGTATTAGAAAAGTGTTCTAATAAATAATATGAAAATATTTTACACTATAATACAAGCAAATCTTTAGTGTGTATATATAAATTTTATCTTAAAAACGGCTCTAACGATTTTCACAAAATTTTGCTTTCTAGCATTTTTGGGCATGAGAAGAGCATTGGGCTGGGTCACGTGTTCAAGAAAATTTGATTAGGGAGTCATTTTGGGTCATTATTGGTCAGGGTTAAACTATTTATATCTAAAAACGATTCAATCGATTTTGACTAAATTTTGCATCTAAATGGTTTTGGGCATGAGAAAATTATTGGGCTAGGTTACATCTTCTAGAAATTGCTATTTGTGGGTCACTGTGGGTCAAGCTAATTCTATTTAGAAAACATCTCTAATGATTTTGATTAAATTTTGTATTCTGTATTTTGTGTTACAAGAAGATTATTAGGCTAAGTAACATGCTTGAGAAAATTTAAATAGTGGGTCAAGCTAATTCTATATAGAAAATGGCTCTTAACGATTTTGACTAAATTTTGTATTTTGTTATTTTGGATTAGGAGAAGACTATTGGTCTAAGTAACATGTTCCAGAAAATTTGATTAGTGGGTCACTGTGGATCAAACTAATTATTTTTAGAAAACGGCTCTTACTATTTTGACTGAATTTTGTGTTCTATAGTTTTTGTGCTCAAGAAAACAATTGATTTATATTGCATGTTCAAGAAAACTTGGGTCATTATAGGTCAAGGTCAAGCTATTTATATAAAAGAATGGCTCAATTGATTTTGACTAAATTTTGCATCCACTCGTTTTCAGGCACGGGAAAATCATTTTGCTAGGTCACATGTTCAGGAAATTTGAATTAATGGGCCATACATCAAGCTAATTTTCTAGAAAATTACTCAAATGATTATGGTTAAATTTTGTATTCTATCATGTTCAGGATCAAAAAGAACATTGGGTTACGCAGGGTTTGCACAGTTCTACCACTAAATTTAAAGAATATTTTCGAAGTGTTTCATTGCAGAAAAATATCGTAAAATCTGTGAAAGAAGGTGAGGATTGCGAATGTTGTGGTTTTAAAATTAAATGAAAATTTTCTTATTTTTAATAGTGGTGGCAGAGTCCTTGGAAATTCCAAGGAGTGTGCGAACCTTGGTTATGTTGCATGCTCAACAAAGTTCAATTAGTGAATCATTCTGGGTCACTATGGATCTCAAATGATTTTGGCAAGGATTTGTATTATACTCTTTTTGGGTGCAAAATGATAATTTGGCTAGATTATATATTCGAGAAATTTTGATTAATGAGTCATTTTGGGGTCAGTGCAGGTCAAGCTAATTTTATCTAATAATTTTGACTAAATTTTGTATTTTTTTTCATTTTCAGGCTGAAGATGATCAATAGACTACATTGCATGTTCATGAAAATTCAATTAGTGTGTCATTTTGGTTTACAAATGTTCAGAGTCAAATTAATTGTTAAAAAAAAAAGACTCAGACGATTTTAACAAAATTTTGCATGTACCATTTCAGGACATGGGATATTATAATGTAAAATCATTGGGCTGGGTTGCATATTCAAAAAATTTCAATTAGCGAATCATTTTTTATCACTATGAGTCCAAGTCAAGGTAGTTTTATCTAAAAACGGCTCAAACGATATTGAGAAAAATTTATAGTATATTATTTTCAGGTATAAGAAGATTACTGGGCTAGATCACATCTTTGTGATATTTTGATTAGTGGGTCAGATTTGGGTCTCTACGGGTCAATGCAAGGTTTTTCTAGAAAACAGTTTTAACAAATTTGATTAAATTTTGTATTACATTGTTTTCAAAGTTCGGAAGACCACTGGTTAAGGTTCCATGTTCCAGAAAATTCAAGTAGTAGTCTATTTGGGCCACTATGGGACCAGATCAAGATAATTGTTATCTAAAAAATGGCTCTAATGGTTTTAGCTAAATTTTATATTCCATCGTTTTCAGGCTCAAAAAGACCATTGGACTATGTTGCATGTTCATGAACATTTATTTAGTGGGTCATTTTGCATCACAATGAGCCTGGGTCAAGCTAATTTTATCTAGAAAATGACTAGCAGTTTTGATTAAATTTCATATTCAGTCGTTTTCAGACTCAAGAAGAGCACTAGGGTTAAGTCACATGCTTGAAAAAAAAATGATTAGAAGGTCATTTTTGGTCATCATGACTCAGGCTTAATCTAATTATATCTGAAGCAGCAAGATTGATACAATGATAATAATATATCAATTTAAACACAATGTTAATTTTGACCGAGCTTAGCTCGGTCATCCCCGCTAGTATTTAGTTTAAAAGAGAAATTCAACTGAGTGAAGAGACAAGAATATTTTTGATAATCTATTGTGTATATATCTGTGCACTTATAGGTGCAGATTCCCACCAGTAGTGGCTCCTAAACTCATATAATCCAGTTATCACATTGTGAAAGAAATGCACAAAAGCAGTAGCTGTTATATGAGAAAAACATTCAGAAATTCAAAGTGAAAAATAATCTAAATATGCACATAAAAAGAAGGCATCAAATGTATATATTTTATTTAATCACACAATTCTTTTAAATTGGATATAATTTAAGTATAATATAAATCTTAAGGTATGTACAGTCAAAAGATAAAGTTTGGCAAAATAGAGGTTAAAATAAATCTATAAGAATAAACTAAGCAATCATGGTAGTGGGGAATACTAGAAATTTTTTTTCTTATTTTCATTTTGTCATATAAGAGTACCTATAAAAAAAATGTGAATGTGTGAGATTATTTTGCATTATAAAATTCAAAATAAAATTTAAAAATTCATTTTTCAAGAATACAAAGGAAAAATTGTCTTAAAAAATCTTATCACTGATTATTAAAGAGGTGCTTTTGTTCTGGCTTTTCTGAAAATTCAGACATAAAAAAGTATCATAGCAAAATATCCAGAATTTTGATAAATAGCCGCCAAAAAAAAAAAAATAATAAATAAAATAAATAAATAAATAAATAAATAAAAATAATAATAATAATTTTGCCAATTGCAGACATGAAAGAGTTCCTCCTAAAGGAGGAATTCCACCTTTTTTAAAGCAATTTTTGCATTCTCAAATTAGTAATCAGACATTTTGTCTACTCAAATCCTAGGAGTTTGTTCTTGAATTATTATGCAAAAGAGAAATAAAATGAAAGGTTAGCATGCTTATATCATAAAAGCATCTGAAAGTCATGTAAAGGCAGTTGTTAAAAGTAACTTATCAAGAATGTGTTTTTTTTTTCACTTTAAAAATTCAAAATGAAAATTATTTTCTTTTTGGAATAGTCTATTTTGTAATATTTATACAACACTTTTGGGTAATTTTTGCGATACTTTTTTCAAAATGTATTTCTGAAGCAAAGATCAATGTAGCAGAAAATTTTTGAAAAAAGGGGGGAAGGATTAAACAGCTAAACCATTCAGAATAATATTTGATTTGGAAAATTAATGACTGTACTTCAAATAAATTAATCAGATATACTTGTATTTATATCGTTAGCATTATTAATACAATCGTAAGTGCAGTTACAGTAAATTTTAGTGTATAAGTAGCAATTAAAATGTTATCTTAAATTATAACAGCTTGGCCACTATGGATTATTAGATGGAAATTTTTTTCCACTTTTTTTCTCATTTTCCATTTTTAACCTTGCAATTGTCAGTAGAAAAAAACTTGAAATTTGTCAAAGAATCACAAAAAATAGCAAATTTTGTCAGAAGTTTGCAAAACCTTCCAGCAATTACATCAAAGAAGAATCACAAAAATGTGAATTTCATCAAAATATTGCAGAAAAATGCAAATTTCGTTAACAAGTTACTAAGAAAAATGCAAATTTTATCAAAGGATCGCAAGATGAACACACGCAATGCCAACAAAATGCAAAAAGATGCAAATTTCATCAAAGCATTGAAAAAAAAAAAAAAAAACCACTTATTTTGCAAAGAAATTGCGGTATAAATGTAATTTTTGTTAGAGTTTTGCAGAGGGAAAAAATGCAATTTTCATCAGAAAAAAGAAAAAAAAATTTTTTTCAAAAAAATTGCAAGGAAAAACTCTAAATTTATAAGTTGATGGCGACTTAGACATGGAAAAATTAGTCACCAAAACAAAAACCAAGTAAAAAAAATCATGCATAAAGCATAGATTATGAAGCACTTTCCAACACTTCATGAAATCTTTGACAAAATTTTTTTAATTAGGGAAATAAGGGTATGAAGCCAAATATGTATTCCAATACTTTTGAACAACCCTGTATTTGATCTGTCAGTTGATATACATATTACATAATGGGAAAATTTAGTTTAGCAAGAAAAAAGCTTAAAATTTCTTTTTGAGCAATTTGTACTAATAAATGGGAAACATTTGAAAACTTTTGTTCAGCCCTGTAATTTACCTTGTACCTTTATTACACTTCAGTAAGAAGCTAAAATTCATTTTAAACTAAAACACTCTTAAAACAACTGAAATCACATTGTTATATTATCATTCATAGGTGTCCATGTACACAATTCTTTACGTGGCCCTGTATATCATTTTATCTATATTCTGCAAACATTTCTTTATAAATTGAATGCAGTTCTGCATAAAAATGTATGCCTTATTTAAGAATCACCTTTAATTAATTTACGCTCATACTCAGTAACGTTAGCGAGTTCTTTTGGGTTCTTTTGGTTTTCAACTATAACATTTATACACACCCTTATAATGTACAAAGATTTAGTGAAACTTAAATGCGTATATCATAATTAAAATGTATTACATCCATCCGTCAACTATCATCGGAAACATATACAGTCCGTTGGAAGGAATATACTATTTGAAATCTTTTGTGTGTCCCTGTAAATGCACTGTACTTCTTATTATGCAAGACAGTATCATATAGTTTTTATTAAGCCTCAGTGACATATATCAATTTTGTTATACATGAAACAGTTTAATATATTTAAAATAATGTTGCACACTCTCCCCCCCCCCCTTTACCATTATCCAATGGAATTCTTTTGTGTGCCCTGTAAATGAATAATAGCTATATTTTCACTACATATTTATTAGAATGCATATTTTAGTGCACCTCTTAAATTCATGTAAAATTTAATATGTTTGACAGGGTGTAACATCTTTAAAATGCCTTTGACACGATTTTTCCCCAATAGGCCATAATGTAATAGAAATTTTTTGACTCTCCCTGTAAATTAACTAATCATGGTATAAACTTCATTTTCAATGGGTTTCGTGCTAGGGTAAATCTAAATAACGTCCAAAAATTTTAGGGCAATCTGAGTATATTTACGAGAGTTAGAGCGCAGACAGACGGCCATACGGACAAACAGACAGACAAACCGAATGCATAAGCACTTTTCAAACAATGCACAAGCACTTTTTAAACTTTTGGAAAGTGTTATAAAAGTTAAAATTCATTTGAAATGATTTCTCCCCATAGGCCATAATGTAATGGAAAACTTTTGATTGCCCCTGTAAATAAATTAATCATGTTACAAACTTCATTTTCAATAGGGTTCGTGCTAGGGTAAACCTAAATAACGTCCAAAAATTTCAAGGCAATCCGAGTATATTTACGAGAGTTAGAGCGCGGCCAGATGGTCATATGGCCAAACAGGCAGACGGCCAGACAAACCAAATGCATAAGCACTTTTCAACTTTGTTGGAAAGTGCTAAAAAATGTCATGTAGTGACTGGTGGTTGTGAATCTGCACCTACAGTGCATCTGTTAGCCTGTCAATGGCAAAAATAAACTTTCACTGATTTAGTATTATTACAAATAACTGCAGACAGTAGCAAATTGATCATATTTGTTTATAATATGAAAATATTAAATGGCAACTTGAAATATGTGTATCTTATAAATATGTCAGTAGAATGAAAAAAATATCCTTAAAAATAAAGTATCAGATATATTCTAAATTTATTGGATTTAAAAAAATCTGATTATTTACTTAAGGGTGTAATCGGAAAAATGCTTTTCCACCTTCAACAGCTCAAAATTTTCCGATACAATTTCAGACACATTTTTAAAAGTAGAAACCTGAAACTTGCTGAGGGGATTTTTGAAGAGACGTATAAGGTGCCATGTGATGTCATTTTACGCGCAGTTCATTAGAAATCAATTTTTAAACAAATATCTTCTCAGTATAATCTTTTTTTTCGTTCACAGATCTCCCGCTTCAGAAAAATCTATTCAAAATGCTGTTTTTGATTGCTTTTTTTGCAATATTTTCTGCATTTATCAAAGAATCGACAATCACGGCACCTTGTGTACTTTCTAAATAAGACAATTTGCCAATTTGATGCATATGAGAGCAAAAATGAATTTAAAAATAAATCGGAAAATAAGCAGTTTGAATTGAAATACACCTTTAAATCCTATATTGGAATGAATAATGCATTAAAGAATAACAAGTGATTCTTTTGGTAGTACATTCCATTTAATCTACAATTTGCTATTGTGGCAGCATATGTGAGTACGATTATCTTATGAATATTTCTATTTATGATATAATCAACATTATAGATCATTATTCACATCACATTACAAGTATCATTATTGGTTTATCAAGTAATTTTTGCTTCAAATTTCTATGTAATAGTTTATCACAGCATTTTTGTCTTTTAAAGACCTTTTATCGTTTTAAATTTACATACTTTTCTCCCCAGGAACTCAATTTTATCAAGAATAACTTATCCATAGCTTTAATGCATTTAATTTTGTCAAAATATTGTAATATCTATAATTGAGTTTTCATTTCCTATACACATTTTATGAATTTAATAAACTGTAGCAATAAAGGGGTATTAAATTACTTATTAATAATCTTTAGATTGTCTCTATAAATAACTGTATTCATGAAAGTTAATTTTTAAAGATGGGAATAGCACTCCTAAAATAAATCTTTCCTTACCAGTATGCACTATTATCCTGTGATGAAATACATATCAATTCCTTGGAATCACATTTTATATTTTTAAGCTGAATATTTTAAATATTGGGGTTAAAATATGCTTAACATCTAAAAATTATCTGCTTAGTTCTTTTACTGGGTCAGTTAAATCTCTTATAACTCTGTCTTTTTTATTTTGTATATATATGTATTTAATTTTTATCTCATTATTTTTTATTTAGATGTCCTGATATGTACTGCATGGGTTCTACTATCTATTTTTGCAGTGGTAATACAATCAAAATCCTTAAACACATCAAATGGTGTAAAAGTTTGCTGTTGCAAATTGAGAAGATCTAATACAAGCTTATTTTACAATCCAGAGTCAAACCCCCATCAACCATTGCGCAGCAATGAATCTGTATTTTATAATACTTTTCCAAAGTAATACTTTCATGATGCATGTTTTCTTTTAATCTAGTCATATGTAAGACTCTGTTTGTGTGAAATAAATACAAATAGATCTTGTAGGATAAATATTTTTATGAACAAATATATTTAAAATGTCCTTTTAACATTATATTACTCTATTCAAAGTTTTATTTTTGTAATTTTTTATAATCTGAAATATGGTTTGGCTTTACATTTTAAAATGTAACCTCATCAAACATATTTTATACTATTTCTTTTCACTGGAATTTTGTAAAAGTATTTTATAAATCTACATTTTGATCTAGTCGCAATGTGAATTATTTTTATATTGAAAATAAATTATTTTTATTAATTGATTTCTACTTCATTGTAGTATAAGAATTTGGTTCTCTTAATTATTATGCTTATTCTTCAATATAAAATTCCAGATTCATTTAGCTATTACTGTTGTTTGCATGCTTTCAAAAGCAATGTTGGGTTCAAAATATAAAACTGATTAAACTTGTTTTGCTGATCACAAAATTTATTTACATTTTTCAAAATAAGGAAAATGGGAATTGATATTTATAGAATTATGAATAGATGTTTATATTGACAATTATGTACATATTTACAAAAATATAGATTAATTTTGCCTTAAAGAGGGATCATCGTACTAGATCACAAAAAAGATGATCCTAATATATTTACTTTCTTCTCTATATTAGTTCTCATCATGCTATTTCTGGAAAAATTGGCGGAAATGTTATAAATAATTTTCATATCAACAAGTGTTAAAAAAAAGCATAAACACTAAAAAAAAAAAAAAAAATTATTTTCTAACTCCAAAACAAAAGCAAATGCCATCTATCTTTTTTGTTCAAAAATTTTAATCTTTTCTTGTAAGATAAAAAAAGGACCCAACCCAAAGGCTGTGCATATTAATAAAGTAATAATTAACCAACCCCTAAAGACTGTGTTTTTGAAAATTTCCAGCAAATTATTATTCAAATGATTTGTTGAAATTTTTTGTAACACTGCTTCATTTATGAATGCACAATGCACATATTATGTTCTAATAAGAATATACATAAGTATTATAACTATTTTGTATGTTTTGTAAGGATATTTTTTTTTGACATAAATGACTTTTGACAAAACAACATTTTGATTGATGGAAAACAATGTTTTATTTTTTTTTCAATTGAAAATGTACCTCTAAAATTAGGAACTTCAGAATTTACTGTATTAATAGTAATTAATTATTTACACAGTTGTTATTAATTATTTATACATTTTATCATATAAATTTCAATTATATGTTGCATCTTGTTGGCTGGTAAAATATAACCTTATAAGATAATCGGCATTTTTTGAAAATTATCTTTATAATTTATTTTTAAGAAAATACCGACATAAAGAATAGTTTTAGTGAAAACCGCAAATCAATGAACCAATTTTTCCGTTTTTTATAAACATTTGAAATTTGAACCCTCTGAACACATTTCAGTTTGAACTGCTTAACCACTCCCACTTTCAGATTTTGAGCTCAAAATTTAAGTTTGAGTCTAAGCTTACAAAAACATTTAATGAGATGCAAAAAATACCTGCAAAACATAGTTGTTCATTACTCCAAAGTCTAAAGCGCCCTCTATCGGCATTTTTTTAACTTTATCTTTAAAATTTAATTTCAAGAAAATGCCGACATAAAAAATAATTTTAGTGAAAACTGCAAATCAATCGACTGATTTTTCCGTTTTTTATATTTATTTGAAATTTTGGTCCCTAAACTTTAATGGCGGCTATCTCCTTTGGAAATCGTTTGGGACCCTTGGTCTCCTATTTAATATTGTTTGTCTTGATGTGTACTATCACCCCTCTTTTATTGTAAAAAAAATTTGGAATCACCCTGTATATTGAAAGAATTGGAGTTAAACTTCTATAGCTAGAATAACGTTAATATGCATTTTACTTTTTTAAGGTATGCCAAAAAAGTTGCAATGGACTCTAATTTTTTAATCTATTGGAAGATATATTCCAAAACTCTTCAAAATAAGAAAGGAAATAAGACTATGTTAGTGAAATAGACCTGTACAGGAGTGAAAAATACATCATTTTACTTGCCACTGGCAAGGAAATGTTTTGGGTAGTTTTTGAAAAAGTGCAGGCTGTAGCAATATATCAAAAACTTTATTTTCTTATTAGTTTTTTTGCAAATTACCACAGTGGGAGTATGTTATTTACTTGTATCCTATACTCAACTTTTCCCTGTTGCATATATTTCTTAAATTTACAGAAAAATGGAAAAATGCATTCTAGAAACAACAATTAACTATTTTTGCAGTCATATATTTTCTCATAGTTATTTCAACTGCATATATTATATCTTGCTGAATGATAAAATATATCCTTGGTTACTAAGATTTTCTGAAAAATTCTCACCCCTAGCCCTTCTATCAATTTTAAAAAAGTTACACCTTTTAAAATTTTTGTACAGTATCTTTTTTGTGTAAGTTAAATTTCAAATACTTTTCAGTCTTCAAGCTCTGACAAGCGCAACAGTAAAATTGAACTTTTAGGCACTAATTTTAGTATTGAAGAATGGAATTTTAACTGCTGTACTTGTTACACCAAGGAGAATTTCTTTCTGAATATAACTGGAGCTCAATTTTTTAAATGTATAATTAGTTGAGGCATTAATTTAAAAATGAATTCATAAAAATTTTTGTAAAAAAGAAGTTACTTTTTTAATTTCAAACCTTTTTAAATTTTGTAAAATTGAACATTTAATTGACTAATCAACTGACTAGAAAATTTATGGATTAATATAAAGTCTGGTAGAGTAGTGTAAATCACCAATTTTTAAAATTAGTGATAAGGGAATCGAGAGTATTTAGACATATTAGAGTATTAATAGGCAGATCTTTATGTAACAATTCAACAAAACTGCCTGCAGAGATTGTAGCTTGTCAATATTTTTCTGCATTGGAATATATATTATAATTTGTCTAGAAAACTGTTTTTCAACATTTAAAAAATTGTGACTTATATCACTATGACTTTAAATATCTCATTTAACCTGCTATATATGCTATTCTAGATAAAACTGAAAATTCTAATATAAAAACTCTTGCATAATATTCATTGGAAACAAATAAATAAAAAATTATTTTTTAAGCAATGATGCCCATCTAAGCCTTTAAAGGGATTACTTTTCAATGCTGAAATAAAGGATCATAATTTTTATTTAACCAGTGTCTATGACAAGAAATGCAAAGGTAGTGTTAAACATCCAGTTCTAAAAATGATGACGGGTTAGAAATACATATTTATCACTTAAAAGCCCACACTAATCACACAAAAAGACCTGCATGATTATGTTAAGTCTATGGGGGCATTCTTTTCAAATATCTTGCTCAAATTTTAATATTTGAACAATTTCTTTGCATAGGATAGCTGAGGGCAGTTAGTTTTAAAGCTAGTTTTTAACTTTTCGATTTTGATTATATATTTTTTTATATTAGGAGAGTTTCAATTTCAGAACTGGTTCAAAAAGTTAGTCAAAAAAAAAAAAAAAAAAAAAAAAAAAAAAAAAAAAAAAAAATTTGAAACCAAAATCAAAAAAGTAAAAAGTAATCCTTCTCAGCTATCCTATGCAAAAAAATCATTCAAAAATATTAAAATTTGAGCAAGATATTTGAAAATAACACCCCCATATGCTTAACATTATCATCCAGGTTTTTTTGAGTGACTAATGTGGGCTCTTAAAAATCAATTTAAATTAAATTTGCTGAAAATATTAAAAAGATAAATTTAATATTAATTTAGGTGGTGAAACAATGAAAGATATGTTTAACTGTTATGGAAAGTTGAACTAAGCATTAAATATTCTTGAAAAATTATGTGGCGAATTAAAAATAGTATAAAGATATTTTGGAAATTTTAATATCATCTAATGATGGATGCTCAATATTATCGCTGTTTCCAAAGTGAATTAAGTATTCTCCCATAAAGTGAATGAAAATGATACTGTAAACTAGATAAAGCTACAAAACTCCTATAAAATGTTTTGTTGAAGAATTTTTTTGGTTGACCAGTATTTTTGTACACATCTTATTTTGTAAACACCATATCTTATGTTAGTAAGTCTATTATCATTTCTAATAAAGATCATTCTTAGTGCACAGATGCAGTGTTATACATTTCACTTTCTTCTAAAAAACTGTAATTTGTGAAGGCATGATTTCCTCGTCATCTATCATGCTCTTGGAGTGAGCTTTACAGATTCTTTGTAGTCTTGACAGAATATCTGGTATCAAATTATGTTGTTCATTACAGATTATACTATATTATAAAGATGACTTAGAAACATGTAAAAATGAAGTTGTACTCACAACATGGAAAATGTTTGTTTATAAAAATATATATGCTGTGTTTGCTTGCATACTTTTTGTACCTCCCCTCCCCCCCCCCCATTTCTTCAATGCTAAGTAGTATGTGTCTGGACATAAACTTCACCTACTAGAAGCAAAAATTTTATCCAACTACACGCGCAATCTTTAAAATTAAAATCAAATTTCCAACATGCACTCCTTTTCACACGTGCCAAAAGAATGAGCTCAAAGATTTGCACATTTATCTGTAGTGTAGGTTAATCCCATTAGAGTATGTAATGATGTTGACATTGAGTTGCTAATAAGTCACCTTTCATGGAAGTTTCTTTAACCCTTCACTGCATTATTTTTTATATTTTTATGAAAAAAGTTATTTGAAATCTATATATTAGTCTAATAATGGAAAAAATAGTAAACAAAAAATTTGATTTTCAAAAATTCAGCTGAAATTTGGTATTTTATGGTGTGTATCCTATGTACACAATTAGGGATTTATTGCTATATTTTGCAATTAAATGTGCTTAAAATAATTAATTTTATCTGCTTAACACTCTACAACTTTCATTACATTAACATTTTTAAGTATTCTGTAAAAATAATAAAAAAAAATTTCTTAATAGCTTGATTAAAATCATTTTTGTTTCCAGAGAACAAATTAAAATTTTTTGTCAAATATAGTCATCAGACATGGACAAAATAAATGTTATTCCATCATTTGGACTGTTCTTGATCAGTTACAGCAATCATATTGGCCAAGTTCATGGCACATAATGGGAATGATAATGTTTTTTGGTATATGTCAGATATCACACTCAAGGCAGTGAAGGGTTAATAGAATTAACATAAAACACATTTTTATGATTGTTCCTTTAATTTTTCGTGTCAGTATACTTTACTGGTTTCGTTCCAGGCTTTTTCTTTCATTAATTTTATATTGAAATATACAGTGGTGCCAACTTTTAAAAAATATTTGGTGGGCTCAAAAAAATTTTGAACAAATATATAAATATTTATATATTCTTTTGATATTAATCAATTTCTCAATTAATTTTCAGTAGTGAAATTACACCTGCAATTCTAGATACGTGAATATTCATACTTCTACTAAGCGTAATACCAACTTAGTGAAAACATTTTTCACTAAGTTGGTATTACGCTTAGTAGAAGTATGAATATTCACGTATCTATATATAAATATTGGGTGGGCTCAATTAATAAAGGGTGGTTAGATATATCAAATTATTAGGTGGGCTCATGCCCCATGAGCCCATATAAGTTGGCGCCACTGGAAATAAAGACATTTATTATAAAGCCTTAAAACAGTTGAATAGTAACATTTTATACTTATGCTTTCTTTTTGTGTTTTTACACACCATAGTTTTATCTTAAGAGGTTACTTCAGTCAAGCGAAAGACTATGCTAATATTAATCCTATGGAAGAAATTAAAAAAGATATCTTGGTTGCATTTCAGTATTTTTAAATGATTTTTTTTTCCACTGAATAGCTGAGTTTGATCTGTACAAAGACTGTTTTTTTTTTTAATATTTATTATGGGAACACTTTCATTTTCAGAACTGGTGTTTAATGTGAAAACATCCTCATAAAAAAAAAAAATAATGGCTTTTGTACATATTGATCTCAGCTATTTAATACAAAATAATTATAAAGTATAACTGAGATTGAGTCTTTTCATATTACTGAAAAATGCTCTTAAAACAAGAAGTTTTTGTATGCACCTACTTTTCTTTACCTTATTTTTTTACACATGATATTTTTATTTTAAAACATGGGATTTTATATGTATTAATCAGTTTTTGAATGCTCTTGGAGAAGTTTTAATCCTGAAATCCTTCCTTCATGGCACCAGTGCGCATTCTTAATACTCTTTCTTGTTTATTATTGAAAACTAATACCAAGCAAAGCTACAACAGATCAACTCAAAATGAATAAGGTGAAATGATAAGAGTCCTCTTTGATTTTATTTCAAACTTAAATTCACTAAGACAAGATCAAATAATCAGAGCTGTGAAGTTAAGGTCTTTCCCAAATTCAAAGGTGCAGCTTTTAAATTTTGGCACACTGGCTGACCCACCTGGCATTGCCCTGCCCATAATAAGAACCATAAATTGACCTCATATTTGTATGATTTTATATCTTTAACTTGATTTTATCTGATTTTGTATTTTTAAAAGAAAAAATTGCAAAAATGTATCATTTTTAGTAATAAAAATGCTCATAAGAAGACTTTTTTTCATTTGAATGATAGAATTTCACTTGTCATTAGAAAATGTTAAAATATATACATATATATAAATTTCACCACCTATACTATTCCATATGCTTAAAGATATGTTATATAAAATATGTGTCCACTGATTGTGTGAAAAAACAGTATAGAAAAAGTAACAATAAAAAGAATGATGCCCAATTAAACTGATGGCATAGAGCTTACAGGCTATGCAGACTAATTGTATATTACAGCCTTATGTAATAATGTCTTTTGAAAAAAAAGGAAAGAAGTACCCCCTCCATTTCCTTTCTTTATTCTTAATCATTGAATCCCCAAAACTAATTAGGGAAATGCCTTATCATATAATAAACCTGTATCCAAAATTCGAAGCAAGTCCAATAGTTCTGCATAAAAACCCATATATGTAATTTAACAAACGTTGTTCCCCATTCCCTCCTTTATAATTAACCATTAAACCTCCAAAACTGTTCAGAAATTCAACTTATCAGAAAGAACCCACATACAAAATTTAAAACAAATTGGATAACTCTACATAAAACTCTATTTAGCTAACTTAAAGGGGAGGTAATCGCACATACCTCCCTTTATAATTAACAAAAGAACACCACAACAAATGAGCAAAGCTTCTTATTACTATGAACCTGTATCCAAAAATTGAAGCATCTGTTAATTCTGCATTTTATACCATTTACATGAATTATGAGGGATAATTTCTCCTATCCTCCCTTTATACTTATCTAGTGAATTCCAGAAACAAATCAGGGAAGTGCCTTTTGAGAATAAACCCATGTACAAAATTTGAAGCAAATCGGTAAATTTTGCATGAGAAACCTAAATTAAGACCGGGGATTACCCCCCCCCCATTCCCCCTCTTTAACCTCTTCAGTCCTGGAGTACCCATTTTGTACATTGAAACAAAAGCCAAAATTACACCCAAATTTTTTTTATAAATGCATAGATTTCTACTAGCACTATTCAGATACATCACAGTGTTCTATATTACCAATAAATGTGCTATATGTTCAAAGATGAAGGAACCATGTGACTTTGAAAATGAAACGTTTCCAAGATGGATGACATAAACAATTTTCCAACGACTTCACGTCAAAGTATGTGAATAATACAAATTTTTGAGTGAATTAAAAAATATATATTGCATTTTTTATAAACTATAATGTTTCAAGAATGATTTGGAGTTGTTTATAAATGTTGTTCATGTGTGCATGGATGTGGAAAACATCTGTAAATATGTTGTACCCATTTGGGTACAATGGGTCTTAACTATACATTTCCAGCTAAAGGAACTAATTTTCTGTGTAACTATTGTGTACACTTATTTATTAAAAATTTTTTTAGGAACGAATAAATTATTTAATTTAGTCTTACAAAACAATTTAAAAGGACTCTTTTTCATTTTTTAAAATGATATGAAGTAATATGCTGAATTTACTGCTAAAATATGTCATAAGTTTTAATAACTTTAAAATTTTTTAACACGTTTTGAAAAGTTGTACATTTGTACCATGCCCGCATGTATTAGTCAAAAAAGTCTATAATAAATGATACTTTATTAGAAGATTATTATTAAAAGGTATGTAGTATATGTATAGTATATATCTGTGGCTTCCAGTAATAACCAGGTAAGGCACATTTTTAATATTTTGAGTAATTAACGTTTAAAGTTTTTAAATGTCTTTTTATTATTATTTTTATCAAATAGATTAGAACTTAATAATTTTCATTACATTCAATTAGGATATAAGAGCCTCCTTTTTTTTGCCAAAATAGTTATATAAAAATGTTTTTTATTAATTGAGAACGATTATTACTGTTTTTTCAATTTTTAAATGAAATTTATAGTCTTCCTATGACGGGAAGTATTAATTTTTTTCAGTAATATGGCAGATGAAAGCACTCTTTTAAAGCTACATTTTCCCAAATTATCTCAATTTTTTTCAAAAATGTGCCTTACCTGGTTATTACTGGAAGCCACAGATACATGAGATACATAGATAGATGTATAGTAGCAAGATATGTATTACAATTATTACAAGATGTGTATAATAGTTTTGCACAATACATAACTTTAGGTAAAAAATCATTTAAGTTGTTTAAATTGATATAATTTTTAAAAAATAAATAGTTTTATTTTTGTAAAACAAAATTGGTTTTATTTGTTTAAAAAAATGACATTTTTACTCAATTGTGACCTGATATACCCATATCGGTACATAAATTTTAACTATTTAAAAATTTTTAAAATAAAAAAATTATTTTATTTTATTTTTTCTAAGCCCAAAAGCACAATAATTTGCTAATAAAATAATTTTTCTATACAGCAGATTTTTCTCGGGACTGGTGAATCAATATCCAATGAACACTCAATACTAATCATGGAGGTACCTCATTAGAATGATCCTACATCTAAGATTTGAACGAAATCTACTAATTCTGCATGAAAAACTCATTTATATAAATTAAGGGGAGGGGCAATAGCCCCATTCCCCTTCTTATACGTATTGAACGAACTCTCAAAACTAATCAGGGAAGCGTCTTATCATAATAAGCCTATATCCAAAGTTTCATGTAAAGCGAATATTTTTATCATGAGTTATGGCATTACGTGCGTACGCACATACATACATACATAACAGGCGGGCACATAAACTCTCAAGCCTGCCACACACCAGTGAGACATTGAACAATAAAACGTGCAACGTGTGACAATTTCACCCTGATAACAGGTGTGTGGCGGGCCTCAGGCTTTGATAGCCTGTGAGCTAAAAAACTGATTTTTATTGATAAAATGCCTCAAAAAAACTGCACCAGGAAAGGTGGTGTTGAGAGGGATTCAACATTTAAAAAAAAAATCTTTTCTTCTCCTCCAAAGCATGTATATAATTTTGGTGCTAATATATTGATTTAATTATAAACAGCAGCATATTTCTTTTATTATTTTTCTTTTTTCATTCTTATATATTTTTTTCTGTTGGATGGTATGCAAGGCAAAATTCTTGAAATTTAAACTTATTTTTCCCCGCTATATATATATTACGATTTCTGAGTTTTAAATACTTTTCTAATAAATGTACAGGCGATTCTCGTTAATTCGAACTCTTCAGGACCACAAGAAATGTTCGAATTATGGAAAGTATGAAATAAGAACATGCTTAATATGGTACTATTACAAAGGAATTGATATTATAGTGTATATAGTCTGGTATCATCAGAATATAACTTAATTTTTAAATTAGAATGTATAAATACATAAACTAATTAAGAGATTAGAAACAAGCACAATGGAAGAAAAATTTGAAGCGTTACTGATGGACAGACTGGCACTTAGATGAACTGATGGGCACTTAGAAAGTGGACATCAAATGCATGGTATATTATGGTATACCAATATATGTATACTCGTTCAGAACAATTTTCACAAAAACCAAAGAAAGAAAGTTATTCAAATGATCTGAAATCCGTGAGAAAGAAAGGAAAAATGAAAAATCGGAATTCTCGTTAGTTCGAATTAAACGATGTCAAGAGAAAATGAGTTCGAATTAATGAAAAATTTAATGTTATTCTGCCATTGAAAATTTCGGGACTTCATGTTTAGTTCGAATTAAGCGAATATTCGAATTATCCGATTTCAAATTAACGAGAGAGTACTGTATTTCATTTTCATGCTAAAATATTGATTTTTTGTTGTAAAGATCACCATTTTACATGTAACTGTTTATTTATTAATTTTTTCCTCAGCAAAATCCTAAGTGAATTTTTTTTTATTTTCAAATTAAATACTTAACCCTTAAATCCGATTATACCTGAACCAAATCGATAACATTAATCAATCGATGATGAACATGAACAATCGATAATCATTAGCTAAAATGTATATACATTATATGGAAAAAAAGGTGACTGGCTACTTGCGGTTTTAGACATTTTGTTAAATAGCTAGAAAAATACTTAAAGAATTATCCTGAAACTCTAATTTTGTAAACATAATATTACAGGTCATACATTTCCATGAAGATTTTTTCCCAACCACTGGGGATTGTCAACAAATTGAAAAATAATAAATATTTTTTGCATAACCCTGTTAAAACTAATGAAACAAAAGCTCTCAAAATGTAGATTATGATTAAGTGGTTTATTGTAAGAAACTGTGTTCATTTTTATGAGGATAGCATGTCTAGTATACTCATAGAGAAATTAAGGTTTTCATAAAAAAAATCCCAAATTTTTCCAGTTTTTTTGCTTATAATTTGCAGAGTTCTTAATATAAAATAATGTTCCTTTCCAATACCATGTCAAAAAACAATGTACACATTACCCTGTAATCAGAATTAAAAAATAATAAAAATTGTATGAAAAATGAGCAGGTTTATTAAATAATTTTTCATTGTGCATGCATGAAAGCTATCAAAATTACATTTGCATATTTTGGCTAAATGTAAAGAGCAACTTGTGAGAAAGTCTCAAAAACATAGCTTGAAAATTCTGAAAGTGATTGTTGATAGAATTAGCGTTGTTCCCAAAATGAAGCCAAAAAAAAAAAAAAAAAAAAAAAAAAAAAAAAAAAAAAAAAAAAAAGAGAGAGGTTGTATCCAAATATAGTAGTTTGTGCCATATTGTGTACTCTATATTGACACTAGTCTGTGGATAAATGGATACAGCCCCTCATCTTTTTGCTTCATTTAGGGAATAACGAATTTTGAGCTTATTCTATCGACGATCACTTTTAGAAGTTTCAAGCTATATTTTTTAGACTTTTACAAAAGTTGCTCTATACATTTAGCTAACACAATTAGCTAACAAACGAAACTTTGATAGCATTCACGCATGTACAATGAAAAAATGTTAAGTAAACCTGCTAATTTTTTATTATTTTTTAATTCTGATTACAGGGTATGTTGCACAATGTTGTTTGTCATATTTTCGAAAAAGAATATTATTTTATATTAAGAACTCTGCAAACTAAAGCCAAAAACTTGGGACTGTTTTTATAAAAACCTTCATTTCTCTATGAGTATACATGTTATCCTCATGACCCATATTGGGTTCAATGAAAAAATTTTAATTAAATAAACAATTTTTTTTTTTTTTTTTCAATTTTTTATCCACAATTTTTATCCGAAATGCATAATAACATAATTCTAATGTCATTAATCCATCTCAATTTGAAAAGTTTTTATTATCCAAAAATTATGTTAATCCTTTATAGCTATGTAAGTCAATTAAACAAAATTACGTGAGACAGTTATGACTACCTGCACACCAATTTAAATTTTGCAAAAATAACAAAATTTTGTTGGAATTACAAATTGAAAATACAATATTTAGTAAGACTCAAATAAAATTGATGTAATTTTGTTAAAATTTTATAAGAGTGTTAACAATATTTTTTTTTTGTCTGACCAACAAAACTGATTTTTTATTTTAGCTAAAAAATTTGCTTAAAACAACCAAAATGTAACAACAAAGTTTTTTGTAGTTTTAATCAACTCCTTTTCCTGGGTATAGCACCAATTTACATGAAGGTATATTTGAATCTGATGTTTGATGAAAATCCGTGCATTAGTTCTTGAGATAGATCTATTGCTGAAATCATGAAAATTGCAGCATAGTAGCGCCACCTGTCGGGATTTTACACCAAAAAATAATTAGCACTAATTTATATAACGATATAATTTAATCTACAGTTTTATCAAATTTCATGCATTAGTTCTTGAGATAGAACGTTTAAAAAATTTATGTTGCACACAGACGCACAGAGGTTTTCTAAAAACAATCAAATCGTGTTCTCTAAAACGCATAAATCCGTTGAAAATTGGCAGCCGAATTTTTTCACAAATCCAATATTTTTTTCTTCAAAAGATAGAAGGAAGTAAAATGTACCAAAAAATTCAACGTATGAAAGGTGCTTTACTTTATGTTTCAATTTTACTTTCTTTTATCTTTACAAGAAGAAAGTATTGGATTCGTGAAAAGTTTCGACTTCCGCTTTTTTATGGATTTATACTTTTTAGAAGATTTGATGGTCTTTAGAAAATGCCCGTCTCTGATTCTGTCTACCACTCTGTGAGTCTCTATGTGACAAAAAAATTGTGGGCGCTCTATCTCAAGAATTAATGCACGGAATTTCACAAAATTTTACATTTAGTTAGACCTGAATATAAACTGGAGCTGATTAGTTTTTGGTACATACCGGGTGTCCACTCTCAACGGTGGCCAATGGCTAATTTCTAAATCGTTAGTCATAGACGTATAGTGCCAATTGCAAAACATATTCTTTTAAAAAGGTAAATAATTGTTTTTCAAGCGATTTAGATCAAAATAAAATTTTATTAAAAAATTACGAAAATTAACTTTTTATACGGTCCCCGGATCCTATAAGTGATATTTAGTAAATTTTCCCCACTACTCTAACAAGAGGAAAAAGGTCCCATTCATCTAACATTAAAATTGACCGAGTTATGAAGCTTTAAATTTCATGACTTAAACCACTTTTCTGCAGCTGAATACGGATGAATTGGACTGAGCTTTAAGGGAGCGTACACTAAGTGCTTAAAGTATTATAAAGGGCATACATTTCCAACGCTGTCCAATGGCTAATTACTAAACCATTTGCCACAGACATATAGTTCCAATTACAAAAAGATTTTAAATGAGATAAAGAAATATTTTTAAAGCAATTTAACTGAAGATGCTACAACCGTATAAGTTTTATGGTAGTGTTAATTGTATTTTAACCTCTTCAGTCCCTGAGTACCCAAATGGGTACATCAATTTTGTCCCATTTTATTAATGATACTCAAATATAAATAAAATTTCGATATAAGAATAATATGTTTCGAATTCTAAGATTCGAGCTAATGAAAATAAAACAAAAATCTCGCTCTGAAGTCAAACGACAGAAGAAATAATTCAGTAATAATTAAAAATACTGTAATAATCGCCAGTAGCGAAGAAGTTAAAAGGAGTGTTATTTTGCTTAAAACGTTCGTACGTATTTTTCCCTAGCTCAAAATTTTTATTCAAATTTTAGCTCACTTCCAAATATCCGATCGAGGTTCAATTTGCACATTTATTTATATCCAATGACAATGTAATATTAATACAATTTTAGATGCGTACCATTTATTTATTTTATAGGACTACATCAAATTCTGTTAGGTAAGTAATCTAATAGAATTTTAAATATACGTCACTTCGTAACGACTTGTGATTTGCTTTTCATAATTTAAATTATCAAACTTTCTGTTATTTTTTCACTTATAATTTTAGTACAAATTTTGCTTTAATATGTAATCATCAACATAAATTTAAAAACATTGTAAAAATTATTTTACTCTCAATGTTTAATGTTAAATTTAATATCTGACGATTATTTTTATTTCCAGTAAATTTGTGAATGACCCCTATTTTGCAGCAAAAAAATTGCTTCAATTTTAAACAGCTAATACTCTGTCAGTTTTTAACCGCAGATGGGTGGGACTTTTTTTGTATTACTTGTTAGAGTAGTGGTAAAAATTTACTAAATATCACTTACAGGACTGGGGGACCGTATAAAAACTTAATTTTCGTAATTTTTTAATAAAAGTTTTTTTTTAACCTAAATCGCTTGAAAAACAATTCTTTACTTTTTTTAAAGCATTTTTGCAATTGGAACTATATGTCTATGACTAGCGGTTTAGAAATTAGCCATTGGCCACCGTTGAGAGTGGACACCCTGTATATCTTTACAGATGGTTGCTGCTATGCTCGATTATTCACGATTTCCACAATAGCTCTATTTCAAAAACTAATGCAAGAATTTTCATAAAACTTCATATGCACTTAGTTAATGAATAATTTGGTGCTTTTTACTTTTTGATGTACATCGCTCAATAGGTGGCTCTGTTATGTTGCATTATTCGTGATCATCTCAAGAACTAATACACGAAATTTCATTAAATTTCAAATTCATTTAGTCCCTGATATAGATTAGTACTATTTAGTTTTTGGTGTAAATCGCCCTACAGGTGGCACTGTTATGTTGCATTTTTCCTGATTTCACAATAGTTGTATCGCAAAAGCTAATGCATGGATTTCCATAAAATTTCGGATTCACTTAGTTTCTTATAAAAATTGGTACTGATCAGTTTTTAGTGTACATTGCCCAAAAGGTAGCGCTATTATGCAGATTTATTTAAGGCATCTGCAACAGCTTTGTTTCAAAAAACTGCAACAGCTTTGTTTTTTTTTCTTTGTTCTTTGTGCTTTCTTGGAATTCAAAGATTTATTAACAGAGTAA
Source organism: Maratus speculifer (assembly GCA_964019185.1). Taxonomy (NCBI): domain Eukaryota; kingdom Metazoa; phylum Arthropoda; class Arachnida; order Araneae; family Salticidae; genus Maratus; species Maratus speculifer. The sequence continues at coordinate 79,242,758 of OZ025299.1, forward strand.
AGTATAGATTATACTGTCGTGGATGCAATTTTTTTCGAAAAAAAGGGGGGGGGGGAGAATCCAAGGCAACAAGAGCACAAGAAATGATCACGCACCATTTCTTATTTACCTTTAGTCATCTTAGACTAAAGGTAAATAAGAAATAAATAAATAATAATAATAGTAAAGGACGACTCATTATTTATTCTATACTTTGCATAAGTCAATATGCGGTGCCTATATGTAGACGAAAATTTTGGACCCTAAACTTTAATGGCGGCTATCTCCTTCGGAAAACATTTGAGACCCTTGGTTTCCTATTTAATATTTTTTGTCTTGATGTGTACTATCACTCCTGTTTTTTTTTTTTTTTTTTTTTTTTTTTTTTTTTTTTTGGGGGGGGGGGGTAAAAACAATTTAGAATCAACCTGTATATCTGATCATATTAATGTCTCGACCGAGTTCGTTGGCCAGCTTCATCCGTCATATTGTTTCAAAATGGCGGCCATTTAAATTTTTTAAAAGAATTTAAAATTAAGTATAAAAGAATTAGAAATTGAAAAATATTTTTCTTCTGTGATTTTGACCTTGATACAAAGATTCTAGAGCATTTTTTGTTTTGTCTGTATCTTAAAAAATGTCTGAGTTATACCACTTTGAATTTCTGGTGCGGCTGACATTTTGAAACAGTCTGATTTTTGTCGCGTGATAACACGCATAATTATGAACCGATTTGGATGTAACTTGGTGCGTACATATACATACCAATGTCTAAACCGAGTTCGTCGACCAGTTTCAATCGCCATCTTGTTTCAAAATGGCGGCTATTTGATTTTTTTTTTTTTAATTTAAAATTAGGTACACAAAAATTAGGAGTTAAAAAAGATTTTTCTTCTATATGTTCCTTCTATACCTTGATACAAAAATTCCAGAGCATTTTTTGTTTTACATATATGTTAAAAAATGGCTGAGTTATAGTACTTTAAATTTCTAGTGTGGCAGACATTTTGAAATAATCTGATTTTTTGCACGTTATAATACGCGTATTAATGAACCAATTTGGATCTAACTTGGTGTGTACATAGTACATACAGATGTCTCGGCCGTGTTCGCTGGTGAACTTCATCCGACATCTTTTTTTCAAAATGGAGGCCATTCGAATTTTTTTAAACTAAAAAAACTGAAGTACAAAAAAATTAGAAATTTAAAAAGTGTTTTAGGTAGCTTTCATGACAAAAAGTAAAAAGCTACCTATTGCAGCCATTCGGAGGAAAGCACTTCCAGAAAATTTTGGTATATTTTCACAGATCATGATCCCCAGACCCAAAACCACCCACCTTTCAAATGTTGACAAATATATATATATAGCCAAAGATGACCGGCCACTTGCGATTTTAGACATTTTGTTAAAGACGTTTGTTTTAGACATTTTGTTAATATCGCGCAGACACTAATCAATGGAATATAGATACAGCCCCTCATCTTTTTGCTTCATTTGGGAATAACGGATTTTTGTCTTTTTCTGACGACGATAATTTTCAGAATTTTCAAGCTATGTTTTTGAGACTTTCACACAAGTTTCTCTGTGTATTTAGCTATCGCATAATGCAAATTATATTTTGATTAAGTTCACGCATGAGCAATTAAATCTTATTTAGTAAACCTGTTCATTTTTCATACAATTATTAATATTTTTTCAGTTTTGAGAACAGAGTATTATATATAATGTTGTTTCTCATATTTTCTGAAAATAACTTTTTTTTTTTTTTTTTTTTTTTTTTTTTTTTTTTTTAACTTTGCAAATTATAAGCAAAAGACTTGGTAAAATTTGGGACCGTTTTTATAAAAACTTTAATTTCTCTTCGAGTATACACGCTATATTCATAAAAATAAACACAGTTAATTACAATAAGCCAATTTATCATAATCTGCTGTTTGAACGATTTTGCTACATTAGTTTTGACAGGGTCGTCCAAAAGATCTTCGTTATTTTTCAATTTGTTGATGGTCCCCTATGGAGTTTGAGGAAAAAATCTTCACTGAAATGTATGACCATTTCTATTATGTTTACACACTTAGAGTTTCAGGATAATTCCTGATGTTTTTTTCGAGATATTTAACAAAACGTCTAAAATCAAAAGTGTCAAGATTTTTTTTTTTTTTTGCTGAGATTGTAATTTATAATAGTTGCATATTTTTATTAAAAATCATTCATTTATATATATTTTTTTCAAAATTGCATTTATTTTAATCACAATTATTTTTTTAGCTGTTATGAGATAATTACAACAAGATGTTATGTATAACTAAATAAATAAACAACGTTAAAGAGCACAAATATTATAAAATAAAAGATGTTAAAAGCATACAGCCGTTTCGGGACTTCTAAAGTCCCATCATCAGTGCTAAAAAAAATGTAAAACGTAAAAGAAAGTCATATCGTTAAATAAAATAAAATAAAACCGTGCATCTGAGCTCGCCGCTAAGGCGAACTGACCATGAAACGTCGCAAAGCAACAGTAAAAGTAAACTGGCACCATGACTGGCACGTGCACTCAGAAGGAGACCAATCATATGTCTCTTCCCACTGTACGAGTCCAAATCAAGGAGAAAAGGAGGGGGGGACTCCCCCTCCCGCCTTTACTTATCCAATTACTTATCCAATAAGAATCTAATATTAATACGATTTTAGGTGTCGTACCATTAATTTATTTTAAAGGACTACACCAAATTCTTTTAGATTAAGTAATCTAATAGAATTTTAAATATGTATCAATTAACGAGTTGTGACTGTTGCTTTTCATGATTTAATTTAACAAAATATCTGTCATTTTCTTTACTTATATTTTTAGTACAATTTGTATATTTTGCTTTAATATGTAAACATCAACATAAATTTAAAAATAATAATCTACAAATTATTTTATTCTCAATGTTTAATGTTGAATTTTATACCTGACGTTTATTTCTGTTTCCAGTAAATTTGTGACTGACCCCTATTTTTCAGCAAAAAAGATGCTTCGACTTTAAACAGCTATTGCTCGGTCAGTTTTGATCGCAGCGGAATGGAACTTTTTTTGTCTTACTTGTTAGAATAGTGATAAAAATTTACTAAATATCACTTATAGGACCGGGGGACCGTATAAAAATTTAATTTTCGTAACTTTTTAATAAAAATCTTTCTCGACCTAAATCGCTTAGAAAATACTTCTTTACCTTTTTTGAAACATTTTTGCAATTGGAACTATATGTCTACGACTAACGGCTTAGAAATTATAGCCATTGGCCACCATTGAGAGTGGACACACTGTATAAAACTGTTAAAGATCAAATTATGCCATTAGTTGGTATTTAAACATATTTTTAAATAGTTGAAATTTCATAAATTGAATTTTTAAATATAATTATGTTTTTAGGATTCAGTTCGGGAGCTTAAAAAACAGTTTATTTTGATTCCGTTTTTCCTTTTATCAGAAACAAGGTTTTTTATACGAAGAACCGTCAGGTACGCAACCAGATTACGAAGTCAGCGGGGGGCTTTAAAATTTTTTGTTGGGGTTAATCATCGTGCATTTTAGGTGCGTTCGAAATTTTGTAAATATGTAGCATAGTCGTCGTTCAGTCCATCCGTCTGTCCGTCCTGATATTACAACGAAAAAATTACCAAACCGAATCGTTTGAAATTTAAAATGTATAATTATTATATAATTTTGTCAAGTCATTTAAAATTTTATGAAAATCGGATGTATAGTTCAATTACAGGGACAACCAAAAGTATTCCATTACATTTTGTCAATAGGGAAATATAGTTTCAAGTGTAGTTTAATATGTTACACTCTTTCGAACATTATACAAATCATATTCATTTATGATATATATACAAAAGTATACATTCTGTACAATTTGTGTTGCAACTAATATTTTTTATTAGTATACAGGGCCACACAAAGGCAAGGCATTATTCTATTACATAATGATATAGGTGCCAAACATTGTTTTGTGTGCATTTTAATTGTATTAAACTATTTCACATTTTATAAAATTGATATTCGTTGCTGAAGTTTACTTTAAATTAATTCCTGTATTATAGAAAGCATTTTCGGATATTGTATTGTAGCGAAAGTACTGTTTAAAAGCTTCGTTATAGTACGAACGCACCTCATTTGCTACATCTGACGTGCAATTTCCGACTTGTTTTCTTCCGTTGTAATAAAAACTGAGTTTAGATCGAGGACAAGCACTTTTTCCTATCGAGAGGTTTGGTGAAAAATTATAAATTGTAAATAATTGAATTTTTATAAAAATTTAAAAAGCTATTACTGGATCAATAGTATCCAAGGGCGGCGCCAGAATTTGCCCGACGTGGGGGCACTGTATCCCCGACAGGGGGCCAAGTTCATAACATATATCAGAGGTCCCCGCGTGCTGGAGCAGGTCCTAAAAATTGCGTGAGCAAAAATTTCAAGGGCCCAGTTCGTACAAAATAAATTAATGTTCCGGTCTGCGTAAAATTTAAAAAGTTGTCCTGCTTATATGGTCTAGCAAGTATTATATATATTAGCCCCTTCCCCCTCCCCCCCCCAAAAAAAAAAGTTAAAATCTCGACCCGACTTGACTCTATTTCTACAAAACATGAATTTTTACTTCGATATTGTTATAAACTGTTTTACACGAAGAGTTCTGATCAAAAAGAATTAATCTTTTTTTTTCAAACTATTTGGAAAATAGTTGTTGATCTCGGTGGAGAACTGGAAAATCTGAAGCAGATCTGAATCTTTTTATTTTTTGAATTCCGGAACTTATTTTATTTTATATGTTTTGTGATTGGTCCATATTTAATGTCCAAAAATGGAATACTTCTGTTGACACGATGACAAAAAATGTAATAAAAACTTTTAAAATATTAATAATTTGAAAACAAATTGTGGTAAAGTTTGCAAACAAATTTCATCTAAAAGAGCATTTTTTTTCTCTATGTCACTGTGTAAAAATTTAAAATGTGCGATATTTAGAAGTTTAAAAATTCGCAGTTCCGAAAATTGTAAAACTGAAATTTCATTTAAACCTTGTTTATGTTGGGCCCAGGAATATTAATGTTTAATCCATGTCGTACGTAATATATGAGGCGTAATAATGGGTGCTCTACTGTATGTATTACTGAATGCAAAAATACAAATGAAAAACTTACATAATTTCTTTAAAAAGTTAAATTATTATTATCAACAAAATTACAAATTCTGCGTATAAAGAAGTTTTAAAATTAAAGCACTCGGGTAAAAATATCAAATTACATACAAACGCAAAGAAATAAGAAATCATTTGAACTTACTCGTATGAAAGACTTGAAACTTTTAATGTACTGCAGAAAAATAGTATAGTTCACACATTCGTAAAAAGATTGAACTCATAAAGTATTTATAATTAGTAGAAATAATAATTCAAATGCAAAATTTGCAAAGTCACAAATTTCATTGTTTTATATTCAGATTCGTTCTTTAAAAGGTCATTGTAGCATTGTTCTTACGGTTACTGTATTATTAATTATATAATTTTTGTAAAAAAAAAAAGCATTAAATAGACGATTTCGATATTTTTAAATAAAAATACTAGATTAGGAAAAAGAATTAACTCCTTATATCTGTGGTCAATGGACAAATGTCGATAATAAGGAACTGCACCTTATGTAACTCTGAAATATCCTTCAAGACTATCAGAGCAGATGTTTTTCTAGTAATTCCCACAACAACATTGAGATGTATAAAGGTTCTTTTCACAACCAATCAGCAAGAATACGTTTGCTGAAGCTAAACAACATATTCATCGATCTCTTTATCATTCTATCAGTCGAAAAGTTTGTTTTATATTAACTTGCAGAACAGAATTTGAAAACTACTCAAAACAGATAGTCATGCATTTCCTTTTGGTGAAACGCAGCTGTTCTTTGCAGTTTAAACATCGTTAGATTGAAATCTAAATAAGAATACGAGTATAAAGAAACAACATACTTGGCTAGAACAAAATCGGTATAAAATTGAAATTTCTTTCATATCCTTTTTCGTTAAATCTGAACACGTTGCTGTACTAAATACTAATTTCCTTGAAATTAATGTGAAAGTAATTAATCGAACTAGAATTTTTGAAATATATAAATTTTAAGAGTTTATAAGTACCGCGTTTTAATTTTTTTCATCATTTTCTAATTTAGTCATTTTTGAGAAAATGTAATTATTTTATAAACTCTCAAAAAACATTTCGCAAAAAATAAAACATACAAGCAGTAATTTGCTGGAACGCACGTGTGGTTGGAACGGATTTTTCTATTACTTGAAGAATTTTCTGTCTTTTGATTGTAGAATTTTTTAGAAAATTGAGATTTGATTCATGAATTTTTCATATTTTGAGAGAAAATAGAGGTAAGTAAAAAATCAGTTTATAATAGAAAATCCTAGTACACAGCGTTGTTGCACAGTTAATTAAACAGTCCTTTAATTTAAAAAATGCATCTGTAGATATTGGGGGATTTCAGGTAGTTTTAGCATTAAATTGATTAATTTTCTTTATTTTCGAAAAAATGTTCAAATTAAAGCAGACTTTTTTAGCTATAGAAATAATAATAAAAACAATGGGGGAAAATATCTCCAATTTCCATTTTGTTTTAGAGTGTATATTGATCAAATGCACAAAGTGTGATGTTCCAAATTTTGATAAGATCAGAATTTAAATCTGAAACAAAAACTTTAACAGAAAATTTTCAAGAGAAATGTAAATGAAGTGAAAAATTGTAAAATAGTTGGGAATCTAAAAGTGAATTATTTTAATATCAGCGAAAAGCGATCTGCAATTATAAATATATCGCTGATTCAAACTGTGGGTTATGCATGAGATCTAGCTGCGGGTTAGAGGTCTGCGAGGACCAAAATTTCCCGCTCAACGTTGCCGAAGCATTCCTTTGATTTTCATCTTTTCTATTATTTTAATTAATTTCTGCCTTCTGACATAAGATTTTTTTTTTAATTTTGATCTTAGATTTCTCATTTTTACATATTTATAGATAAAAGGGATTTAAATTCCTTTTCTAACACGAATAGTACTAAGCAACACAGATGCCAGAATACCCATGTAATTTGACGAACATGCTATTTAGGTGTGAGTATTTCAGGTATTTGGTGTTTTTTCTGTATTTTTTGCGGGAGGTGGAGTAGAAATGGCAAAATTAAAGTGCAATTTTTTCTGTTTTTACGGAATCTAATCAATGGAGGGGGGATAGTTCAATTCACGGATTGTTTACCGAGCACGGAATCCTCCGCGGAATGGGTTATACCTGACCTGAGCTAATTAATTATATATCCATTCAACCTGAACCAGTTTTTAAAAAATAGATAACCCGAACTTGACAAAACTTCTAAAATCAATAGTATTAATTCCGAACGCAATCCCAACTCAGTATGAAAAAACAAAATTCCATCTTGTAAAGCAATAATGCAAAAGTAGTCTAGTATCAATTATATTTTTTATGTAGAAAAATCGATATATCTGTATATTGATTCATTGACATTCAAATAATGTAATTTTTCATTTTAAAATATATTTTGGGGATACTTTTGAGGAATCTGATAGAATCGAGCCCATACACTAAAACAATTAAAATTACAGTTAAGTAAAAGTTAAAGTTATCCGTAAAAGTTAAGTTATCCCAGTAAAAGTATCCCAGTAAAAGTTACCCGACTCGAAAAATAGAAGTCAATCCTAAACTTTCCGAAAAAAAATTAACTTTAGCCAAGTCCGACTAAAACCACCAGTCGAGTTTAGTTTAATTTTCCGAGGAGATGCAGGATCGGGTTTCTACCCGAAACCCGATTTGAGCTAGACATCTCTACATTTCGACCTGAACCCGAAATATTTCAACCCAACCAAACCCTAATTGTAGCTGATGAAAAAATATATCCATGCTGTAATGCAGTTATGTAAGAATATGTTTACAAATATATATTCAGTAACAATTTCAGATTTTAAGTAAAAAAAATCAGTATACATAAATTCATTGACATTCAAATACAGTTTTTCTTCTTAAAATAAGTTTTGTAAATTCTTTTGAGAGATCAATTCTTCTCGAATCAAGAACCATAAGTATCAACATCCAACCCGAACCTGAAACAAAGTTAATCCGACTTTAATCCGACACTCAACGACAAAAATTTAGGCTCAACCCGATCCGGTCCAGACTGCGAGTCATGTCAGGTGCAGTTTGCCCCACACGATGAAGCATTCTACTTGTTATCCAAGACAACCCCGATAAAATAATTTTCGTTGTCGTATTTTAACTGAACTAAAAATTCTTCATTACCAAGCCGATCGTGAATCCAAAATAAGCGAAAACTGATCCACAAATTTAATGTAGTTAAAAAAAGTATAAAATTGATTTTTAGTATAAATTTTATCTTTTTGTTGAAAAATAAACATGCATAGAGTCATTCATGCATCATCATATGCTGTCATCCATGTAGATTTTTATTTTAAAAATTCAGATTTTTTTTCGACAATTCGGGTTTATCTAAACTCAAATTGCAAGAATCAAACTTCAGTCAGAAACCGATGTACAAAAAAGAATTAGTTTAGTCAATCCGACTTTCAAAAAAAAAAAAAAAAAAAAAAAACTCCATATTTCGACCCAACTTGAATGGGCTGAAATTCAAAAGTCAAAATATTTTCCCCGACGAAATTGAATTTTGACCCCCGATGGGGGGGCCAGGTATGCCCGACGGGGGGGCATATGCCCCCACGGCCCCCCCTCTGGCGCCGCCCTTGATAGTATCTAATACTCTCAAAATTTTGAGATCCTAGCAAATAACATATGCCTAAAATAATATAATTTAGAAATTTCATCTTTTATTAGAAGACTTATAGTTTTTAACCTAAGTATTAAATATTAAATACAGTAAAAAAAAAAAAAAAAAAAAAAAAAAAAAATTACTGTGATTGCTTTGATATTTAAAATATCTTATGAATAATAATAAAACATTATATCCAAAAAGTGAAAAAGTTTATCACTTTTCAGCATCTTGAATTCATTTATATATTTTGACAATCATAAAGTGTTTGCAATAGAACAAATTTTAAAAATATAAACTAAAAATTAAACATATTTATATAATATTACGTGTTATATTAAAATTATTTAATAAATATATACTATTGTGTTAAAATATTATGAGAGCCAGAGAGAGCTCAGCCTATCTTCCCCCACATCTGGTTATGCGAGAAAAGCATCGAAATTTAAATTGTTGTTTGGAAATGTTTGAATGTATATCGTAGTGATTCAGAAGAGTGTGTGAATCATTTCTAATTCATGATGCTTACTACTAGATATAAGAGAGGGCGCCACTATATTTATTTATTGCTGCGATTCCAGACCAAAGAACGAAAGAACATAGATTAAGGCTGCATGCACATTGAAATACTCTCTCTGTCAACTGAATTCTTGGAAGAGACTTTTGTATAGGATCTATTTGCAGTTTCTTCATAATAGAACAAAGGGGAACGAACAAAAGAATCGGGACATAAGCAGATCCACCCTACTTGACAGAAAGATCCCTCTTTTGCCGGACAACAGATCCTTTCCTGCAAAACTCATTAAAGATCAAAAACACCGTGTCGCCACAACAAACGAGCCGACGAGTAACCGCAAGAAGTGGTCATGTCTGTTTGGGCATTAAGTCCTACGTTCTTTGGCCAGACCAACATGAGAAAATGTTGCCATTACAAATTTCGTTTCTCAAAAGACCCCCTTCCCCCGCCTCTAAAAAATAAAATAAAATCCAATGAAAAGAGTTTGGAAGTTGCTGTTTTCCATAAAAGTATTAGCAATGACAGATCCAATGGAAATGGAGTGGCGATTCGGCGGTCGTTCCTCCTTTGGGCGACAATAAAAGGTCTCCAAGCCTGCATAGACCCACTCGCTAATTCTAATCCTATGGAAGAAATTTATAAAGATACCTTGGTTGAATGTCAATATTTTTAAACGATTTTTTTTAGATTAGATAGCTGAGATCAGTCTGTACAAAGGCTGTTTTTTTACTTTTTCGATTTTGTTTACAAGACGTTTCATTTTCGGAACCGGTTTCGAAAGTAAAAGTATCCTAAAAAAAAAAAAAAAAAAAATCTGCAATCAATATCGAAAAAGTAAAGATCGGCCTGCATACAGATCGGCCTTAGCTATCCAAGAAGGGGGGGGGGGGGGATCATCTAAAAATATTGGAATGCAACCAAGATAGCTTTATAAATTTCTTAGCTATCCAAGGAAAAAAAACCATCTAAAATATTGGAATGCAACCAAGATAGCTTGATAAATTTCTGTCATAGAATTAGCATTAGCGAACAAGTCTTTTCGCTTGACTGAAGCAACCACTTAAATGCTTAAAATGGATATATTTGTCTTTCATATCAATTTTTTTGATAATTTTGGACCCCCTCCCACCCCTTCTGATATCATATGTTATCATTCCTCGAAGTCTTCCGGTAATGATATATCGTTTATTTTATTTATTTATTATTTATTATTTTTATTTTTTTTTTTTTAAATTCGAAATGATATACAAAACTGGTTACATTTATTTTTCGCATATTTTTATGATTCAAATCAAGAGAAGTCAATGAAATATCATTTTTTATATGAAAAAACTTTATACCAAGAATTACTTTAATGAAATAGTTATTTTTATAATAGCTTTTTGTTACATAATACTTTCATTAGTAATAAAGTCCTGTTGCACTTGCCCTGAACTGAGGAGGGATGGGGGGACAGATATAAATTCTTATCTGCAAAACAAGTGGGTAACACTCCTTCTCATTTTCTTTAACATATTAATAAATACAAGCTTCATTTCAAATATACTTCATTTATGGTTTCTTGAACTATTATTATATACGTATTCACATATGAAGAAGAATAGGAATGTCAAACGTTGGGGTATTACATATTTTAGAATTAAATAACTTAGTTATAATTTTATGATCTTAATAACTTTATATTTTCAGAAATATAGATAATAGATTAAAAAAAAAGGATAACATGCTATTTTGTACCAAAAAACATATTACAAATAAAAAGAGAACATTTTGAGGGATCAAAAATGATATCGATATCAAAAGAAAACCGCCCTTCCCCCTCTAGAGATATCTTACGATATCATATGCCAACCCTCCCCCCCCCCCTCCTAAAATGGTAACGTTACATTTTCACAGCCCTTTTATTGCATAAAAATTCTAAAACACGTCTATTATTTGAGAAGTTTATAAAATTATTCAATGTACACAAACCTAAAATGATGCATTAAAATATTCAGTTTCAACTTTTCCATACGAGTGAAAATTAGAAACTGTGTGCGAGTCCGTCATGCTAGAAAATTGATTCAATTTCCATATCTTTTCACAAACTAAACTAATGAAGCAAATTCAAAATAATTATTTGGATTGTTAAGTATAGTTTTCTGGTTAAAATAAAGAGAACAGATTGAAAAAAAATATTAAAATTAATTTAAAAAAACTTTATTAAATTACTTACTGACTAAAGTAAAATGAACTAAAATCTTTTATAATTTTAATTAATTTTCAATTAACTATCAGCAGTGAATTTACGTTTTATATAAACGTTCACAGATGATGGGTTCATTTGTGTCTCATGTTACTCCACATATTTGTGTGCTCATGTTTTTAACGTTTCCATCTTGGTGCTGCAGTTGCAGCCCGCAAACTTCTTATATAAATATGAGAAGTTTGTGTTGCAGCCTCACCAACATATGTGAGTGAGAAATGACAAATTGGGTATCGTTCTCGCATCTTAAAGACCCATACCAATGGCCGAGAAGTTCTGCTCTCGAAATTGGTAGACGGCAGGTGCTGGGCTCAAATACAATCGCGGCCGTCGGCCTAATCGTTCGGAGTTTTCCGAGTTTCTTCGAACCTTGGATTTCCTTGTGTAAATATGCGTTAGGTTTTCTTAAAAAGACCCCCACAGAGGGCACCCCCCCTTTCGGGCCTATATCCCATGTGTTGATAATCGGCCGTTATAACATAAACCAAACCGTAACTTAAATGCTAGAGAACTTGGATTATTCCAAGGATTCCGGGCTCGGTCCCCGGCTTGAACGTTTTCCATTCTGTTGATTTTACGCTTAGCTAGTAATGTGGTAATTCACTTATTAAATATTTTAAAATCTTTCAATTATCTTCATTTATAATATAGGGTGAAGATAAAGTCTCAGCCCATTTTGCAGAAATAACTAATGCATGGATTTTATATTACAAGTGAATGATACTTCGAGGATATGATAACAACAGAGTAATGAATTTACGGTTGTAGCGGCACGTTTGCATGGTCAGCCATTCGAGGAGGTCAGGGAGACGTTTCATAGAAAATTTCAAAGAGAGGCTCCAAAACAAGGAAATATCCGAAAAATGGTGAACAAATGGTGGATTTGTTTGCTTAGGAGTTCATCAAGGAACAGGTCTACAAGACTAAGGTTACAAATGTGACAGTCCTAAAACAACGCATAAGCCAAGCATGCGAAATGGTCATCGTTGGGGATGTTGGAAAAAGTGTTTCGAGCTACACTGAACCGGTGGGAAACTTGTTTCGAACTTGATGGACATCACGTTGAAAAGTACTAATATACTGTATAATACTATTGGAATATAAAATTCATGAATACATTATTTCTACAAAATGGGCTGGGACTTTATGTTCACCCTGTATTTATAATTAATAATAAAAATTAAATTTTCTCGCATAATTTTTTAAATAAAATTTTTATCATTTAGGGCTGTTTTTAATTACTTTGCTTATCAAGCTCTAAACGTTTGACACATTTACAAATTATTTTTTTTACTGAACGATATAAAATTGGAAGGTCCGAGTATAAAAGCGATTTAAAATCGAACTGTGTTTTCCATTTTTTGATACGTAAACTACCTTCTGAGTTATAAGCGACCTTGATCACGTGACATAGACATTTTCACCCTTCCTTGAGTGGTTTTTCCAAGAGTTATATCAGTACTTTTTGACAGAAATATAAATCTAGGTTAAACTAGTTAATTTTCACCTTATTTAAACAGGAATTTTCTATAAGAAAATAATTGTATCGAAGAATTTCCTAGTCGGAAAATTCCAGGAGGCGTACGAACCCTGCATTTAGCAAATGTATGCCGATTTATTAATGTTGCTTGTAACTTATGTAAAAAAACCGGCATCTTAGTAAAGTGTATAGCAGTAAAAGTTTTCAAAAACAGGTTAATGCTTTAAATATAGTAAATGTATCAACTGTAAGGGATAAAGGATCAAATCCCATTAAATTCTCTGTATTAATTGAAAAAAAAAAAAAAAAAAAAAAAAAAAAAAAGCATCTAAAACATTGTTTCCTCTTATAACATTATGTAATAGAATCTTTTTGTGTGACCCTGTATGTTCATAAATATATTCTTTGCACCACAGATTGTACAGAATGTGTATTTTAGCATGTATTTGATAGACGCATATGAATTGTATTATGTTCGAAAGAGTATAACATCATTAAAATGCACTTGAAATTTTTTTTCCCATTGACCATAATATAACAGAATACTTTTGGTTGTTCCTGTAATTGAACTATACATCCGATTTTCACAAAATTTGAAATGACTCGACAAAATTATGTAATAATTATGTATTTTAAATTCCAAACGATTTGGTTGGGTACTTTTTGCGTTGTTATGCGCGGACAGGCGGACGGATTGAATGACGACGACTATACGTGCTACGTATTTACATAATTACAAAAGCACCTAAAAAGGTAAAGTTGTATCTGATAAAAGAAGATAATTTCTCATTATTATTTGACAGAGATTGGGTATCTGAATTTGATATTTTTCTACATAATATAAAATCAGTCTATGTTAGTGAAATTATAAATTATTCTGGTAAATTACAAACTCTGTTACATGATTTTTCTGATTTATTTAAATTAAGGAATTGAAGACAAAACTTTACCTTGAAAAAGATGATATACCCATATTTTGCAAAGCTATAGTTCCAGTGGTTAAGCCTAATAGCAAAATTCTTTTATGTGGTGACTTTAAAGTTGCACTAAATAAATTTCTGAAAGTTGAAACGATCCTTTACCTAAGATAGAAGATATGGTAGCTACATTAAATGGGGGTGTTCATTTTACAAAAAAAATATTTAAATCAAGCTTATCTTAAATTACCTGTAAATGAGAAATCCCAAGAATTATTAACGATTAATACACCAAAAGGATTATTCCAATTCCTTACATTACCAATACATCTCACAAGGGAGCGACCAAACATGATACTCACTGATTTTGATGATTTTAAAGTATATTATGTAAAGTGCTTATCTCTAATTTTTCTGTTCAAAGGATTCTTTCAAATGGGCCTTTAGATTTTGAGAAATCGGGGATCAAAGTTCAGCATACGTTTCAAATACTCATTAGGATTCAAACTAATGAGCGTTCCATGGCGTGATCGCAATCTCTTGCCTCCCAGCCGGCCTTCTTGAGTTCGGTGCAAACTCTTTTCTTTTTGTTTTCTTATTTAATTAATTTTATATTTTGGTACTTTACATCTTTCAAGCATGGGTTATGAATTGCTGAAACTTATACAGGGTGAGTCATAAATATCGAAACAATAGACTATCTCCTTAAATATCGCCCCTAGACCCATACTTCCAATTGCAAAAATTCATAAAAAAGGTAAAATTTTTGATAAGATAAGTTGCAACTTCAATGGGGAGGGTCCATTTGAAAAAATACAAAAATTAAATTTTTATATGGCCCCCGTAAGATAAAAATTCCAATTAGGAAAACTTTTTTTATCCAGTCCTGGATAAGACACAAAAAATTGCATCTTCATATCTTCAAAACTCGCAGAGTTATAGCATAACTCAACGAGTTTTGAAGATTACAATCCCTCCTTAATGCACACATGTATTACAATCTCTGGATGAATCAGCGATGGGAAGTTTCAAATCTAAATTGATGATGACATTCATTTATTTAATAATTGCAAATCTCGGGTATACAATAATAATTCATGATTTAGCAGGTTTGTCTAACAAAGCCTATACTCTTTCATTTACTCTTTCCCAAACATTATTTTTAGGTTTCCGTACTAGATAAAACGGAATTTAAGTCAGGTTTTTTGTCATAAAAAGAGTGAATGAAAATTTTTGATTTTCCAGAAGCATCAAATATCATATTGGTATTTCAAGGTTTTATAAAAAAGTTTTCACAACCAAACACAACTGGAGGGTTCATCTCTGTGTTGTTTCAACAATGATTTTTGACATCATGAACACAATGACAACAATGATTTTTGAAGGATTTAAGTTTGGTTAAATAATATAAAAAATTTTAGTTTCTATAAAATATAGTTGTTTAATTTTATTCATATTACTTTATATTTGTGAAACATGTGCAGCTTTTTATGAAAACTCGCAATATTTTCATATTTTATTCATTTATTCAATGTTTCCCCTTACTTGTTCAAAGGTCTACAAGGCGCAGGTTTGAACAGAAATCTTTCAGCTTTTTAAATCCTCTCAACTTTTTTAATTTACATGAAAAACTTTTAATTTCCAGTTCATATGATGAAGAAATGCATTGTTTTTATTATGTAATACTTAAAACGCAAAAAATACACTACCTCGCCATTGATTATCGTTCGCACTTGCAATTTTAGACATTTTGCTAAACATCTAGAAAAATACATGAGGAATCATCTCGAAACTCTTAGTGTATAACTATAATAGTATAAGTCATACATTTCCGTGAAGATTTTTTCCCGAAACTCCATAGGGGACCGTCAACAAGTTAAAAAAGAATGAATATCTTTTGAATAACTCTGTCAAAACTAATGTAGCAAAAGCGCTCAAACTCTAGATTATGTTTGAGTGCCTTATTGTAATACACTGTGTTCATTTTTATGCAAATAGCATGCATACTCGCAGAGTAATTAAGGTTTTTATAAAAATGGTCCCAAATTTTTCCAAGTTTTTTCCTTATAATTTTCAGAGTTCTTAATATAAAATAATATTTTTTTCTGAAAATATGACAAACAACATTGCACACATTACTCTGTAATCAGATATAAAAAATAATAAAAATTGTATGAAAAATGAGTAGGTTTACTAAATAATTTTTCACTACGCATGCGTCAACGATATCAAAATTGCATTTGCATATTATGTTAGCTAAATATATAGAGCAACTTTTGTGAAAGTCTCAAAATCATAACTTGAAAATTCTGAAAGTAATCATCTATAGAAAAAGGACAAAATCCGTTGTTTCCAAAATGAAGCAAAAAAATGAGGGATTTTATCCAAATGTAGTAGTACGTCCCCCGTATTGTGTATTCTATATTGACACTAATCAATGAATATATGGATACAACCCCTCTTATTTTTGCTTCATTTTGAGAATAACGGATTTTCAACTTATTCAATTGACGATTATTTTGATAATTTTCAAGTTACGATGTTGCGACTGATGTTGATTTATGATGTTGATGATATTGATGTTATGAGTTATGATGTTGATTTAAAAATTAGTCATAGCAGTTTGGATTTGAGTACATCCTTAATACGATTTTTTCTTCAACTCCTATTTTTATTTAATTTATTTTTGCTATAAGACTGGTCCTATAAAAATTTGTCAGTATAAAAGTTGTAGGTATTATTAAAAAATGTAAAATAAATTTAATCGGATTTGATGTCTTAAAAATTAACAAATTTATGGATTTTTTACTTTTTCTGCCTCCCTCTTTGTTTTCGTTTTTATTGTTATTATAATAATTATAATAATTTTTTTTCCCGGTAAAAGTTGGTCTTATGAAAAACTTATAAATACGCAAGTTTTATTCGAGCTTGATTTAAAAAGCTTGATTTTGTACTTGATTTTGTTTAAAGCTTGATTTAAGCCTAGTTTTAATTTTGCCAAAAATCTGCCTCACCAACCCCCTGCGTAATCGCTTCGCGATTCAGAGTTGTAGGCTACCCCTGCTTGCTGCGCGATTCCGTTCGGTATTGCTTTGCAATCCCGGTTGGAATCTCTTTGCGATACCTTATTTTCCATACACTGTTAAAAATCTGCTGCATTTTGTTGCAACGCACTCCCCTGCTTGTATAGAAAACGGTTACTTGGCCGTGAAATGGAGCTTTCTCATTGGTTGGAATAGATATATTATATAGAAGTGGTGGAGTGCGTTGCAACAAAATGCAGTAGATTTTCAACAGTATACACTCAATTTTGGAATTCATCCCTCTCCTCATTGGTCGAAGCATAGACGGAGCCCTTTCCTGATTGGTCTATTCGACTCATGGAAGGTGTGGTCCACTCGGACGCGTTATTTACGGAAACCTCACACATCAGCATCATTCCAGAAGTCATTCCTGGAGATTTGTTTAAGGCTAGTTTTTTTTTTTTTACTATAGAAGGATTATAATTAGGAAATAGTTTTTTTTAGTTTTCATAAACCCCCTCCGTATTTCTAACCACTTGGTTTAGAAGACTTGGTAAGATTTTCTGCCCCTTAATTTTGAGTATCAGTTTGGAAGAGATTTGTGCAGAATTATGGAAGTTATGTTTAGATAGACAGATAGCTAAAGGTTTGAACCGGGGGAGGTTTTGCGTCCTAGGATTCATGATCAGTGTAGATCAGCAAAGATTATTTTGAAATTCCAACACAGGGGAGAATGTAATAGATTGTGGCTCTTACAAAATCTATATAAAAATATGTTAAAAATATAAAAAAAAGGTTTTCCCTTATATTCTATAATCTGTGAGGTCTAGGTTCGATCATTTTTTCCGACCTTTCAGTCGGATTACTTTTTTTTTTTTTTTGGGGGGGGGGGATACAAATTTAAGTTGTTAACACGCATGTAGCATTAACATACTCAAATTTTGAATCCTTGAAACTCTGAGAATATTCAAGAAAAAATGCAAACTTTCCTCTTCTGCTTGAATACAAGGTACTCAAATAATTTATCGAAAATAGGTGTTAAAAAAAAAAAAAGTTGGTTCAATTTTAAATATGTAGACGGCCTCAGAAGGATAATTTTTGTTTCCTTACTCACACGAAAACACCCATTCACTAATAGTGATCCTATGGAAGAATTTCTTTTTGAATGCCTCGTTTGAATTTCAATATTTTTAAACTTTTCATTTTATTTTATTTTTATGTTTATTTATTTTATTATTTATTTTATTTATTTATCTTTTTTTTTCCTTGCATTGAATAGCTGATGTCAATCTCCACAAAAGCTATTTTTTACTTTTCCAATTTTCTTCGAAGGATTTTTAAGGAGGATACTTTCACTTTTGAAACCGTTTCTGAAAAAAAAGTATCCAAAAAAAAAGAAAAAAAAAGATCTGTAAACAAAATGTAAAAAAGAAAAAAATTAACGATCTTTTTAGAGAACAACCTGGGCTATTCGTAAAAAAAATCTTTTAAAAATGCTGAAATTCGAAGGCGATATCTTAAAAAAAATTCTTCTATAGGGATAATATTACTACAGTAGATTTAGTAGGAGGGGTGATCACTTTTATTTTCCAGCCCTGTAAGTTTAAGGTCTGGCATTATTTGCTACTAGTGATTAAATCTGATTCAAATTGCATTAAAATAACTAACCAATACATTAATGAACTTTGATATATAGCTTTAAAAATTCTTTTTATTTCATATTTATTTTCTAGTATTGATAGAATTCCCACTCAGTCTCGTCTGAAGTGTTGAAAATGCGAGTCTTAATAGATACTTAATAGTGACCTTAAGTTCTTCTCCAGGAGGTATGACGCAATATTTTGAGTAGTTTCTGCATTGAAAGATCTTTAGTTTTTTATATTTTATTTCGAGTGTGGAATGACAATTCAATTGGAGTGTTCATTCATAGCAATACGAGAGTAAACTAACTTTTATTGATGAAAGGATTTTTGATTTCTCCAAATGATCCAGAGTCAATTTCCGGATTGTCCTGTGCGGAAATGCGTATTTACTGAGCTTTATTTAGCGACTGTTTTCAAATTCACGGCTAAACAAAAGAAAACTTTCATAACACGAGGACGGATACATTTTTAAACGTAAAGGTATAAAATTGGCAGACCTGACTACGGAAGTGATTTGGAATCGAAATGATTTTTCAGTTTTTAGGTAGATTTCGTATGAAATACTACCTATTGCATTCTCTCCCATGTTGGAATTTCTGAAAATTTTTTGCGGATCTACACGAATCATGACTCCTAGACCCCAAAACTACCATAAGTTTATCTATCTATCTATCTATCTATCTATCGGTGTATATCACTTTCTTCTAGACACGATAACTTCCATAATTATGCTTAGATCTTTTTCAAACTTTTACATAAAATCAAGGAGCTTAAAATCTCGGTCGAGTTCGTTAATGGGCAAAACCGGACCAAGGGGGTGGAAATAGGGAGGGTTTTTGTGAAAACCGAAAAAACGCGATAACTTCTTATTTAAAATAGATATCGAATCAGTTTAAAGTTTATATTACTTCTAAGAAATGGGCAAAAAGTTTATGCATGACAGATTTTTAATAAAGTTAAAAATGGGCTCAAGGGGCGAAAAAAACATGGTTTTTGGGAGAAAAAATTTCATAACTTCGTCAATTCTCAAGATATCAAATCCAACTAAATTTTATATAAATGTACTTAATATTATCTAAAACTTTTGTATTTACAAGTTTTTGATAAGACCAATTTTTACCGATGAAAAAAATTAAAAACGAAAAGAAAAAGGGGGGAGGAAAAAGAAAAAAATCCATAACTTACTCAATTCTTAAGCAATCAAATCTAATTAAATTTATTTTACATCTTCACAATAATATCTACAACTTTTATATTAACAAGTTTTTCATAGAACCAATTCTTATAGCAAAAATAAATTAAACAAAAATAGGAGTTGGAGAAAAAATCTCAAATCCAAACTGCTTATATTCTGACTCATTTTAAAATTCATTTTTGATTTTAAACGTATCCAAATGACAGATCCTCTTATTTAGGAATTATATAATGCGACGTATTGGCCAGTTTTTTGATAAAGGCACAACATATTTTTAAAAAGGCTGCCAAAAAGGGTATTTTGAACAGAATTTCCCGAAGTTGTCAATGAAAAATTGAGGAAGTATAACAAATTGCGTTTTTTCTGAGTCATTTTTAAATTCATTTTTGTTCTCAAACCCTTCCAATTTACAGGCCCTCTTATTTAGGAACTATGTAATGTGACGGATTGGCCAGTTTTTTGATAAAGACAGAATATATTTTTAAAAAGGCTGCCAAAAAGGGTATTTTGAACAGAATTTCACTAAGTTATCGTGATTGAAATTTGAGGAAATTTAAGAAATTGCGTTTTTACCGAGTCATTTTTAAATCTTTTTTTGTTCTCAAACGCATCCAATTTACAGGTTCTCTTATTTAGGAACTATATAATGTGACGGAGTGGCCAGTTTTTTGATAAAGGTAGAATATATTTTTTAAAAAAAGGCTGCCAAAATGGGCACTTTGCACAAAATTTCCCAAAGCGATCATGATTAATGAACTGTGGGTATTCAAATAACAAATTGGTTATTTTATGACTCATTTTTAAATCCAATTTTACTCTGATACGCATTCAAATGGCAGTTTTTTGTTACTTAGGAACTATATAATGTGCGTATTCGTCGATTTTTTGATAAAGGGTGAATATATATTTTTTAAAAGCTGTCAAAGTAAGCACTTCGCAAAAAAATTTCCCAAAACGATCATGATAAAAGAATTGAGGCTGTATTCAAATAACAAATTGTTTATTTTATGACTCATTTTTAAATTCAATTTTCCTTTCAAACGCATTCAATTGACAGTTATTTGTTATTTAGGAACTGTGTAATTACTGTGTATTGGTCAGATTTTTGATAAAGGCTAAATATATATTTTAAAAAATCTGTCAAAGTGGGCACTTCGCACAAAATTTCTCAAAGCGATTTTGATTAAAGAATTGTGGATGTATTAAAATAATAAATCGGTTATTTTATGACTCATTTTTAAATTCAATTTTGCTGTCAAACGAATTTAATTAACAGTTTTTTGTTATTTAGGAACTATATAATGAGCATATTGGTCATTTTTTTAAAATAAAGTAAGAATATAATTCAAAATATGTTGCCAAAATGGGCATTTGAGTAGAATTTCGTTTAAGATGATTTTGATAAAACCAATTCTTACAGAAAAATGAAATTAAAAAATTTTTTAAAAGCGGCTGAATAAAGTAGTTAAACTGGGTTTATCTCTAATCATTTTTTTTTTTTTTTTTTTTTTTTTTTTTGAGATGAAAACTTTTCGAAATCTACCTCCGCCTATAGGCCATGCCGAAAGGGATTTTTTTTATAACTGAATTACCCACCGAGTTATAAACGATCTTGATCACGTGACAACTCATCCTTTTGCCTTCGCTGACGGATGTTTCTACTTTTGACTGAGTTGACCGGTTCAAAACGTCAACTTACACAATATTTTTTGAAAGATCTATAGCCATTACAATTTAAAATAAAAATAACTGAAAGTGTTTTTTGATTACATAACTTCTGAATAACAGCACCTGCCAGTTTCATGGTTTTCGAACAAAAATTAATTAAAATTTATGCCATAAAATTCATAGACATCCCTTTCGATTTGAGAACAGCCTTAAGTTTTGTTACAGAGCACAGTGTCTTGCTTTAAGGAGATGCATATAGCAGTACGTGTTAGGATTGAAATGTTTTCTTCGTATTTATGTATTTCATTGTAAAATATGGATGATGAGAGAAAAAATATCAAAAAAACGTTTAAGTTTTAATCTATTATATATTCTTTTTCATAAAAACTCAGAAAGATTAGTTTTCATATCAACACCATACACACAGTGTGATTCATAAAGAGGGAAACAATAGGCTATTTTCTTAAATATTGCCCCTATACCCATATTTACAATTGCAAAGTTTCATAAAAAAATGCAAAATATGATGACTTAAGTTGCAACACCATGAACCGGTCTATTTGAAAGAATACAAAAATTAAATTTTTATACAGCCCCCTGTAAGGTAAAATGTACAATCAGGAAAATTTTCGTTATCCATACCTGAATTAATCACAAAAAGTTTCATCTCGATAACTGCATATCTCACAGATATATTAAGTTCCAAAATTCGTGACTTACATGACTTAACCATGCCTCTGAGTGACGAGTTATTTACACAATTTGAATGGAAGTTAAGGATCATCCACAAATTGCATGTTATTAAAAGTCGATTTAACCCCTTGCGGCGCGCTGGTTTCATAGATATACCACTTAATTTTAATTTTCAAACGCCACATTGGCACCAGAATTTTGTTTTAAAAAATTACGGTTTATTGAATGCGTGAAATACAGCGTTTTCTTATTTACAAATAAACTTGCTTTCAAGTTCCTTAGTCAGTCATTAATTTCAATACTAAGCAATGAATTTGCCCTGCGCCGTAAAGGGTTAAGATAATGCCTCTCCTGCGGACATAAACTAGCAGTGTACAGATTTTATGTTAAACTTGCTTTCGAAATATGTTTGAGGTCTGCATTAGAGATTTGCACTGGCCAAAATATCTAGTACCAGGCCCACCATAGGAAAAAAGTTGGGCTCTGCCTGGTTAAAAGTTAAAATATCAATCAGCCCAAAACCGGTCCAGAATGAGTTGAATTTCTACAAAACATAGTTTTTTACATCGATATGGTTTAAAATTACCTCAGAAGAATTCTTACCAAAAACACTTATTTTAGCCTTTACTTCTTGCATTTATAATCTTCATTTTTAAAGTGCCCCAGGCTGTGATTTTTTTTCAAGAATCACTATTTGTATGTAAAGGTTTTGCTTATCATTAATGTCGTTAGTTCATATTCCATGTATTAAAGACTTTGAAAAACGCTATACCGTAAAATCAAGACCGAATCACATAAAAAATATGTTATAGATAAGTTCCCTAGTAGGTGCAAATGTATTCTATTCTTTTTTCGGGTATTATTATATTAATTTTATGTGATCAACACATATTACCGTTTAAGAAAAAAATTAGTTAAAGGCAGGTTTTTTTCGCGGGTTTTGTTGCATTTCAATTCTATTGCCTAGAAATCTACTATTCTTAAGGGAAAAAAAAAAAAAAAATAAATAAACAAAAATAAAGTTTAACCGTAAAATAATGTCTATTTAAAAATATATACATTTTTTGCCAAAAGTTTTGGGTTGGGCTAAATTTTACTGATTTTTCCACGGATCAGGTATCAGGTCACTCAGAAACAATGCTTTTATTACGCGTTGGGTCGAGACTGAGCTGAAATTTTCATCCTGTGAAGACTTAGGAAGGACGATGCCAATTCTGGTTCATTATGGAAAAATAAACATCAGGCCAGGCCTGGTCGAGACTTCAGAAAAAAGTAAGGTCTCGGTCCGGCAACTTGACAAGACTGGGGTTAATTAATAATAATAATAATAATAAACTACGATCGAATATTGAATATTCGATTATTTTTAAATGGTATTTTCTGTGTTTTCTAACCATTATTTTGAATTATTTACTTATTTTTTTACTTTTTGTCATTTATGTATAATATTACAAAGTTTAATTAATTCAATTGCTGGGTAATGGAAATATTTCTGAATTTTGTTGTTCATGTGAATATGTTAAAATAGCGTAGAATAAGTGTTTCATACAAAGATAAAATAAATAATAAAATGGTTCTGTTTGGTTTAAATAAAAATATATTTCATGCCATTTGATAAACGTATTGTACTCACTTCTGAAGTGTCAATATATTTTAATAAAATTGATATTTTTTTCATTATTGATGCGAAAAGGGACCCCTTGTCTTTAGTTGTAATTAAGGGGAGAAGATTCTTTCAAAATTGAGATGATGTATGTTTCTACCAGAACTGTAATTGTGCATAGAACCTTGGAAAGTTCAAGAAATTACTCACCAAAACAACATAATTTTGAGAAAATTAATTATGTAAGTATAGCAACTAATAAAGTAAATGACATGCATTAAATAAGTAATGAGCAGTGGGGAGACGTAACGTTTTAACAAGAATTGTAAAGTAACATTTCAACAAGAATTGTAATTTTGCATAGAGCCTTGGAAGCTCTTGTACTCTTTATCGGGTATCTTTCTTTAAAGGTGATAAAGTAAATGACATGCAAAAAACATATAAATAAGCAGGGGTGATGGGGGGGGGGGAGGTTATATTAAAGTAAATAAAGGCTGAAAAAAATACAGGCTGAAAAAAAAAACATTGGCTTAATGTGATATTATTATAACTAAAAGTAATAAATATTATCTATTTATTTATTAATTACGAGAAAGGCTAGTTTTCAAGAATAGACTGATAATGATAAACTATCTTTAATATTTTAAACTAGCTGGCTTCACCCGCCAGCGGGCCCCTTCTTTTATACGTAAATATCAAAGCGAACGAACCTCGAACCGAGTCCTCTTTGCCTACGGCTCAGTATAGCAGGCGTGCTGCGCACGCTCTGCTGAATCCTTACAGTTGGGTCCTTGAATTCGTATAAAATTTGGAGCCCCCTCCCCCCCCCCAAAAAAAAAAAAAAAAATCGAACCGGGACTCTGCTGCCTACGACATCTTATAACAGGCGTGCTGCGCACGGCCCTTTCTTTTAACGAATCTCTACTTTATATGCAAATCTCGAACCGAATATACCTCGAACCGATTTTTATTTAGTCTTAATAAACGCGTATTTCCCTACTATTCTGTACTGGGCAGCATGTTTTCCCTCGTGAACATATTGTTCCTTTACGGTTGGCTGTCCACGAGTGGGTGATTTTGATCCTCGCTGCCTACGACACCATATAGCAAGTGTGCTGCGCGCACGCATTGTGAGGTAGAACACTATGTTCTTAACAAAAGTGTATTTAAACAAAACTCCGTTAAGCAACCTATCTGTAGATATATTAGTCAAGGCGGTGGCGCTTTAAAGCAAGAATTTAAGATTTTTGCAAAAAATACTATTCGAAAATAGTGGTATTTAACGCGGCATACTTCTTTATAAATTTATATCATATGTTGTAAACTATTTTAAAGTTTCAAACATATAAAGCAAGATTTTTACGAAAATTATTATTTGAAAGTAGTTGCGTTTCACGCGACATCATTTTCCATAAATATTTATCATGTGTTATAGTGTATCTGAGAGTTTCAAAAAGACCGCCGTAATAGATTTCTTAATTTTAAAAATTCGCGTACTGTTAGTTACAGATTCTACCACCAGGGAGCACACTCCATTCTTAAGAAAACTGTAGATAAACTGAAAGCATTCTTATAGAAAAATCTGCAGTCAAAATCGAAAACGTAAATAACGGCCTGCGTACAGATAAATCTCAGCTAACCAATTCAAATAAGTAAATGAACAAATAAATATCTTAATAAATAAAAAATAATATATATTTGAAAATGTTGGAATACAACCGAGAAATCTTTATAAATTTCTCCCATATAATACTAGTGTTAGCGAACGGGTTTTTTCGTTTGACTGAAGTAATCTCTAAAAGGCTTAAAACGGATGCATTTGTCTTTCTTATCTCTTACTGCATAAAAATTTTAAAATATTGCATAAAAATTCTGAAACATTTCTATTATTAGGAAAGTTCTATGAAACTTATTTAATATATACAAATCTAAAATGACGTATTAAAATATTTTGTTTCAACAGTGAAAATTTGAAACTCAGTGCGAGTTCGTCATGTTAGAAAATTAATTCAATTTATATACCTTTCACAAACTAACTAATAAAGCAAATTCAATGACATTTTTTGGATTGTTAAATATAGCATTAATTGTTTACAATAAACAAAACACATAGATGAAAAATATTTCAATTAATTAGAAAAAATTAATTAAATAATCTTCTGACTAAACTAAAATAAAAAAATCTCTTAATTACCTTCATTTATAAAATTTGTAATTAGTAATAAAAAATTTAAATAATTCGCATATTTTTCTAATTAAAAATTTTATTATTTAAAATAACTCTAACGTACTAGTTTATTTTATGCAGAAGTATAACAATAATGCACTCAGATAATTTTAATTTTTCTGCCGACGCCTATGATCGTAGGATCCTGAAAGATACTCAGTCTGTCTTACAGAGAAAAGGGAAGGTTTGTGAATCCGCTGATTGTTGGAAAACCGAAACTTTACTATAAGTCTGTCATATCTACAACCAATAGCAAAACACGCTTATCTTCAGTTCGTATATCAGAGATAACAAGTTAATATTATCTTTTACTATTCAATAAAGACAATTTACTGATGTCAGTTGAAAAAATATCGCTTAGTAAATAACAAACATCGGAAATGCTAAGTAGAGATTTTTTTCTTTTTCTTTCTTTCCTTCTTTCTTTCTTTCTTTCTTTTTTTTTAATATGTGATAGTAAAAAATATAAAAATTTGATTCGCAAAAATTTCTTTTAGTTTTTTCTTTAATTTTTGTTTATAGTAGCGACCATTTCGAACTCAGATAATTCTTGAAAATACTCAAGAAACAAATTGCAGGAGGAGTCTGAAATTTACGTCAGTTTGACGTCATCATAGCATATTTTTTCAGTTTAATGAATG
This sequence comes from Maratus speculifer, assembly GCA_964019185.1. NCBI lineage: Eukaryota > Metazoa > Arthropoda > Arachnida > Araneae > Salticidae > Maratus > Maratus speculifer. The sequence continues at coordinate 79,269,417 of OZ025299.1, forward strand.
AAAATTTATGTTTTCTGATGCGCATGATGCAACTTCCTTTCGGCAGAAACGTTTTGTACATACTAATAATTAGAGCTGATGAAAGATTTTGGTAAAATAGGATAATATACAGTTAGTCACGTAACGAAGTCCTGTGGGAAAAAAAAATCCAACTGAAAGACAATGCTTTTTATTTAATAAATATGAATAAGAAATAAAATCATAATATGACGCAAATTGTAGTTTTAACAGAAGCGTATTAGAAATTAAATGCCCCCACCCTCTCAAAGAAAAAAGGAATCAATACGGATTCATATCCAATTATTTTGTTTTAAATTATTATAATTGCGTTAGCCATTCGGCATAACATTTGTCAATTTGTCAACAAACAAGAAAAAAAAAAAAAAAAAAAAAAAAAAAAAAACATATGTCCGGATGGTGCGATATAACAGGTGACATTAAGTTATTTACTTTTTCGATTTTGATTACATTTTTTTTTTTTTTTTTTTTTTTTTTACGAGGATGAACTTTCGAAACTGGTTCCGAAAATGAAAGAGTCCTCATTAAAAGTGTCTACAAGCAAGATCAAAAAAGTAAAAAACAGCCTTTGTACAGATTGAAAAAAAAAATATAGATAATAAAATCGTTTAAAAATATTGAAATGCAACCAAGATATCTTTATAATTTTATTCCATAGGATCAGCATTAGCGAACGAGTCTTTCTGCTTGACAGAGAATCTTAACGATTGAGGATGTAAGTTTCATAACTCACCTTTATCTAAAGTTAAACAAAATCATGTTTTCTCTATCAATCTATTTTATTAATAAATCCACAAAAGAAAAGAAAACAAAAACTTGGAAAAAGAAAAAAAAAAAAATACCGTTTTTTTCGGCGTATAATCCATTGATCAAAAAATTCTGTTTAGACCAGAAATTGTCTTAGAGAGAAATAAAAATAAAGATATGAACGCTGTAGTTGTAAAGAGGCTTTGCATAACGAGGGGTGCTGTATTTAAACTTAATAAATACCCATAATTAGAAGAATTTCCATTTTAACAAGAAACCTTCAATAGTTTCATTAATCGTTTTGTAAAATAATCAATTTATTTCTTAATTTATTCATATATGCTGTGATAGTTAAAAACTATAGTTTAGTTTTATTTTAAATGTAGTTAGTAAGATAGAAGTGAGATCTAGCAAATATATTTTATTTGGAATTTAATATTTAACCATTTAGCGGGCTGTGTCCACAAAAAAGGACACCTGGTTTTCTGGCGCCCATAATATATATAATTAAAATTTTCTTTTTATACAGAACGAGAAAATAAATAAATATATATTTTTTTATTTTCTAATAAATTCATTTGTAAATTCTGGCGTTAGTCCAACATTTCATCATTTTAGAAACACAATTAATCCGCGCTGGAAAGGGTTAAAAGGCTATTTCATTCAAATGAAAAGACCCGTTGGCTTATACTATTCCTATGGATGAAATTTATTAAAATATCTCGGTTGCATTTAAATATTTTTAAATGATTTTTTTTTTCTCATTGGATAGCTGAAGCTGAGACTGATCTGTATGCAGGCCAGGTTTTACTTTTTTGATTCTGTGTACAAATATATTATTCTTTTTTTTTTTTTTTTTTTTTTTTTTTTTTTTACGAGGACGCTTTCATTTTCGGAAACGGTTTGGAAAGCAAAAGCCCCTTCATGTCTGCAACCGAAATTGAAAAAGTAAAAAACGGCCTACATTCCGATCAATCAGCTATAGAATGCAAAAATAAAATAAAATAAATATATAAAAATAAAAATCATTTAAAAATATTGAAATGCAAACGAGGTACATTTATAAATTTCTTTTATAGGATTAGCATTAGCAAACTGGTCTTTCATTTGACTGAAGTAACCCCAAGCGTACAATCAATGTTTCGAATAAGCCCTTTCCTCATTTTAGAGGAAAATCTCCTTACTAAGTATTTCTAAGAAGACCTGATTAACCTAACGGTTTATTTTTACATCTAGATCTCAATATATTTTAACTATTTTGCCTTTTAATAAATACTACGGATTAAATTCTTCTCATTATTCACATCTGACTATGTTGATCAATTACTCGAAGAAAACACGACATTCTTCGCTACTCGCCGAGAATAGAGCAAGCAGCCGATGAGTTTCTTTAGCTAGACGACCTTGCATGTGTGAGTGTGTGTGTGTGCACATTGCTCTCAATTCCAACTTCATTCATAAAGTGATAGGCCAATCAGAGCGCGAATTTAGGCCGCTCCTTTGCCACTACGTTTACTATCTCGATAGAAAATGAATGAATGCGGAGTAGATCAGAGGAAAAGAACGATACGGTTTTTGGAATTTGTCTTTTTCTTTGGCGTAATTGTACTGATAACAAGATTTTCCTCATTATTCGGAGCTATCAAGCTTAAATATTTTATTTTGCAAAGACCTTTCTCGTTAAAGCAGTTTTTATGCAGCAATCGGGAAATAATTTTCTCTTGTACGAAATATAAAGTTTTTACATCGCTTACCCGCAAGAAAAGTGATATAAAAATGCATTTTGTGTTGTACATCAATTATGCTAAAATTTTCTGTTTTCACTAACAAGTGTGTCATAGGTGCGCCTTGCTAAACAGATCGTTTCATACGTGTAGTCATACGGAAAACCACTTTATTACGCTATATGTCCATTTGTGACCACAGAAATGGGGTGGATTATGTGGGGAGGTAAATTTGCCCAAACCTCAAAATCCCATCTTTCGTCTTCATTCTTAAGGCTGTTCTTAAGTAGCATAAAAAAGGGCCACTTTATGACATAAGATTTGACAGTTGAGAACCGCCTTAAAGTACCGTCGGAACATAAAGGGTTAAAACGATATTTAATACAAACACGTTGATGCTTTTCAGTTTTCGCCCTAAACATTTTTTAAGGGTGTTCTTAAATCAAAAAGAGCAATTTTGTGACACATGCTTTAATTTATTTTTGTTCGGAAAGGCATGGAACTAGCAGGTATTGTTGTTCAGAAAGTACCTATTCGCACTCATTTTCCCGTTTTTTTCTTCTTTTTAAATACAAGATATTTTTCAGAAAATTAAAATAGTGCCTAAATGGGGTTTTGAACTGAATTTTCCCGCGGAAGAAGAATAACCACGCAAACTGGGATGAAAAACGTGTTTTTCACGTGATCAAATTAACTTATAATTCAATAGATAAAAGAAAGAAGTAAAATTTAATTTTTCTCATAAGTGATGCAATGCTAACTAATTAAACATATAAACACCAAGAGAAAAAAAACTAAGATTTTTTTTCAATATTGGACTCTGCGCCCTGAATCCTCCCCCCCCCCCCCCCGACCGGGAAAGACAGTTTTTAATTATATATATATATATTTTTTTTTATTTATAAATTTTAAATTTAGTTTAAGCAAGGGCTTTAAAAGCAAAGCCCTCTGATAAAATAGAGCCTTCTTAATTATTTTTTAAGCCGAAATGTTTAACAATTGTCTGGTAAGAGAAGTTTTTACGAAAATAACTTCTTTTAGATTTTTTATGTTTCTATTCTTTATTTTTTAAAAAAGAGCCCAGGTCTGCGAAGTGCGGACATCACATCCTTTCCAAAATACTGCCCCAGCTAGATTTCTTTCTGCCTGTGCCCATGTAAATCACATTGGTTTTTTACTATTTGTATGTAAATGTCCGAGTTATCATTAATCCATATTGCATGGATTGGAGACTTAAAATCGAAAAAATGGTATACCGTAAAATCTTCTAAGATGAAAACGCATAGTAAAAAAAAAAAAAAAAAAAAAAAAAAAAAAAAAAAAAAAAAATCCGTTATGGGCATGAAAAACTATACTGTTAAAAATAATTCTGTGAATTCACAGTGAAACTACCGGCAGCAAAGTAGCCGAATTTTTACCGTTCCGTTAGTAGATTTTCCGTGGTGGGAAATACAATAAAGGGAAACTCCGTTTGAAGAAGCAGTAACTTTCCGTTACAAAGTTTGATTTTTAATAATAATTATTTAATATAATTTTTAAAGTTAATGAATGAGTTAATCGTCAAAGAATTCGAAATTACCGAGTGATTTTAAGCTGCAATGTTATTTTACTTAATTATTATTATTATTTTGTATAATTTAGTTCACGCCGTCCTGAGGATCGAACTCGGGACCTTTTCAAAGCGGAATAAATCTTTACGAACTGAGCCAAAGTTGCTGATTCCAGACTGTACAAAGTATGTCTTTTATGAGTTAGTGGGAAAATCTGTTGTGCTTTTTAAAGATTTCCTTTCAAATATATTCCTTAGAATATTTGTAAACAATTTATTTTATTTTATTTTAGACTAATGCAGAATTCTTTTTTTAAATCAATTTTTGAAATTGTCGTACACTATTTATTTATTTATTTTTTGGCTAATTAATTAAAAGATTTTTTAAAATAAGAAATAAGAGAAAAATAAACAGAAAAAATGTAATTTAAAAGGGATTTTTCATGTTTTCATTATTCCATGGCGCTAGTGGAACCCGAACCCACAATCTGCGCTCGCAGGCGATTAGCGGTGTGGTGCCTTGACCACTCGGCCTTGTAAGACCCCACACAACGCAGTGTCTCCGTTTTTTGTTTCTATTTCCATCCGTTTCGTTATTTTCAGGAAATATGATGGAATTTTGTGATTTGTAACGGAAAATGCTCTTTTGTTGCGAAAAGGGACCTTTTCTGTGAAATTCAGGAAAAAAAGTTCGTGAATTTCAGAATTTTTTTTAACAGTGCAAGTATCTTCTTAGTAGGTGTGTCGTCTGCTGTTAATTTATTATATTCTTTCCGCGTTGATTATTATATTTATTTTGATCAATATATTTTTCCGTTTAAGACAGGATTCCATCACGCGCAGCCTCCTTTTCATTCCTTTTACTGTACTTTTTTTTTCAGAGAAATGTATGTACTATAATTTTAATAGAATTTTTATTGTAGAATAATGGCGCTATAAAAATGTATGCACTTTTTGCAGAAATTGTTGGATTGAGCCTCATTTTACGGATTAGTACGGGCTAGACCAGGTTAATGATATTTATACGGGCTGAATACTGGATCAGGACCAGGTTTTAAAATTTCGATCCGTGCAGAGCTCTTTGAAGAATGAAATCTAGGCTCGGCCCGGCCTAAAAAAGAAATGTAGATCAGCCAAACCTAATTGTGCAGAAAAATGTAAGATCTGACCTGAGTCTCGTGAATAAAAATTGGCTCGAGCCGGCGATGCAGACCTCTAATATGTGCATTGCATTGATATTCTTGATAAAAAAAAATATCGGGATAATAATATAGGACTAGTATAACATAAGTAAACAGGGAAAATGTAAAAAAAAAAAAAAAAAAAAAAAAAAAATCGTCCCGTACTTCAGGATTAAATCGGCCTCAAGTTGCAATCTCCCTCTGCAAGCGAGAATTTCATAATTTTTCCCTCCGAGTTCTAAAAATCATTCCAGAAGAAAAATGTCTGAATTCAAATTCTGAAGTAAAAAATCCCTTTCGGCATGGCCTATAGGCGGAGGTAGATTTCGAAAAGTTTTCATCTCAAAAAAAAAAAAAAAAAAAAAAAAGCCTATTTTTACTCAAATGCCCATTTTGGCAATATATTTTGAATTATATTCTTACTTTATTTAAAAAATTGAACAATATGCTCATTATATAGTTCCTAAATAACAAAAAACTGTTAATTAAATTCGTTTGACAGCAAAATTGAATTTAAAAATGAGTCATAAAATAACCAATTTATTATTTTAATACATCCACAATTCTTTAATCAAGATCGCTTTGAGAAATTTTGTGCGAAGTGCCAACTTTGACAGATTTTTTTTAAATATATATTTAGCCTTTATCAAAACTCTGACCAATACGGCACATTACACAGTTCCTAAATAACAAATAACTGTCAATTGAATGCGTTTGAGAGCAAAATTGAATTTAAAAATGAGTCATAAAATAAACAATTTGTTATTTGAATACAACCTCAATTCTTTTATCATGATCGCTTTGGGAAATTTTTTTGCGAAGTGCTTACTTTGACAGCTTTTAAAATATATATATTCACCCTTTATCAAAAAATCGACGAATACGCACATTATATAGTTCCTGAGTAACAAAAAACTGTCAATTGAATGTGTGTCAGAGCAAAATTGGATTTAAAAATGAGTCATAAAATAACCAATTTGTTATTTGAATACCCACAGTTCATTAATCATGTCGCTTTGGGAAATTTTGTGCGAAGTGCCCACTTTGGCAGCCTTTTTTTAAATATATTCTGCCTTTATCAAAAAACTGGCCACTCCGTCACATTATATAGTTCCTAAATAAGAGAACCTGTAAATTGGATGCGTTTGAGAACAAAAAAAGATTTAAAAATGACTCGGTAAAAACGCAATTTCTTAAATTTCCGCAAATTTTAATCACGATAACTTCGTGAAATTCTGTTCAAAATACCCTTTTTGGCAGCCTTTTAAAATATATATTCTGCCTTTATCAAAAAACCGCCCAATACGTCAAGTTATATAGTTCCTAAATAATAGGACCTGTAAATTGGATGGGTTTGAGAACAAAAATGAATTTAAAAATGACGCATAAAAAACGCAATTTGTTATACTTAATGAATTTTTTAATGATGAAAACTTCGGGAAATCTGTTCAAAATACCTTTTTTGGCAGCCTTTTTAAAAATATATTCTGCCTTTATCAAAAAATTGGCCAATACGTCGCATTATATAGTTGCTAAATAATAGGATCTGTCATTTGGATGCGTTTAAAATCAAAAATGAATTTTAAAATGAGTCAGAATATAAGCAGTTTGGATTTGAGGTTTTTTCTCCAACTCCTATTTTTGTTTAATTTATTTTTGCTATAAGAATTGGTTCTATGAAAAACTTGTCAATATAAAAATTGTAGATATTATTGTGAAGATGTAAAATAAATTTAATTAGATTTAATTGCTTAAGAATTGAGTAAGTTATGGTTTTTTTTCTTTTTCCTCCCCCCTTTTTCTTTTCGTTTTTAATTTTTTTCATCGGTAAAAATTGGTCCTATCAAAAACTTGTAAATACAAAAGTTTTAGATAATATTGAGTACATTTATATAAAATTTAGTTGGATTTGATATCTTGAGAATTGACGAAGTTATGATTTTTTTTCTCCCAAAAACCATGTTTTTTTCGCCCCTTGAGCCCACTTTTAACTTTATCAAAAATCTGTCACGCATAAACTTTTTCCTCATTTTTTAGAAGTAATATAAACTTTAAACTGATTCGATATCTATTTTAATTAAAAAGTTATCGCGTTTTTTCTGTTTTCACAAAAACCCTCCTAACTTTCACCTCCTTGGTCCGATTTTGCCCATTAACGAACTTAACCGAGATTTTATGCCCTTTGATTTTATGTAAAAGTTTGATGAAGATCTGAGCATAATTATGGAAGTTATCGTGTCTAGAAGAAAGTGATATACACCGATAGATAGATAGATAGATAGATAGATAGATAGATAGATATATAAACTTTTTTACTGATGGTAGTTTTGGGGTCTAGGAGTCATGATTCGTGTAGATCCGCAAAAATTTTTCAGAAATTCCAACATGGGAGACAATGCAATAGGTAGTATTTCATACGAAATCTACCTAAAATGTTTTTTGTTCCTTTACCTTGGAGAACTTTCTAATACTATCATGATCTAAGGGTCCGATTTGATGCTACTTTTCCAAATTGATTTTTTTAGCCGTAGAGTTATATTTAATTCCATGATTATTATTCAGACTTAACTATATTGGACTTTTTTATGGGTATTACCTCGGAGAAAAGGCTTATTGGCAGAAACTGTACACAAGCGGTAATGAGTTGATGTAGGAAGTTGAAAGACCCGTATTCCATTTCTAAATGAAATGTTGGTAATGATAATGGGTTCAGCAATTGGCAGTGATAGTGCAAGAACCGACAACACATAAACCTGAGGCATCGAGCACAAGAAAAAAAATCCTTTATTTTATGATAAAGCAGTAAAAGGGGAGTCTAATAATCCATGTCCACCAGAGGTGAAGTGGTGCACAGATAAAAAATTAATACCACTAGGTGATTACTCATACACTGTAAAATATTTGACCCTTTTGTTGCATCGTCACGCCCCCGCTTTTATAGAATATCTCTTTTGACCCATGAGAATGCTCCATAATAGGCTGAAGTAATCGTTTTCTATAAAAGCGGTGGAGTGACGATGCAACAAAAGGGTCAAATTTTTTACAGTTTAGGCTTATCATTGTGTCTGCCGTACAATCATTTCATACCTTTGATTGTACGGAAACGCAATGATAAACCTACGAGTCACCCACTGGTGGCATTAATTTTAGGCTTATGGACCACTTCACTTCCGGCAGACCATTGACTTTCTCATATACGTAGACGCCAAATCCCATTGTTATCTCAGCATGGTTTCAAATCCAACATCTTTGGCGAAAAGATGCTGTTTTTTGGCGGTGATCGCTTTATTGGCAACTTTCAGATTTCACAAAGAGAAAAGAAGAAGTGCTGTCCAATTCAAGACAAACATAGCAATATGAGTTTCGGCGGGAGAAAAACCGGTTTGGTGTGCTAAATCTGCTCTCCGTCACGTGACGGACTATTGCACGAACAGTGATATAAAAAGTGAGATCATTTTCAAATCTCATTCACAAAAAGAACAAATAATCAGATTTTCAGATTTCATCATCGGCTCGGTTAACAGAAACTTTGATTAATCGAATCTCGGTTAGTCGAGGTTCTTATATATAATTTTTACAATATAATTTTTTTCAAATGGATTATTAGGTTACCAGATGCAAAAGTTTGGCCATGGCGAGCAGAAATAAACTATTGCAGCGGCATTATCTTGTATATTTTTTGCTTACATGTGATGTACAAAAAACATCAAAAATAGAAAGTAGTTGGTAGTTGTATATGATCACCGTCATCATAAAATAGATGCCTTGCTGTGTTATATCTGAATCTCCGAATTTATCTAGATAAAAGGAAAAATTTTCTTTATATAGAGAAATGATATACTGAATGTTTAATATTTAACTCCTTCGCGACGGGAGCTTTTAACGAAATTTTTAATGTTTTGTCCCCAATTTTTTAAAACAGAAATTTGTATCTTATGAAATCGAGAAAATTTTCCGATTAAATAAAGCAAATGTTACAGTAACATTTTACTGGTGAGTATAAACTAGGATTCTTAAATCCTTTTGCGGCAAGTATACGTGTCGCTCGTTCCCAAGAGGTTAAAAAGCAACGCAATGTTAATATTTCATGTGCTGTTATTTAAATGTTCAAGTAACACATGCACCAATGAATTACTTGGATGAAAGATAAAGCTGTTAATGAGAGCATAGTTTAATGATAACAAGCTAAAAAAGCGAGAACATAAATCTGCGTAATTTACAACGAAATGTGAAAATGGAGTTATGACAAATCTAGCTAATGAAAAATAAACAATAAACTTTCAGAATGAAGTAAAAAAACAGAATAAACGGCTTAAATTTGTCTCCAGGATGCCGTAATGCTTAATATAGTGGTCTGACGAGAAAGAAAATCCATTTCTGTGAATGTATTATTTAAAGAAATCAAAATGGCTTGCTTGGTGATTTAGTCCACATACCCACATTTAAACGTTTATTATTATTATTATTAATTACATAACACAAGCCTGCAAATAAATTCTTTAATTTTTTTCGTCGAACTAGATGTTTCTAATGTTTTTCGAGGCACCGAATGAAAGGAAAAAACTAATAAGATTTCTTTTTATTTCCTCTTCCGATACCTATAGTTTTTTCCGCAAAGTGGGGATGAAAATCCTGGAAAAATGAGATAGAAAAGTTCTAACCGAGTCAATTGAAAGATCTGCATTAAAATAATACAATATGTATTACTTTTTGAAAATACTGGCACTCAAATTTCGTTAGTGTAGCAAGCCTGTAAATATTAAAGTTTTAGTTAATAGCTGTTTCTTTTACTCTATTCTTACATTTTTTCCTACTAATATTTTAACAATAGCATTGCATAATATTTTATTATAAAGCTTATAAAAATTATTCCGTTTTCATTATTTTTTTAATGTTATATTTTTAGGTCGATGATAAATTGATAATCCTTATAGTTGCATAATTATAATGAAGGTATTTATTGTTTCCATTGTTATAGCCCCCCCCCCCCCCACACACACACATACACAGAAATGAGACATTAACTCGACATGATTATGTCATTCATTTTGAAAGAGTAAAAAATAAAAATATATAATATTTATAATATAGAATTAGAACCATCATTGGTAAAATATTTTATTTTTTACTGTGCTAATTAAAGTTACGCAATAATTAAAAAAAATAATTTATCAAAAAAATATTGCAAGTATCAAAAATTGTCAATCAGACAACAGAGTCCGTTGTGATCCTTGAATTTGAGAACCACTATTTTCGAAATGCAGTATTTGCCTTCTTTAATCTCAGAAAATTATTAAAATTGTTATTTGAAAATAGTAGTACTCAAATCCAAGTTAGTATTCATCATAAAACTATGGGATTTTTCCTTTTAATATTCAACTTTTTTTTTTTTTTTTTTTTTTTTTTTTAGTAAACGTATGGAGGACGTATGGAGAAGGAAAATCGATAGAATCTTAAATTTCGTAATATCGCTTTTATTTATGTATTTATTTATTTATTTATCGGCCATTTTCAACATAGTGTCAAGTCCGTTACCAAGTGTCAAGTCTGTTACCGCACGGTTTCTTAATGATTATCATTTTTTCACCATTCTACTTTTATTTATTATTCAACTAAAAAACAAATATGCAATTTCCTCAAAATTTAATAATTTACATGAATATTTACTGTAATTATTAGTAATTATTAGAAAAGTTCTTGTATAATTTCTATGTGATCAAAATCTTGTGGCTAAAACTGTCTCTCATTTCAATTTAATTTAAGTATTATTGATAAATATCATGTTTTGAAATTTAGGTACATAAGTCACTTTAAAGTAAGTTGATTTTAGGAAATTTAATAAATTTAAAGCTGAGTATTTTCAGTAATTTTGGTATGGTAACGGACTTGACAATTTGCCTTACAAGCCAATTTTAAATAGCATTTACATATTATATAATAGGGAAAAGTGCACAACTAATTTTTTTCATGTACCTTAAACATTTACTTTAATACCTATCTCCATTTTTAAAAGAAATTATTAAAAGTTTGAAAAATAAAAATAAAATTCTGAAACGTAAGTGAAGGATGAAAATGGCCTTTATTATAAATGTTATTTACTAATCTAAATTTTCTATAACTTAAATCTTACCATTATAATTAATAGGTTACTAATTAATAATTAATAGTTTAGTTAATGGGCAACAACAACAGGTGCCGAGTCACGTCTATTTAGGAAAAAATTGTCAAAATAGAATTAATTCTTCAATAAAAATTCCAATCTGTATCAGTATATATGATATAGTTATGATTTAAGGGTGTATTCGAACAATTATTTTTCCACCCTCAACAGCTCTAAACTTTTTGAGACATTTTCAGACTTATTTTTAAAAGTAAAAACATGAAACTTCCTGAGGTAATTTTTAAGAAATGTATATCAGGTCGTGTGGTTTCATTTTTTGCTATTATAATTTAATTTATAAGCAATTATTTTCTCAGCATGCTCATTTTTTTTCGTTCCCAGATCTCACGCTTCGGAAAATTCCGTTCAAAACTTCCATTTTGAAAGTGTTTTTTGAAACATTTTCTGCATTTATTAAAAAATCAACAAATACGGCAGATTATGTAAAAAAAAAAAAAAAAAAAAAAAGCCAGTTTGATGCATTGGAGATCAAAAATGAATTTAAAAGTAAATCAGAAAATAAGCAGTTTGGATTGAAATACACCCTTAACTAGATTGATAGTTTGGAAAATCGTCAGATACATGATTGAAAGCTTTCATATATTTTTAAATCAACCCATTTAACATAAATGTTCTGTATTTTTATCCCAACGAGATTACAATTACTAAACTGTGATTCACTGCATGCATTTCACATTCTAATTCAAGTATGGGAAGCATGTGGGAAAGGTAGCACGCAAACACAGCTGTCTATGTTTCTATTTGTTCATCATCATATATGACATTCTTTATGTATACCAGTTTTTATATTCAGATAAAGTATACACAAATGACAATGTAGGAAATACACATATGTGATATTAGAAGTGGGCCATAATTAAACTAACAGTACTCAGCATATTCTGTACACAGTAAAAAAAAGACAGATGTTTCTTTAGGGTGTTCTCAAATACAAAAAGGCTATTTTATGACATAAATTTTAATTAATTTTTCTTCGGAAATGCATAAAATTACCAGATATTATTTGTCGAGAAGCTAATCGAACTGTTTTTCCCTTTTTATGCAGACACAATAGATCTTTCAGAGAATGGTGTCAAATGGGCGCTTTGAACAGAATTTCCACGCGAAAGAAGAATAACTACTCAAGGAAGGGTAAAAACGTCTTTTTCACGTGATAAAATTACTTATAACTCAATAGGTAAGTTATTAAAAAATAGAAAACATAGTTTGATTCCAGTAGGTTCTATAGTCAAGCCTTCCAATCTTATACCTTTATGTTAAAAAAATAAATTTGTTAATGTGTCAACATATTTTTGCCTGACTATTGAGCCTGACTACTGAAGGTATTTAGAATCGAATAGCGTTTTCCATTTTTTGGTAAGTAAGGTACTTGTATATACTTATTGTGGTATAAGATATTCTTGTCACGTGATTGCAGATTTTTCTCCCTTCCTATAATGTCGCTTCCGTAATATCGATTCAAAACGCTAACTTTGACAGTATTTTTTTAAATTTTTTGTATCATTACATAGTTTCTGAATAAAAACCCATGCTAATCTTATGAGTTTCCGAAAAGATCTGAATTCAGAAATGTATAAGAAAGTAGCTCCTTTGTATTTGAGAAAATCTTTAATAAAATGATATCGAAATATTTTCATAATATACTTTTTATTATACAGCTTCAAAAGTTCTGATGTTTTTAACTTTCTTTTTTTTTCCTTTAATACTAAACCATATTAATCTTTTTATGAATCTTTATTTGAATGTTGAAAGCCTAATAATCTAAGTACTCATTAATGTTGCTATTGTGTATTCCTATAAAATACACTGTAAAATCATCCCATAAATACGTGCACAGTATTCTTTAAAGAAATCTTAATTATGTGAAAAAAAATCTGAATTTTTTCGAAATAGTAGAAATTGTATCGGGCCAGAACGGGTCGGGCCTGTTTTCACTGATTTATGAAAGGGCCAAGCCTAGAAATGTAAAAACATAAACGAGGAGTTGATAACAGCTGTAAGTCAAAATAGTCATTGTTGCAGCATTTACGAAATTTTTATAGTCTTTTAAATCTATTGGGGCGAGTAGGGGATGGTTCACCCAGGTTTTATTAAATTATTTTTAACTTTTTAAATATTGAACCTAAAGCAAAGTTTTATATGCCATTTTATTTGTTATACAATAAGCTATCAGAATAAAATTGGGACATAAGTGTAACATCTCTTTAAAAAGGTCAATTTTAGTTATGAGAAAATGATGGGTCAAAGCTTCTCACATTCTTGATCTACTATATAGAAGGCTTGACCCACTGTATTTTATATTGAAATATTGACAATAATAAACAAATATACAAATAAAATCAGTTTAAAAAAAGCAGAATATCTATATTTTATAAGGTTTAAATAAATAAAGTAAGATTTAAAACTGCAGAATACCTTTATTATAAGGTTTAAACAAATAAAATATTTTTAAAAAATGCTGAATTTCTTTATGCTACAAAGTTTAAACAAATAAAATAAGTTTAAAAAACCCTGAATACCTTTAAGGTGCAAAGTTTAAACAAATAAAATATGGTTAAAAAATATTGAATATCTTTAAGCTACAAGATTTAAATAAATAAAATAAGTTTTAAAAACCCTGAATACCTTTAAGTTACAAGGTTTAAACAAATAAATAAGTTTGAGAAACCCAGAATACTTTTATGCTACAAGGTTTAAAAGTTTAAAAATTCCAGGATACATAACCTGTAACTTTTTTGTTTTTAAATCAATTCAAAGCATTACTTTATATCATAAAAAATGATTTTATTTATTATTAAATACATCGTCATTATCATAAATAAAAAGATGCAGTATTAAAAAAACATATACATTATACGTGACACTTAAAAAATTAATCCTAAGGATGTTTTCATTCCAGCCGGAAGGTCATTAGTTAGTAAACTGAAAATCATTTCACCTCCTCCCTTTTTTTATCTGCCGATCAGTAATTCCGTTATTTCTTTTTGCAATACATACATTTATTTAAAAAAAATGTTATAAATACATTAAAATTATAACTGATACACAATTTTTAATTAACAATGAGTTTATTAAATTATAACTACAAGTATATTTATATATAAAAAAAAATAAGAAAAACAAATGTAGCGCGTTCCGAGATTGAACCCAAGGCTCACGGATCAAGTGGCTAACGCTCTACTGAATGAGCTACACCAATGAGAAAACTGCATTACAAACTAAGTACTTAAGTTGCATTATAATATTAGCCCCCCCCCCCCCGTCTCTTGTTTCTCAAGAACTAAGGAGCGTTGTATAAAATCCGTTGAACCTGAGACTAAGGGGCCTCTACCATACAATATATATAAAAATAATCAAAATCTGTGATTATCAAAGTTGGCCCTCTCCTTGTCAGATTAAAAAATATAAATATTCAGTAATTTCTAATTAATTTTAGTTAGAAAATAATCTGCTGCTGGAAATAATCCATGCTGGAAAATAATTCACTTTCCTTGTGAGAAAGTGGAAAAGTGTTCGACATGCTTGTTCCTCCATATTTCAGTGTAAACCACATAACTGACAGACTATTTCAAAAAGTGATGTCCAAATATTATACGTGCTAAAATAATAATAATAACTGCTGGTTTTACAAAAAAAAAAAAAAAAAAATATATATATATCATTCAGGATGCCATTAAAAATCTATTTGTTTTATGGAAAAAAAATACGTGTGGCACTCGGGGACTGCCGCGGTAAAGCTATTGCATAGCATTTTTTATCAACTTATGCAATTATAATTATTTATTTATTTTTTATTTATGCAGTTTTTTTTGCCTTTGATATTAATTCAAGTTAAACAATTTGAGTGTGATGACCGATAACAATTTTTTTTCTTGTATTGAACAAATGAGAAGTTAATATCGTTTAAAATATTTTTATTATCTTAGAATACATGTAGGTTAATCAGGAATTTTTATCATTGAAACTATACGTTTATGGCAGCTGAAATAAAAAAAACATAAGTTTAAGACTTGAAATTCTCAAAATATCTGAAAAATACCGCGTCAATGTCTGCCGAAGTCTACGGAGGGATACTGTGCCGAAGTCTGCCAAACTGAAGCGACGTTAGCCGGAATGTTAGTTTTTTTTTTCTCGTTACAGAATTTCTAGATTCTTTCGCCGCGCTCAAAGCCCGCGATAAAAGCTATGCAATATTTTAATAAATTACAAACAAAATTTGGCCGCGCTACGAAAATTGCATCGCGAGTTATAAGCATTTTAAATTTTCCGAACCTCACCGTGGGGGTTTCCTGTCACCAAAAATTAACACTGTATCATAATAAATTACCAAACAAAATTTGGCCGCGCTACGATAATTATTCGCGAGTTACAAACATTTTAAATTTTTCGACCCTCACCGTGGGGGGGGGGGGGGTTCTTCTGTCACCAAAAATGAACACTCTCTCATAATAAATTACCAAACAAAATTTGCCCACGCTACGAAAATTAGATCGCGAGTTATAGTTATTTTAAATTTTTGACATTCACCGTGGGGGTCTCCTGTCACCAAACGTAACACTGTCTCATAGTAAATTACCAAACAAAATTTGGCCGCGCTACGAAAATTAGATCGCGATTTATAAGCATTTTAAAATTTTCGACCCTCAGCATGAGGGGGTCTCCTTTCACCAAAAATTAACACTGTCTCATAAAAAAATACCAAACAATTTCGGCCGTGATACGAAAATTAGACCTCGAGTTATAAGCATTTTAACTTTTTCGACCCTCACCGTGGGGGTCTCCTGTCACCAAAAGTAACCCTGTCTCATAATAAATTACAAAACAAAATTTGGCCGCGCTACGAAAATTAGATCGCGAGTCATAAGCATTTTAAATTTTTCGACCCTCACTGTGGGGGGTCTCCTGTCACCAAAAGTAACACTGTCTCATAATAAATTACCAAACAACATTTGGCCGTACTACGAAAATTAGATCGCGAGTTATAAGCATTTAAAATTTTTCGACCCTCACCGTGGGGGATCTCCTGTTACCAAAAGTAACATTGTCTCATAATAAATTACCAAACAAAATTTGGCCGCGCTACGAAAATTAGATCGCGAGTTATAAGCATTTTAAATTTTTCGACCCTCACTGTGGGGGGGGGGGGGTCTCCTGTCACAAAAAGTAACACTGTCTCATAGTAAATTATCAAACAAAATTTGGCCGCGCTACGAAAATTAGATCGAGATTTATAAGCATTTTAAAATGTTCTACCCTCAGCATGGGGGGGTCTCCTTTCGCCAAAAATTAACACTGTCTCATAATAAATTACCAAACAAATTTTGGCCGTGATACGAAAATTAGACCGCGAGTTATAAGCATTTTAACTTTTTCGACCCTCACCGTGAGGGTCTCCTGTCACCAAAAGTAACACTGTCTCATAATAAATTACCAAACAAAATTTGGCCGCGCTACGAACATTTATCGCGAGTTATAAACATTTTAAATTTTTCGACCCTCACCGTGGGGGGGGTCTCCTTTCACCAAAAATTAACACTGTCTCATAACAAATGACCAAACAAAATTTGGCCGCGCTACGAAAATTAGACCGCGAGTTATAAGCATTTTAACTTTTTCGACCCTCACAGTGGGGGTCTCCTGTCACCAAAAATTAACACTGTCTCATAATAAATTAACAAACAAAATTTGGCCGCACTACGAAAATTAGATCGCGAGTTATAAGCATTTTAAAAATTTCGATCCTTCTTATGGAGGATCTCCTGTCACTAAATATTAACACAGTCTCATAATAAATTACCAAACAAAATTAGCGCGATATGAAAATTAGATCGCGAGTTATAAGCCCTTTAAATTTTTCGACCCTAACCATGAGGGACCTTCTGTCACCAAAAGTAACATTGTCTCATAATAAATTACCAAACAAAATTTAACCGCGCTACGAAAATTCGATCGCGAGTTATAAGCATTTTAAATTTTTCGACCCTCACCATGGGGGATCTCTTGTCACCAAAAGTAACACTATCTGATAATAAATTACCAAACAAAATTTGGCCGCGCTACGAAAATTAGATCGCGATTTATAAGCATTTTAAAATTTTCGACCCTCAGCATGAGGGGGTCTCCTTTCACCAAAAATTAACACTGTCTCATAAAAAAATACCAAACAATTTCGGCCGTGATACGAAAATTAGACCTCGAGTTATAAGCATTTTAACTTTTTCGACCCTCACCGTGGGGGTCTCCTGTCACCAAAAGTAACACTGTCTCATAATAAATTGCAAAACAAAATTTGGCCGCTCTACGAAAATTAGATCGCGAGTTATAAGCATTTTAAATTTTTCGACCCTCACCGTGGGGGATCTCCTGTTACCAAAAGTAACACTGTCTCATAATAAATTACCAAACAACATTTGGCCGTACTACGAAAATTAGATCGCGAGTTATAAGCATTTAAAATTTTTCGACCCTCACCGTGGGGGATCTCCTGTTACCAAAAGTAACATTGTCTCATAATAAATTACCAAACAAAATTTGGCCGCGCTACGAAAATTAGATCGCGAGTTATAAGCATTTTAAATTTTTCGACCCTCACTGTGGGGGGGGGGGGTCTCCTGTCACAAAAAGTAACACTGTCTCATAGTAAATTATCAAACAAAATTTGGCCGCGCTACGAAAATTAGATCGCGATTTATAAGCATTTTAAAATGTTCTACCCTCAGCATGGGGGGGTCTCCTTTCGCCAAAAATTAACACTGTCTCATAATAAATTACCAAACAAATTTTGGCCGTGATACGAAAATTAGACCGCGAGTTATAAGCATTTTAACTTTTTCGACCCTCACCGTGAGGGTCTCCTGTCACCAAAAGTAACACTGTCTCATAATAAATTACCAAACAAAATTTGGCCGCGCTACGAACATTTATCGCGAGTTATAAACATTTTAAATTTTTCGACCCTCACCGTGGGGAGGGTCTCCTTTCACCAAAAATTAACACTGTCTCATAACAAATGACCAAACAAAATTTGGCCGCGCTACGAAAATTAGACCGCGAGTTATAAGCATTTTAACTTTTTCGACCCTCACAGTGGGGGTCTCCTGTCACCAAAAATTAACACTGTCTCATAATAAATTAACAAACAAAATTTGGCCGCACTACGAAAATTAGATCGCGAGTTATAAGCATTTTAAAAATTTCGATCCTTCTTATGGAGGATCTCCTGTCACTAAATATTAACACAGTCTCATAATAAATTACCAAACAAAATTAGCGCGATATGAAAATTAGATCGCGAGTTATAAGCCCTTTAAATTTTTCGACCCTAACCATGAGGGACCTTCTGTCACCAAAAGTAACATTGTCTCATAATAAATTACCAAACAAAATTTAACCGCGCTACGAAAATTCGATCGCGAGTTATAAGCATTTTAAATTTTTCGACCCTCACCATGGGGGATCTCTTGTCACCAAAAGTAACACTATCTGATAATAAATTACCAAACAAAATTTGGCCGCGCTACGAAAATTAGATCGCGAGTTATAGTTATTTTAAATTTTTGACATTCACCGTGGGGGTCTCCTGTCACCAAACGTAACACTGTCTCATAGTAAATTACCAAACAAAATTTGGCCGCGCTACGAAAATTAGATCGCGATTTATAAGCATTTTAAAATTTTCGACCCTCAGCATGGGGGGGGGGGTCTCCTTTCACCAAAATTAACACTGTCTCATAATAAATTACCAAACAAATTTCGGCCGTGATACGAAAATTAGACCGCGAGTTATAAGCATTTTAACTTTTTTGACCCTCACCGTGGGGGTCTCCTGTCACCAAAAGTAACACTGTCTCATAATAAATTGCAAAACAAAATTTGGCCGCTCTACGAAAATTAGATCGCGAGTTATAAGCATTTTAAATTTTTCGACCCTCACCGTGGGGGATCTCCTGTTACCAAAAGTAACACTGTCTCATAATAAATTACCAAACAAAATTTGGCCGCGCTACGAAAATTAGATCGCGAGTTATAAGCATTTTAAATTTTTCGACCCTCACCGTGGGGGGTCTCCTGTCACAAAAAGTAACACTGTCTCATAGTAAATTACCAAACAAAATTTGGCCGCGCTACGAAAATTAGATCGCGATTTATAAGCATTTTAAAATGTTAGACCCTCAGCATGGGGGGGGGGGGTCTCCTTTCGCCAAAAATTAACACTGTCTCATAATAAATTACCAAACAAATTTTGGCCGTGATACGAAAATTAGACCGCGAGTTATAAGCATTTTAACTTTTTCGACCCTCACCGTGAGGGTCTCCTGTCACCAAAAGTAACACTGTCTCATAATAAATTACCAAACAAAATTTGGCCGCGCTACGAACATTTATCGCGAGTTATAAACATTTTAAATTTTTCGACTCTCACCGTGGGGGGGTCTCCTTTCACCAAAAATTAACACTGTCTCATAACAAATGACCAAACAAAATTTGGCCGCGCTACGAAAATTAGACCGCGAGTTATAAGCATTTTAACTTTTTCGACCCTCACAGTGGGGGTCTCCTGTCACCAAAAATTAACACTGTCTCATAATAAATTAACAAACAAAATTTGGCCGCGCTACGAAAATTAGATCGCGAGTTATAAGCATTTAAATTTTTCGATCCTCACCATTGGGCGGGTCTCCACTCACCAAAAGCTACATTATCCTACCTTGTTTTATCTTAAGACGATTCTTTTCTATACACATTCTATAATCAGGAATTTTTATTATTGAAACTATAGATTACTGAAGACAAGATTTACTATAGATAACTGAAATAAGATATATAAGTTTGAGACTTGATATCCTCTAAATATCTGAAAAATACCGCGTCAATGTCTGCTGAAGTCTACCGAAGGATACCATGCCGAAGTCTACCGAAGGATACCATGCCGAAGTCTACCGAAGGATACCATGCCGAAGTCTGCCGAAGTGAAACGACGGTAGCCGAGTGTTAGGTTTTTTCGTTACGGATGTGTTAGGATATTTCTCGTTACGGAATTTTTGGATTCGGTCGCCGCGCTCAAAGCCCGCGATAAAAGCTATGCAATAGCTTAAAAATTTGCATTTATTACGAACTTTCAGTTATTTTAACAGATTTAAACCTTAAAATGAACAATTTTCAGATTTGTTTTTCGAAAAGAAATCTGTATTTATTATGATCTTTCTGTTATTTTAAGAAATTTGGTGTAAAATAAAAAGTTTACATTTTTTTTCGTAAATATAAAAGTTTTCACTAGTGTCCTGGTTGTCACTTTTTTCTATAAAATCAATAAATATTTTTATTTTATTTTATTTATTATTTTTACAATGAGTGTATCGGTCAGTGCTGCATATTTTTCTAATTTTGCATGTTGATAAATCTGAATGAAATTACTTTTCAACCTTATACAATAATGAAAGTGGTGTATTATTCCTCCCCTTTGATTACCCCCCCCCCCCTACTCACTAGATCATGAGTTTTAGGTCATACACCACCTGTCATGAAAGAGTTTTAGGTGAAAAAAAAAAATTCTCCCCTTTCCCTCTCAACAGATTTGATGAACTTAAAGGGTCACATACCTTTTGATCAGTTCGAAAATTCCTCTTCATTTTTTATGCGCATTTTTCATTTATTGTAATTGCGATACTATTTTAGTTAGATGCACTACTAATTTTTTATTTTTATTTTTGTACTTTTTTTCGCTGCCCCCTTATCATGCTATATAATCTATACAGCAGCAGGAAGAATTGTCAGAATAAGCTATGACAATGTTGGAGAGCGAGAATACGTAAAGAAAAAAAAAAAAAAAAAAAAAACTAAATAAATAAAAAGAAGAGACATATCCAAAATGGATATAGGAGTTGAAGTTTGTCATCTAACAACTTTTAAGGTTACTTTTAAGCATCCATACAATAGCAAATGAGAATCTCAAAAGTTATTAACCTCTTAAGTGCATTTGATGTATATACACTTCGCATCAGTAAAAGGTATTTTTTAATGGTGATACTATATGTCTGGGGAAATGTAAAAAATATCATTTATTTGCATATTTTAATTGAATTACATCTTGTTTTTTTAATTAAAGTAATTTGTAAGAAACATTATAAAACATTATATTAATATCATTAAATAGTATAACAAAGAAAATTATTAACGTAGCTGTCAACAGCTTTAATTTTTTATCACCACTACTTCGGAACACTAATATTGGCTTTATTTAATCTCAGAAATCTGCGATTATGAAGGATTCGTCTTAGCAGCTATAATATTAAAACATTCTTTTAGCGGAAGCTATAAATTTTTGTTAATCAGAATTCCATTGTATGCAGGTTACGTTTTAATATGATATAGAACCAACTATAGAACAAACTGAAAACATCCCTTCACTTTTTTTTTTTTTTTTTTTTTTTTTTTTTAGCCGTATTTTTATTTATTGGTTAAATTTTTACGATCACACGAAATATTGGCTGTGTCGTAATGAAAATCGCATTTCAGTATAAATTACTTTGTCAATTATTCAAAAATTACTGCCCTTCTGTGCAGTTTAATATATTTGTAAGAAGTGTAATTTCCTTGTATGGTTCACAATGTTCCAAAAATGTCATTAAGAAATCGTTTTTGAAAAATATACAAATTCATGAGCAGAAATAAAATTTATTTAAACAAGTTGGAAATTGCATGTCAAGTGTAGCAAATGAGGTGCGTTGGTACTATAAAGAAGTTTTATAAGTATTCATATGTTACTGTAATAGTATACATTACTTTGGATACTTTTTTTCTTTCTCTACTATATTCTCTAATCTTCTAAAAAATATATATTTTTAAAGTCAAAACAACAAAAGGAATAAGTTATGATTCAACAATATAATTTAAGGTTGAAAATATTCTATTTTCAACTATTATTTTTCTTTCTCTACTACTCATAACTAAGAAAATAATCAAAGATTTTTAAAAATATATATTTTTGAAGTCAAAACAACAAAAGGAATAAGTTATGATTCAACCATATAATTTAAGGTTGAAAATATCCTATTTTCAACTATTTTTTTTCTTTCTCTACTACTTATAGTTACTAAGAAAATAATCTAAGATTCTAAAAAAAAAAAAAAAAAAAAAAAAAAAAAAAATTTGGAGTTAAAACAACAAAAGGAATAAGTTATGATTCAACCATATAATTTAAGGTTGAAAATATTCTTTACTATGCTACTGTTGACAAATAAAAATATGAAATTGAAACATTCAAAATAAATATGTTTAAGAGCCCTTATTTTGAAATTCAGACAAAAAAGTGATGTTTTCATAGTTGTATTTTTTAATTGCCTTGATATTTTTTTATGTTGAAGTAAATCATACTTAATGATTAATCTGCAATTTTGAACCCCTGAAAAAAATTTCTCTTCCCTATAGAAAATATGAAAGTTCACGTTTGTGAATGCCATTTTTATGAAAAATGAAATCCCAATATTTTTGGAGAGGTATATCTCTGGCAAGCAACAACATCCCAAAATTATATTGGCATAAACTTATAGTATAACACTACCTGCTTATTAAAATTTATTTGTTTCCATGGGACATTGTTATTTTACATTGTTATGTTTCCACAAAGCGCAGTCAAAATGACGTTTTTGTCCATTTTCCGCTCTTAATATCTTATTTAAGCTATAATACCACAAAGTTTTTCTTATAGAATATGAAAATGCACTACTAGGGCAAGCTAAATAATATAGTACTACACGGAGATATTGTTGCTGTTAGTAACTATAACCTGTTAAATATTCAAAATTTCCAAAATATGCAACATTTAAAGTAGTTTATTTCAAAAAAGCGCCACAGTTGAATGAAAAATAAATATGTCACGCAATAGTTGAACACAAAAACATGGAAAAGAAAAAGAAATGGGGCCTCGTGATATTTTTTAGTAAAAAATGACAAAATTTATAAGAAAAGCCATGTCTGTCATCACATTTTTTCCCTAAGAGAAAATGAAACATCCCATTTCTCTTTCGGAAGAGACGACAAAAAAGGGATATTTCATTTACTCATAGGGAAAAATCATAGAAAGACGAAAGATAATTTAGATGTTTCATTTTTTCTTAGGGGAAAAATGTGATCGTGGGCATTGCTTTTCTTGTAATTTTTGCCTTTTTTTTTTTGTCTAAAATTATCACTGGACCCCACTTCTTTTTCGTTTTCATATTTTTGTACATATGTTCAACTATTGCGTGACATTTTTTTTCATTCAACTGTGGCGCTTTTTTTAAATAAACTACTTTAAATGTTGCAGATTTTGGAAATTCTGAATATTTTACTAAAAGGGGTAACTCGCAGGATATAAAACAGGTACAATGCTTTTTTTTTTCTTTTTAAACATCTTTCCATGTATTTCCACTTGGGGGGAGGTGGAAGAGAGAGGTGTGTATAAAAGTCACCTCAAAATGTCTCGTGACTTTCGTAATAAAATTTCCAGGTGTGTTAACCGGTTACAAAAACATTTTTGAATAAAATTTATTTATTGTAAATGTGTGAAAAGTCAATGCCTATTGAAAAGCATGTTTTCTTAGTTTTTATTAAGTATAATTGACATTATTCAATCATAAATATTATTATAAATCTCTTTCCATCCAACAAAATCCTGCAGGTTGGATGGATTCTGCAGGTTAGTGGAGAATCGATTCAACATGTCGACTGAGATTCGACTCAGCAAAATGAGCCGAAAAGCTGATGCGTATGAAAACTAGAGTAATGACTGAATTTCGACAGCCTGTTGCCACTGCCAGCGCCATCTGTTGCCCGAAATTCGAACTATTTTTAGAAAAAGCATATCTAAAAATTTATTGATTTTCTGATAACAATGCAGCAAACCGCACATTTTTATCTCAAACCTTTTTTTTTCTTTTGTTAGTTACATTCAAAATGGGTCAGTCATTTACTGGACACCCTGTATATACATATATATATTGCTAGTGGATTGTCAAATAAAAATACTTAAAATCATCATCGACAATTATTTTACTGTGGCATTAAAGTGGGAAAATTATATGCTTTATATCTGTTCTCTAATGCTCTACTCAACAAACGCAAATGTTTTAACAAATTTACAAATTTATTTTCTAAAAAGGAAAGATATAAAATCGGTAGGCGTGAACTTATGGAAGCGATATAGAATCGAGCTGCATTTTTATTTTTATTTTTTTTTTATTGATAAATTGCCTATTGAGTTATAAGTGATTTTGATCACGTAATAAGACATTTTTCTCCTTTTGCTGACTATTTTTTTTTTTTCACTTTCGCGTGGAAATTCGTTTTAAAACGCTCACTTTCAGACTAATTTCTGAAAAATCTATTGTGGAAAAAAAAAAAAAAAAAAAAAAAAAAAAAAAAAAAAAAAGGGGGGGGGAAAGCAGTTCGATTTTGTAGTTTCTGTACAACAACACCTGCTAGTTTCATGCATTTCCGAACAAAAATAAACTAAAACTTATGTCATAAAGTTACCCTTTTAGATTTGAGAACATCTTTAAAGTATAAAATACATTTTATCCAAAAATACCAAGTAAATGATCCATTTTGAGACGAAGCTTGTGAGATAAAGTAGCGATTAGATAACACTTAAAATAAACTTTTATTCTGATGTTTAATAACGATAAACAAGTTATTAATCACATCAGAGATCAGGGATATGTGAGTTGCATTAAAGGAGAACATGTTTGTCGTTAGCAAAATTTTCAAATTTTAAAGCATCGATAAATCTTTATAGAGTTTTCAAAAATTAATCCCGCTTGTTTAATTTTTTTAATGAAAGAGGTAATCTAACTTATACGATTAAGTACATGATAACAAATGAATATTTTCTTATTTATGATTATTTTAAAATTAAATAATGGAAGCCAAAATTAGAAAATTTCAATTATTTTCTTGTTTATATTTTCTTGTTTAAAAAATGAACACAGATGTATATGCATAATATTAATTACAAAAAGTTTTATTTTATATCTATTTATCTATTATCTCCATCTATATCATATTTCCGTTTCCTTCTTATAATTATTTCTGCATTTTGCTTGTGGATTTTTCTTCCTAAGGCTTTTATTTACTTTTCCAGTTTATTTATTTTACACACCCGCATTTTTAATTTCATCTCAACATATCTTTTATATTCAATAAATTTATATAACTTTAAAAGTAGGGCAGAGTGAAGATGAATAAGACAATTTACATATTCAGACAGTAACTGTTAGTGTGCAATGTTAACCCTTAAACGGTAACGTGTTTTTCGGCACCTTTAAACGGTAATCATGGGTCACTCGTGCTTAGCGCTGTAAAAAGTGGTTTAAAGTGCTTTAAAAATTCTAAAAAAATTCATCATATTACATCAACTACCCTTGAACAAGAATCAGTCACAATACTGCTGATTTATTAATTTGTTTAAACAATATGTTTAAATAAACAAATAAAAATGTGAAAAATGAACAATTTCTTTAAAAAATCATAACTTTGAATAGAATTGACATTTTTTGCTGTTTCAAACGGGAAATTGAAGATCAAGAATGGTACTTTCACAAAAAAAAAAAAAAAAAAAAAAAAAATAAATAAATAAATAAAATAAAATAAAAATAGCCGGTATAAATTAAAAAAATGCTTAAGTTTTGAGCATAAAAATGACATTTTTTTAACTTATAAATAGGTACAATTTACAATGAAATAGAAATTGTATTAGTTTTTAATCAATTTCATTTATGAAAATGATATTAATTATCAAACTTTATTTAATTAAACAAAAAATATAATAATGAAAAATTACAGCAACACTGATATCATCATTTATAAACAATCGAAACAGATTTGATGTCTGTGTTCCTCGCACGCAGGTCTGTGACACTTGCTGCAGCAAATAAAGGTTTTTTGTTCTTCTTTGTGTCACAAAATGCACATCGCTTACTTTTTTCGGTTCGGAAACCCAAGTGAGTGTAATGTATCGATTTTTTATGAAAAAACATCAATTCCTAACCAAACAAATTTTTTCTTACCTTACACTTTTCGTCAACGTAAATGGTAACCCTGGTCACTCGTGCCTTTTCGAAATTTTGACTGGCTCTTACGTCGGCTGTGAACGCACTAAAACATCGGCGTTTCGGGAGCTGGTAGCCTACTAGTATACTATTTTTTTTTAGGGTAGTTTAATCCCGCTCCCCACTATCTCCTCTAAGCTAGCAAGGAAAGAAAATTTGACCGAGGCACTAGTGACCCATGGTTACCGTTTAAGGGTTAATTTCAAAGCATCGTTTAAAAGATTATTTCAATATTTAGTAATGTATTGGCACAGTAATTTCAATTAAAAAAGAATTCTTATTTAATTTTAATAAATTTTATAATGCATACGTATTTTACTAGGGATCAACGGGATAGGTATAAAAATTTGCAAAAAACATATTATATTCCATACTACAATGGTATATTTTATTTACCAATTATTGATAACATATGTTTTAATGTTTTACTGTTTTAAAAATAGCAAACATTGGATTGTAGTTCCATAAAAAAGGATAGGATTCAAAATATAAATATATTTTATATAAGAAATAATCTTACCTTATAAAACAGCTACAATAAAAATGACAACACATTATTTCACTAACTACAGTTAATTGCAAAATTTAGTTGCAAAATTTAAAAATTCTGTCGATAAAATATTTGAGATCTCTATTAATAAAAAATATTTTAAAAATTAGTTTTAATAAATATTGTAAAATTTTCACCTACTTATATCAATAAATACACTAGTATCACTAAAGGTAACCGGCCACTTGCGATTTTATACATTTTGTTAAATATCTAGAAAAATACACGACGAATTATCCTAAAACTCTATGAGTGTAAATATAATAGTACAGGTCATACATTTAATTGAAGATTTTTTTTCCCGAAACTCCATAGGGTATCGTCAACAAATTGAAAAAGAAGAAATATCTTTTGGATAACCCTGTCAAAACTAATGTAGAAAAAAAGTTCAAACTGTAGATTATAATTAAGTGGCTTATTGTAATAAAATGTGTTCGTTTTTGTGTGGATAGCATGCATACTCGAGGAGAAATTAAGGATTTTATAAAAATAGTCCCAAATTTTTCCAAGTTTTTTTGCTTATAATTTGCCGAGTTCTTAATAAAAAATAATGTCCTTTTTTCGAAAATGTGATAAACAACATTGTACACAATATTCGGTAATTAGAATTTTAAAAAATAATAATTGTATGAAAAATGAGCAGGTTTACTAAATAATTTTTCATTGCGCATGCGTGAACGCTATCAAAATTTCATTTGCCTACTGTGTTAACTAAATATATGGAGCAACTTTTGTGAAAGTCTTAAAAACATAGCTTAAAAATTCTGAAAGTGATTGTCGATAGAATAAGCTCAAAATTCATTATTCCCAAAATGAAGCAAAAAGATGGGCTGTATCCATTTATCCATTGATTAGTAACAATATAGAATATACAATATGGTACGTACTATTATATTTGGATACAGCCCATTAATATTTTCATATAATACCTGAGGTCGATATCTAACGTTGTGTGTTTTTAATTTTTTGGATTTGATTTCATTTTTTTAATGAGGATACTGTATGTTTTAGTAAAGGTTCCAAATAGTTTTCTAAACATGAAAGTGCCCTAATATATATAAAAAAATGCAACCAAATCCGAAAAAGTACAAAAGAACAACATTAGATATTGATCTCAGGTATCCCATGAAAAAAAAAAATATCTAGAAGTAACAAAATGCAAGTGAGATATTTATCAAGAACCCTTCCATAGAATTAATATTACTCTGTGAATGTTTTCGTGTTACTAATTTAGTCTCATAATTCACATAATTGTTATTTTAAACGCCTCAATACTACAAATACCATAAAATCTTTGAAAATGAAATCTGTATATACAGAATCCAGTCTTTAAAGAAAAATTTATATACTTTCTAGAGAAAGAATTTGAACAGATATTCCTGCTAAGATGGAAAGCTCTTTAAAGCGGAATATATCTGTTCGGTTTTCAAGGTTTTATGAATCAATTCTTGACAAAGCTGATTATACAGGGTGAGTCATAATTAGCGAAACAATAGGCTATATCCTTAAATACTGCCCTTAGGCACACATTTCCGATTTCAAAATTTCATAAAAAACGGTGCAAAATTTGATGAGATGTGTTGCAACTCCAATTGGGGGGGGGGGGGGGGGGGGGGTGTCAATATGAAAAGATACGAAATTTAAATTTTCATACGGCCCCCGTAGGTCAAAATTCCCAATTAGTAAATTATTCTTAATCCAGTCTTGAAATGAACAAAAAGAAAAAAGAAATCATCTCCATATCTAAAAATCTAACAGAGGGGGGTTTTAACCCCCCCCCCCTTGGATGCGCCACTGCAAGCATCAGTCAATTCAACTGTATAAATGCCTCATAATTTTGGGGGATAGTTGGCAATTTAAGGAAAATAAATTGAATGGCATCAGGTTAGCCTTTCGTGAAGTCCTGCTTCCTTCAGAAAAAAAATAAAAGCTAGGTGTCATATCAAAATTTTTAATTCTGTTAGAGAAGTATCAGTGCCGCAAAAGTTTCTATGTATCGATGAACCAAAAATAATTAAATTATTGTGAATTCTTCTTAGTATATACCATTCTGATCACGGATTTAGATTTGCTCTTCTTGACATTTGTATTTCGGTAGAAATAACAAGGAATAAAAAATAGTACTTGAGAAATCTGATTGGAATAGATTTCAAAAATTGAAATATTAAGTTAGATTTGAGACTTTACTTGATTACTTGAATTCGTATGATTTTGCATTTAAAAAGAGCATGGCTATAGCAATTTCTTTCAACACGAAGTAGAAAGAATAAAATGTCAGAATTTTTCCAAAATAGTTTTTGAACCCTCCCCCTCACCTGCCCGTTTTATCTCCATAAAATAAAATTACTTTCTAAGACTTACTCCAATATTCAGTGAAGTAGAAATAGAGAAATTTTATTAATAATAACTGAATTATGTATTAATAACATAAGAATAGCATTTTGTATTAATAACATAAGAAAATGTGAACTCCCCTCTGTAAAGATTTCTTTTGTATGAAGATTCCTCAGAGCTTGAATAAATCATGGGCCAAGAGATCTTGGGCCCCTTAACTTCGAGGGCTCAGAAATTCCGTAAAGCTTATAGACCGGGAGGCAGCAGCACAGACAATCACCTCATCGAGTTCACGGATGAAAATCTAGGATTAGTTAAATCTCGATTCGTATATTATAACGCAATCGGTCTGCCAAGTCATATCTTGGTGGAAAACACCTAAAAACCTGATTTTAGTGGTTGACTTACAGTTGGCAAAAAAAGTATTTGTACACTTCATTTTTTTAAATTATAATGAAATTAAACAAAAGATTTAAGCAAAAAATACTGTAATACATTAATTTAATGCATTATAATATTATAGAAGCAGAAACAAAATTAAACGAATCGATTTTTTACATTATAATAAACAAATATACAAAATTATAATGCAAAAAAAGTATTTGTACACTATCTTAATGTAATATAATTAAGGAAAATTTAGTAAAATGATACAAATTAATATTTTGTGCGAATTCATTTAGCGTTTATGACTACTTCTAGATGGTATGACATAGATTCCACCAACTTTTTTGTAGTGGTCTGGTTAATGTTATTCCATGACACAATAAGAGCTTCTTTAAAACTGTTTTTTACTAATACATATTTTTTTTCGGATTTTTGAATCCAATAGCATCTGCAAATTTTCTACTGGATTCAAGTCTAGAGATTTTAGAGGAATTACCAGTCGTCTTCGAGTATTGTCGTAAGCATGTGCTGGTGATCACAGCAGTATGCTTTGGTCATTATCCTGCAGAAAGTGAAAAGCTTCCTCTATGCATAATTTCTTGGCACAGTTTAATAAATTATGGCGCGACACATCACTGTATGTTAAACCTGTCCTTCCATTGTCAAAAAATTTTAAATGTCCTGCTCCATTAGAAGCTATACACCCCAAAAGTATAATATTCCCCCCAACATGCTTGATAGTTTGAGGTATACGTTTTGGATCTAGAACAGTTTTATTTTTACGCCAATTTTTTCGAATGCTTGATGGTAAGAAAATTCCGAATTTTTCCTCATCAGAAAAAATTACTGTTTTCCAAAAATCCAATGATTTACTTCTGTATGCGAAAGCGAATACTATGCGTTTTCGCCTATTTGTTTCGTTGATGAATGGATTTTCCCTTGAGGTTCTTCCTTTTAAATCTGCATTGAGAAGAATATTTTTTATTGTTTGAGGTATTACTCTGATGCGAGAAGATGTCGCAAGGTCTCCAGCAAATTTTTGAACCGAACGCACAGGAATTTTTAAAGCTTTTTTAACAACACTCTCTTTTTCCCTCATTGTTAGTTTGCTAAGAAGTCCTGGTTTTCATTGAATTTCGATTCTTTTAATTTATTCATAGTTTCTCACTATACATCCAATAGTTGTAAATGGTAATTTAATAGCTTTTACAAATTCTTGTTGCGTATTTAAATTTTTATTATGCTCAATCATAGGATTTCATATATCTAGAGGTGCCTCTCTAGTATTAGGTTCTATATTCAATTACTTCAAGAGCAAATTAAATTAAATGTCAGACAAATATAATATGAACTTAAAAATTATTAACAGCTTCTGTAAAAGTAGTCCTTTGAACCATAAACACTATAAAACACAGTACATATCAGGATGGAGAAATGTACAAATACTTTTTTTGCAAGAAATTTTTAAACTTTTCCCATTAGAAAATTATTTTACATCTTTATCGAAATTTTCTGTTGTGTAATTTAAAACGCACGGTAAACAGACTGTATTAAAACTATTTTTGACAAAATATCTGTTTTTATTTAGTAAAAAATTAAAAATTTTAGAGTGTACAAATACTTTTTTTGCCAACTGTATATTCTTACCGTTAAGTTTTCCTGCTCTCAATTTGTCACGTTTTCGTGAAACATGTCAAGTATGAAAACATGGACTTTACAAAATGGTTGTCAACCATTTGACATTATACTACCAATATTCTGTGCATAAAATGTAATATTTGATTAAAAACAAAAGAAAAAAAAATTGCTATACATGCCATGTGTCCCAAAAAATGGCGGCTTCATTTGAAAATTTATGTTATTTTTATATTAAATTTATATTATTTAAGTATCGTACTGTTTCTCAAAATTTGTTCTTTCACCTTCGAGGGCCCAGAAATTTGATATACTGTTTTCGTAAATCTTATATTTTCAGTAAAATTTGACATTGAACTGATTAAACTCAATATTTTGTACATTTAAAGTAGTATTTGATTAGAAATAAGAAATTTATTATCTATACATACGATGCGTCCCAAAAATGACCGGTTGATTTGAAAACATATATTTTTTTATTTATATTATTTTTATATTAAATTTATATGTTATTCTTAAATTTATATTATACTTATGTATATTTCTGTTTCTCAAAATTTCTTGTTTAACCGAGTACATTGCAGCACACGATGCATTTAAATAGTTTTCCATAATTTAAAAAATTATCTTTTTATAGACCTGCCATGTAATCTCACCTGTCCTGTGACAGGCCAATATCAAATATGTAACAGACAAATAAATAAATACGTAAGAAGAAAATTATAATGGATTTTATTGGTTTTTTTCTATTACTTATTTCTATTCTATTACTAATATTTAAAATTTTATAAAATGCATTGTTAATATACAAAAGCTATAGTTATATCAAATTAATACTATGAGAATATATCTACATATTACCTGTTTAATGTAAAAAATGAAGTGGTAAAAATGGTAAAATTGGCTTGAAATTGTATTTATGCATGCTTGTGTATTTTGAACTATCGAACTATCGTTGGACCCCGAAAAAATATCAGACCCTATGCCCCTCTTTGGCTTGTTCATGTCCTAGGTGTAAGTATATTCTATTTGTATATTAAGGAATTTTTAATCGTCTATGTTTACAACCATCCCATTCTGATGTAGGTTACTAAAGAGGGGGGGGGGGGGTGAGCACGTGACTGAATAGGTGGAGAAATTTTGTTGTTTACAATATTTCCTGCATCCATCTTTTAAAAGCTTTCCGGGGTGGAGAGGAACGTGGAGATAGAGCGGAAACGGAGTGCCACGAGCAACGGAAGTGCTTCGGAGGGCGGAAGCAACTGCTTAATATATCCGCCACCTGGATAAAGGGATAGGGCTGACTGCTAGTTAACAAAATCCCTTAGGAAACTTAAAGCTTTGCGAGAAACACCAATCAAGAAATGCGGTACGCTTAAAAGACTTTCACAAAATAAACAAATACTATAGCTTTAGTTCGGCTTGGATTTACAGACTGAAACGCTTAGGCTTTCCAATTCCGAGAAAAAGATACACGTTAGTAGGTATTCAAAACTTACAGGAAAAAAAGAAAAGAAAAAGAAAATAATACTAAAGCGAATGTATAGGCAGTAGCGCAACCAGAAATCGTTTCCAGGGGCATTTTGAGTTGTTGATAATGGCGGTCGTCGATTATTTGAAACGAAATATTTAATGAATGAAATTATAATGCTTATTTTATCGGATATTAGAATCAAAGGCTACGTTGGTCGTGATTCATTTAAACGAGGAAAAATTGTTTGAAGCTTCTTTTAATTATGTTACACTATTTCAAATATAATAAAATTGTTATTCTAAAGAAGTTTACTGCAAGATACATACTGTAAAATATGATGTCCATAGCATTTATCATTACAGGGACACGCAAAATATTTTGGACCCGGTACTGCATACGAAGTAGTATTTCTTCTCTTGCCTATTAGCAGCTAGCTAGACAAGCATTGATTTTCGTCCCCCGCACATTTGCGACTAAATCTTTTTTCTTTTCTAAGCTGTTTTGATTATTTTAATATAATTTAGGATCTATATATATTGCATCTATGACTGATTTTATTTTAAAGATTATTCAAATTTGTTATACAAAATTTAAAAAAATAAAAAACCCTGTCGGCTTGGCCTATAGGCGGAGGTAGATTTCGAAGCGTGCTCATTTCAACAACAAAATATAAAATATAATTAGAGATAAATCCAGTTTAACAACTTTATTTGGCCGCTTTTGAAAATTTTTTAATTTCATTTTTCTGTAAGAACTGGTTTTTTCAGAATCATCTTAAACAAAATTCTGCTCAAAAAGAAAAAAAAAAAGATGAGAGATAAACCCAGTTTAATAACTTCATTTTGCCGTTTATGAAAAATTTTTAATTTCATTTTTCTGCAAAAACTGGTTTTATCAGAATCATCTTAAGAAAAATTCAGCTCAAAAGCCCATTTTGACAACATATTTTGAAAAAAAATCTGAATTTATTAAAAAATCGACCAAAACAGTACATTATATAGTTCCTAAATAACAAAAAACTGTCAGTTGAATGCATTTGAGAAAAAAATTGAATTTAAAAATGAGTCATAAAATAACCGATTTGTTGTTTGAATACATCCTTAATTCTTTAATCATGATTGCTTGCGGAAAATTTTGTGCGAAATACTCACTTTGACAGCATTTTTAAAAATACATTCTATCTTTATCAAAGAACTGGCTAATGCGTCACAGTATATAGTTCCTAAATAAGAGGATCTGTAAATTGGATGCGTTTGAGAGCGACAATGGATTTTAAAACGAGTCAGAAAAAACGCAATTTGCTATGTGAAAACTTCCTTTTTCATTTTTTTTATGTGATTTGAAAAAATTTTCAAATCACGATGACTTCGGGAAATTCTGTTCAAAATACCCTTTTTGGTAGCCTTTTTCGAAATATATTCTGTCTTTATCAAAAAAACCGACCAATGCATCACACTATATAGTTCCTAAATAAGAGGATCTGTAAATTGGATGCGTTTGAGAGCAAAAATGGATTTAAAAACGAGTAAGAAAAAAAACGCAATTTCTTATTTGAATACTTCCTTTAATTTTCTGTCCCGATGACTTTGGGAAATTCTGTTCAAAATACACTTTTTGGTAGCCTTTTTTTTAAATATATTCTGTCTGTATCAGAAAATTGACCAATGCGTCACTTTATACAGTTTCTAAATAAGAGGGTCTACCATTTGGATGTGTTTAAAATCAAAAATGAATTTAAAAATGAGTCAGAATATAAGCAGTTTGGATTTGAGGTTTTTTCTCCAACTCCTATTTTTGTTTAAATTCTTTTTGCTATACGAATTGGTCCTATGAAAAACTTGTCAATATAAAAGTTGTAGATATTTTTGAGAAGATGTAAAATAAATTTAATCAGATTTGATAACTTAAAAATTGACGGAGTTATGGATTTTTCTCTTTTTTCACCGCCTTTTTTCTTTTCGTTTTTAATTTTTTTCATCGGTAAAAGTTGGTCTTTTCAAAAACTTGTAAATACAAAAGTTTTAGATAATTTTAAGAACATTTACAAAAAATTTAGTTGCACCTGATATCTTGAAAATTGACGAAGTTATGAATTTTTTTCTCTCAAAACCCCTGTTTTTTTCGCCCCTTGAGCCCATTTTTAAATTTATCAAAAATCTGTCATGCATAAACTTTTGGCCCATTTTTAAGAAGTAATATAAACTTTAAACCGATTCGATATCTACTTTGATTAAGAAGTTATGGCGTTTTTTCGGTTTTCACAAAAATGCCCCCTATTCTGACCCCCTTGGTCCGATTTTGCCAATTCACGAACTTAGCCGAGATTTTATCCCCTTTGATTTTATATACCAGTTTGGTGGAGATTTGTGAAGAATTATAGAAGTTATCGTGTCCATAAAAAAGTGATATATATATATATATATATATAAACTGGTGAGAATGCAATAGGTAGTATTTCATACGAAATCTACCTAAAATGAGTCATAAACTAACCGCTTTGTTATTGGAATACATCCTCAGTAATCATGATCGCTTCGGGAAATTTTATGCGAAGTACCCACTTTGACAACTTTTTTTTTTTTTTTTTTTTTTTTTTTTTTTTTTTTTTTTAAATAAATTCAGCCTTTATCAAAAAACTGACCAACACGGTACATTATACAGTTAATAAATTAAAGAACATGCCAATTGGATGAGTTTGAGAGCAAAACTGAATTTAAAAATTCAGTCAGAAAAAACTCAAATTGTTATTTGAATGCCTCAATTTTCAATCACTTCGGGAAATGCTGTTCAAAATACTCATTTTGGCAGCTTTTTTAAAAATATATTCTGCCTTTATCAAAAAACTGGCCAATACGCCACATTATATAGTTCCTAAATAAGAGGACCTGTGAATTGGATACGTTTGAGAGAAAAAATGGATTTAAAAATGAGTCAGAAAAAATGCAATTTGTTATTTGAATACTTCCTCAAATTTCAATCACGACCACTTCGAGAAATTCTAAAGAGCTTTTATTCTTTTCTGTCACAGATGTCAAGATACTTATTAACAGAAATATTGTATTCGATATGGTATACATTAAATACTAATTTTTTCCTAAAAGTCAGTTAATAAAAAATGTCAATTTGTGGAGAATCCCTTATCATTCAGCCGTTTTTAGAGAGCAATGTAAAAACAGCTTACTTATAATAATAATATCTTTTTGAATTTTCACGATATTTGATTGGATTTTTTTTTTATAAGTTACTCCATAGAATTGACTATTAAATGATGTAAAGGAATCGTTTTATCGTTCGCGCATGCGCAGATAAAAATTATTTCATAAAACCACCCATATTTCATAAAATATTTAATATATTTATATTCTAATTGCGCTATATTTTTTTCTAATAAATTTTGCCAATATTTCTGAAATTTGCGTTAAATTTGGTCAAAAATCCTGCATGATATAAACAAAAAACATACCAGAATTTTTGAATTAAAAAAAATCACTCTCTCTCCATGAATATACATGCTATTCTTACAAAAATCAGTGTACGTGTTGTGCAGTATCCACATATTTGTATTCTGCAGCGATAAATCGTTTCGTGCATTTTCATGTACAGGGTGATCCCAAATATTTCTGTTATTCTTTAATTTTTTGTCGGTCCCCTAATTGCCCTGCTTATCAAATGAATGTTGATAAATATGAGGTCAGACATAATCTTCATAATTCTGAAGTTTCAGAAGAATCCGACAAGTATATTTTTAAATATTTGACAAAATGTCAAAAATTGAAAGTTTCCAAATACTTATTGGTAGATAGATAGTGTAGTGTTAAGTTAGAATTTGGTTATGGTTAGGTAAAATTTAGGTTGCAATTATGTTACGGTTAGTTTTACATTATATTTAATTTCCGGTTAGGTTACAATTAGGTTGCAGTTAAGTTAAGGTTAAGTTGCTGTTAGATTATGGTTAGATTACGGATAGGTTACGATAAGGTGAGGATTAGGTTACATTTATCTTATATTTAAGTTACGTTTAAGTAACGGTTATTTTGCAGTTAGGTTACAGACAGGTTACGTTTACGGTACAATTAGCTTACGATTAAGATTTTGTCCACAGAATGAACATTACGGATGCTTTGATTAAAAATATATACACTTATTTTTGTACAATGGCTCTGAAATTATAATACTATATGTTAACTTTTTTAGCTAATCATCGAGCATCGATGATTAGCGGTATAAGCGGATTTAAGAGTGATATAATTATTTTGAAATTCAAAATATTTCACTTGGAATTTCTGTGTGAAAAAAGTAATTATAATGTGACTTTACAGTGATTTTTATGGATAAATATCAACACTTTAATACGAAAGTCATGCAATCGTTGAACACACATTCCCTCTTGCGTTTCCCATTGCAGTCATTTTGAGTATTTTTACAGCTAAATGTTAGTTGTTAGTTGTTTGTTGTTTGTTGTTTTAACCAATTTTTCACACAGTAAGCGGCCATGTATTTCAAATAATGTATTTACACATATTTCGAGTTAAAGATAAAATTACAC
This sequence comes from Maratus speculifer, assembly GCA_964019185.1. Taxonomy (NCBI): domain Eukaryota; kingdom Metazoa; phylum Arthropoda; class Arachnida; order Araneae; family Salticidae; genus Maratus; species Maratus speculifer. The sequence goes on from OZ025299.1 coordinate 79,306,829, forward strand.
AAATTTCAAGTCCGTTTAATATTATTATTTCGGACCCGGGCAATGCTGGGCGGGTCAGCTAGTATGGACTATATTTTTTCCCGGAGGATTTTCATCTTGATAGAAATGTCAAAAAAGAGAACTCTAGTGATCAGGAAGGCATGCTAAAATTGTGGATCCTTTCATTATTTCTGGTACAGAGAAACGTTTGCTTGAGTGACCCTTCTCTAACAGAGATCCCAATTTTGATATGACACATATCTTCTTATCTCTTTTCTGACGGAAGTAGGACGTCAAGAAAGGACAACCTGGTGCCATTCGTATGCTTGGCCCTCGACAAGGCATCACTCATTCACTGCATGCTAACTTAATTGCTTAGAAGGGCGTTTATGATATCTATATTTTTCGTAGGATTTTTCTTTTAAACAGGAAAAAGTAACATGTCAAGAACATTGTTTGCTTGAATGTTTTGCAGCTAGGCAATAGGTGAAAAATTAGTATTTTAGTTTATTCGGAAATTGCGATATAGCAAAATAAAAAAGAAATTTTTTTTTTAAAGTAAATATTAATTGTAATTAAAATCTATAATCTAAAAACTAAATGTGTAAATTGGTCAAATCTACATATGTATATGTGTAAATTTCTAAAATTACACATTAATCATAATAATTACACACTTTTTGCAAAATTTTGCCTATTTTTATGTATATTTTAGTCTATAAAACTAAGTGTATAATTTGTTATCACTCGAAAAACACAAATAAGTGTGTAAAAATAAAAAATGCCTAAATTTACATGAAATGGTGTATTATTATATTTTACACATAAAAATGTATATACAGATAAATAAATAAATTTCTAATATCATTTTTCTCACTTGTCATTAAAATTACACATTTTGAACAAAAAATTACCTGTTTTTTTGTGCATACAATTTGTGACACTAAATCTGCAAGTTGTTATCAGTTGATAAACTCAGACAAGTATATAAATCTAAAAAATACTTGGTTTACGCTAATAGAAATGTTATAAAAGTTATAAATGTGTAGGGGAGACTGGGGCACATGTGAACAGTTTCACATAAATGTAGCTTTTCCTCATAACTGGGTTAATTTCTTTAAACGAAAACTACTAAATACAGTAAACAGAACTTTTTTTACACATGTTATTTTTCTTTTAAATCCCCTTTATAGTTCTTCTTACTTTTTTGAATAATTTTATAAATTCAAAAAAAATTTCACATGTGCCCTACCAACGGGGTAGTTGTGAACACAAATAGATCACATGTGAACAGAGGGAAAATATATCCTTAGACATGCATTTTATTCTGTTATTAGCTATTTTGTTATTAACTATATTTTGTGTTAATTTCACTATAAAGAAAAAAATATATACCGTAATTTCGGGTGTATAAGCCGCAGCTCAAACAATTCTTTTTCGACCCAGAATTTTTTAAGAAACAAATATAACTAGTTAGATCGCTGTAAATATTTGCCTTCAATCACTAAATAAGGTTTCTGGGTCCAAAAAGAATTGTTTGATCCGCGGCTTATACACCCGAAATTACGGTATATGTATAAATTTCTCTAGTTTCTGGGTTATATGTTTAAACACAATATCATAAAATGAAAATAAGTAGATTGGGGGGAGGGTAGGGGAGAATTTGATGTTTAATTATTGGTGCAACAAAATAAAATATAAAGAAATAAATTTGAAAAATAAAATAAAACTTTTAAATTTTGCTTAGAGGTTTTTGTTTAAGGGAGATTTTAGGGAGGGGCATTTAGATATAATTTATCGGAAATTTGCCGAAATACGAAAGATTTTCATCCCTGCATTTGCTTTATTTGCTTTAAATTAATTATAAAAAAGGGAATTTTAACGATTAAAAAAAGTCACGATTATAAGCCCCCCCCCCCACACACACACACAAATTTACCTCTTTTTTTTTTTTTTTTTTTTTTTTTTTTTTTTTTTTTTTTTTTTGCTTTTGAAAGAGAGGGGGGGGGTGCGCTTACAATCGGGATTTTATGGTAGTTATCAAATTAAAAATGTTACTTTCTTAAGATATTACCGATACCTATCTCCATTCAAAGCACGAGATACATATACAGCTATGTATATAGCTACTTTGGAGAGAAAGTAAGCCATCACTGCAAGTTTGGAAGAAATTAATTAGAAAAAATTACAAAGATGTTTAATGTAATACTTTTCGTATTAACAATGCATAAAAAATATTGTTATAAATCGTTTAGTAAAATATTGTATAATATTATTGCATTTTAGATAACATTAAATTTATTTAAAGTACAATTTTATGTAAACAAGCTTGCTGCTTTTTTCGTACTTGTTTCAATATAAAATAAAATGTTGGATGACGAAAAGTCTTCTATTTCACTAAAATTATACGTATTGGAGATGACATTATTTCTTGTAAAGTTAACTGTACAGATTCACAGAATGATTATTGGGGCATTTATGAAGTGTTCATATCTGCCCCAACTAGTCTGTTTATTCACAAGTGCCCCACATGGTCACTACAGATAAATTGACAAATCTTTTAACATTTCTCAATTTTAGAAGAATTTCTTTTATCAAAAATATTTATTAGTATTCATGGTATATGTTAAAACATTAAAAATCAAGTAAATGAATAGACAAATAAAATTATTCGCTTAGCAAGTTGGAGCTGAGATTTTACTTTTGAGTTCTATAAACAGTGTTCTGGCTACTGAGGACAAGCAAAATGTCAAAGAGCTTCAAAAAAATTTTACCATATATCTATAAGTGCTGTCATCATTGGTAATTATTTTCAAATAACAAAACATATAATAACTAGTGAAAATGTGCGACGTCCACATCCGCCCCATGCTCACATGTGCCCTAGTATCCTCTATGTATTTCAATCTAAAGCATGCATACATAAATGAAAAAATAATATACATGGTGATTAAAAAAAAGTGGACAAAATGATATGACAAATGAAGCATGCAACAAGGATAAAAAATCTCATAGGAACATAGGGTCGCAAACTACTTATTGAGTCACAAATACAGGATGTTTCATTCTAGCCATTCTACAAAATAAAAATATTGTAATGAAAATGCAACGATATGTACCTTATTTTGTGTGAGATCTGAAAACGTTACGAAAAGATCCGGAAAAACATATTGCTCAAGCAATCGATGATACCGTATAAACTGATTATCACAGTCCAAAATGCGAGATGCAAGTGCCTATTGCTGGTGCGCATAATCAGGGCCTGACTAAGGCAGGGGTATGCGGGGCAATTGCCCCGGGCCCCCCGGCTTAAGGCCCCCCCCCCCAAGGACAGATATAAGTTTTTCGTTAAAGGAGTGGCAAATGATAAAAAATGGTCAAAAGTAACCAAAATTCTTTTTTTTTTTTTTTCAATTTTAAGGGTCTTTCTTCTCCTACCCCCTCTGTTTCCGTACCCAATGCCACCTTAAGGACTCACATTTATCCTCATATTCCTGAATCGAAAAAAAAAAAACTGTATTCTATATTTTCTTAAAGTTATCTTTCTTCTACTATTATGTATATAGATGTGAATAGTACTTGGTACGAAATTTATGTACACATACAATAGTTATGAATTTCAGTTTTAGTCACTTCAGTATAATTTACGGAAAAATTTCAGATAGAAGGGCCCCCCCCCCTAATAATGTTTGCCCCAGGGCCCCCACTATCTAATTCGGGCCTTAGACACTCGACCTTGGCTATCCAGTGAAAAAAAAAAAATTAAACATTCAAATGCAAATGAGATACCTCCGTAGGATCAATATCAGCGAACGGGTGTTTTCGCATGAGTGAAGTAGCCCCTTAAAGTTCCAACAGACAGATAGTACTAATGATACTGTCTCTGTTGCGGTCACGCAGTGCTTTTCAGGTCTCACTTTTGTAGTATTCTAATTGGTCCGAAATCTTTCGAACGAAACTGTCTCCGCCTCTTTCCATTGTTGAGACCCTCCCTTTTCCATTGTCGATGACCACAGAATGGTTGGGAAAAGAAAGGCCAGTTGGAATTTTTATTGCCTTCGTAGGAGAGTGATCATTTTATCACATCATTTACACGCAATGAACTGCCATAAACTGCTCTTACAGTTTAAAAAACATATTGTTTAGGTAAATTAAAGGATCTATAACTGCCACTTGATGGGTTTAACTTCAAGTTTACATATCTTTTCTTATGCAATCAACGTATACATATCAATAAAAATCCCACACACACATAAAAAAAAAAGTTTATTATGATCTTTCATTAGAGCTTTGTTTCTGAGATACCTTGCATATCATTTTAATGCAAGCTCTAATATTCCATCGTGTTGGTAGGTAGATGCAGGAGATCACCTCTTTAAATCAGATAAATAATGGTCTCCTCGCTACGGCACACCCTGGTGTAGGCTGCTTTTTGCGTTCCTCACAATTCACTTCCTTTCGAGAGCTTCCTGCCTTTATGGACATTGTTGGATATTAAATAAAGCCGATACCATCCGTTCAAAGAAATAAAGGTATATTGAATTTTCTCTCCCCCTTGCACAGTGAATCATCCTATTTGAAAGCACGAGCCTGGACTTCTGCATTGTTGAGAAGCTTCTTCGAGTGTTGATAAATTATTTAGAAGAAAAAAAACATTAATATATTTCATTGTTATTGAATAGCTTTATTTTAAAATATTTGCTCGCGAATTTTCGATGCTTCATTGAGTTGAAAACTAGTACTTGTCAACAGTGGCGCTAACTTATATGTACCCATCGGGTTCGAGCCCATCCAATAATTTGATCTCTCCGCCCGCTTAATTTTACTTGATTTAATTCTTATTTATTTAATTATTTATTTAGTTAATATCTGAAATGATTAATATCTGCCATTTGTTTTGATGCCTTGAATTGATAAAGTACCGTAATTTCGGGTGTATAAGCCGCGGATCAAACAATTCTTTTTGGACCCAGAAATTTTATTTAGTGTTTGAATACAAATATTTACGGCGATCTAAGTAGTTACACTTATTTCTTAAAAAATTCTGGGTCGAAAAAGAATTGTTTGACCTGCGGCTTATACACCCGAAATTACGGTAATTAGGTGGCTAAAATGTTTTTTTTTTTTTGTCTCTTAGTTTTTTGCACTTTTAATAGATAGCAATTTCAATGTTATTTTAAACCATAACTTCTGTTGGCGGTCTCACAGACCGCTGAGATTTTCAAGTTTTACAGTTCAACTTGTATTTTTAGTTTAACTACAGATATTGATCAAATTTTGTTTAGTTTGGAATCCTATTACTATCTCTAGAGCCTTTTGAATAGCTTTATTTCATTTATAATAGTCCTGTATTTAAATTTTAATACATAAATAATATTCTGAGAGTTAATTTAACATTTTATTCATCTTTAGATCAAGCGGTCTCACAGACCGCTCACAGTAGTTATTCGACAATTTTTGTCACAGCAGTTAAGGGTTAAAAATATATATATTAATGTATTCTAATTAAGAACTTATAAAAATGTATTTTAATAAAATTATAATAATTTAAAATGTATTGAGGTAAAAAACAATTTAATCTAAAATTATCATCATAGACCATTTAGCCATCACCATTCAGTCAGTCGCCCCTTCCCTCTCTCTTTTCCACACATACTCATGAAGGGGAAGAATGTATATGTTCTTTCACTCAAAAAAGGTTTCAGCCCAACCAATATTTTTGAAAAGTTAGCGCTACTGCTTGTCAAGCTTCACCAGGTTAAATTATTCCAGTAAGACATTATCACGCTGCAACAACAGTTGCAAAGTCCGTCGATCCATCTGTCTGTCTGTCTGTCCGCATATAACAGAGAAAAAACTACCCAACCGAATCGTTTCAAATCTAAAATATAAAATTGTTGCATAATTTTGTCGAGTCATTTCAAACTTTATGAAAATAGGATGTATAGTTCCATTACAGGAACAATCAAAAGTATACCGTTACATTGCGGTCAATGGGAAAAAATAGTTTCAAGTGCATTTTAATGATGTTACACACTTTCGAACATAATACAACTGATATGCATTTATGAAGTAGATACGGAAATACATTATGTACAATCTGTAGTGCAAAGAATATTTGTTATTAATTTACAGGGCCACACAAAAGTATTCCATTACATAATGACATATTAGGGGGAGCCGTTATTTAGGGCGCGTTTTAATTTTATTAAACTATTTCACATTTTATGAAATTGATATACGTTGTTGGCGTTTATTACAAGTTACTTCCTGTATAATAGAAAGCAAATAGTATTTACAGGGATGCACAAAAGATTTCGGCTACTCTACTGATCCGAAGTACTGTATACTATAGCACCAAGATCTGAATAGTTTTAAAACTTCGTTATACTACGAACGCATCTCACTTTCTACATTTGACATGCAATTCCCCACTTGTTATTTTTTGCAGGAGATATGCTTTAATAGTAAAGAAACTAAAATCCGTTTGGAAAGAAATAAAAATAAAGAATGCAATAATTATGTGATTAAAAAAAAGTACTGGTGACATGTACTTTTATTCGAGAACGTCTGAAAAAGTTTCAGTTTTTGTTTTTAATATAAATATAGTTAAATTATAATTTGATTGTTAGGCAAGAAATACAAATAAAAACCGAAGAAAGTAATAAATTATGTCTCCGGACTTGGACTGTCAAAGGCTGTGTAGTCAGTGGCGAGCTTTATTATTGCTCTATACAAAGCGCATAAAATCAACGAAAAATTTCTCCAGGGGAGGTGATAAACATGTCAAAAAACACTTCCCCATCTCTGGCAATGCAACAGATTCCGTACTTCAAAGGACCCGAAAAGAGAACACCTTCCGTAGCGTAGATTGGGGGTGAATTAAAAGGAGTAGGACGGCTGAACTAGGCAAGGGCGGATCCAGCCCTTCATTTAGAGAGGGATCATGAGGCTTTTTTTTTGGGGGGGGGGGGGGGGGAGGTGTCATATCTTTTAATACGTAAGTTTTTTATTGAAGGCATGCATGTCCAATATGGCTACTCTTCTGATATTTTTGAAAAGTCTTTTTTATGCATAAATAAATAAAAACATTAATATTTACTTGTTTTATTCAGATATCAAGAAATCGAAGAATTTCTCATTTTCTTATAAAGGCAAAGAACATTCAGATATTGGGCATTTTAATCCAATTTTTAGAACTGGACAGTTTTGAAAATGCCGTCTTGAGGGAGCAATTGATTTTCATGGTTTGAAATTCAGTTAAATCACATTTCGAGGATACTTTCAGAAAGATTCTTTGACTTTATCGAAAAATGGAGATACTAGACAATCACATTTGCCCTGAATTAGTTCGCTTGCAAATGTCTTGGCATCTCAGGTTAAAAATGACTTCATGGATGGATCAGAAAATACTTACTTTGAAATTAAGTAAAGCTTTAAAAATTCAGATAGATTTTCATTTTGAACGAGGGGAAAATTTGAGAGAGTTTAATATATATTTCATTTTCAAAATGTCTTTTTTTTTGGGGGGGGGGGGGTCATGACCCCCGTGACCTCCTCTTTGGATCCTCCATTGGAGCTAAGCTTGGAGAAGGAGGGTTGATTTGATCTTAGTACCGAATTCCCCTTTTCGCGTCTAAGTAAAATTGAAGAGAATTTGAAGAGTTTGATTTCAGGAAAGAATGGCGGATGCTAAATGCGGTTTATAACTGCCTCGTTCTTCCACACAGATTTCATACAAACAATTCCAGTAGCTGAATACAATCATTATTGACGCTCAAATTATCGTTATTGACCCCATTGAAAATGTTTCAGTATAATTTAGAGCTTCACGAAGCGACAAAAACTTTAAATGAAAAAAAAAAAAAAAGGACTTGGCAAAATAAGAAATATAAAATAATGGGACGTCATTCCCTTTGACGTCAGTCGCAAATCCAGCCCACTGCTGGGTAGTGACAGCAGCGCACTGACGTCACTGTGGTAGAAATAGAAGATGTGATCCCTTATACCAACTTGTTTCGGTTTGCCCTATATTCGTTCCTATAAGTGAAGGTATTTAAATATGTATTTAATATGCATACAACTATTCTTCGAGCAAAATATTTTCTTAAGCAAACAAAATGTATGATTCTTCTTAATTTTTTATAAAAAAAAAAAAAAAAAAAAAAAAAAAAAAAAAAAAAAAAGGTCATTAAAATGGTATTGCATTCGAATTTTGTTAAATGCGTCTTAATATAATAAAAAAGTAATTATTTTTAAACACATTCATATGATTGGTAAATAATTCAAATGAGTGCAAAAGCCAATGATTTGAGTCCCGATCTGATTACATTTTCGCTCAGATTGGAAAATTCGAACTCATTAAGATTTGTTTAAACTTTTTTTGGAACGATAATACAATTTTTTGGCATTTTAAGTAGTTTTATTACATCTTTAATAGTTACTGCTTCAAAAGTATATTATACTAGGGGCGATTAAATGAAAAGGTACGAAACGCCCTAACTACCAAATCGGTTGAAATTTGAATATGCCGCTTTGGAATAAAGTAGTGAGACATCGAGAGATGCGATTGGAGTATCCAGCGTAGTTGTGAACATGCGTAGGCGCTTGTGCATGAAGGGGGAGAGAAGCAGACAGCAAGTGAGTTCCGTCCAATTGACGCGGCAGTGCCTGTGAGGCCATTGAGGCCATCATGACTTTCCCATTGCAAAATCCGATGATTAAAGAACAGCGCGGGGTTGTCAGATTTCTCACTGCATCAGACTTTGATCAGGCACTTCGCTGCACTTTAATCATGGGATTTTGCAATGGGAAAGCCATGATGACCTGGCAGGCACTGCCGCGTCAATTGGACGGAACTCACTTGCTATCTGCTTCTCTCCCCCTTCTTGCACAAGCGCCTACGCATGTTCACAACTACGCTGGATATTCCAATCGCATCTCACGATGTCTCACTACTTTATTCTAAAGCGGCATATTCAAATCTCAACCAGTTTGGTAATTAGGGCGTTTCGTACCTTTTCATTTGATCGCCCCTAGTACGTAAGTATATGAGTAGGGTGCAGTAAAATTTTCCCACTATAAAATCTCATTTTAAAGAAATAATATGACCGCATTGACGTTAATTTTAAATAGAAATACGCCCATTAATATGTTATTATTACATTTTCAATGCTTGCATGCAGATATTGTATAGAAAGCTAAATAAATAATCAGGGGAATACACAGTCAAGCAAGTTGGAAATTGCGGGTGAAGCGTAGCAAATGAGGTGCATTCGTACGATAACAAAAATTTAAAAATATTACTCTCTTATATCAATCTCATAAAATTGTAAATAGTTAATTACAATTAAAATGCGCACCAAACAATATTATTCCTATACCATTATGTAATGGAATACTTTTGCATGGCCTTGTAAACCAATAATAAATGCTCTTTGCGCCACAGATTAGGCAAAATGTATATTATAATCTGTACTTTATAGATGCATATCAATTTTATTATGTTAGAATGAGTGTAACACCATTAAAATGCATTTGAAACATTTTTCCCCTTTGACCGTAATGTTACGGAATACTTTTGATTGTCCCTGTAATTGAACTATACCTCCGATTTTGATAAAATTTTAAATGAACCGACAAAATTATGTAAAAATTATGTATTTCAAATTTCAAACGATTAAATTGCATTTGAAACTTTTTTCCCCATTGACCGTAATGTAATGGAATACTTTTGATTGTCCCTGTAATTGATCTATGCATCCGATTTTCATAAAATTTGAAATGATTCGACAAAATTATGTAATAATTATATATTTTAAATTTCAAACAATTTGGTTGGGTAGTTTTTGCGTTGTTATATGCGGACGGACGGACAGACGGACGGACTGAACGACAACTATAAGTGCTACGTATTTACATAATTACGAACGCACCTAAAAAGGCGTTAAATACCAGTACTTTGAGAGAAATTTGCGTTTTTTAATACTAGAACCGCCGGGTAATTTACTCAAGTTTTAAAAAAAGTGTTTCTCACCAGAATTTTAATGTTAAACTATTTAACTTACTTAAATGGTCTATTTTTCTGCTGCATACATTTCACATATCTTATGAAAAAAATTCTTGTTCGAATCGACTATTATCGACCTCGCAGGAGTCATTTTGACCCCTTATGGCGGTTCTAGTGTTAATCCCTTTTTATAACTGGAAGTATTTTCTAAAAGAAAATTCCGGCAGTTTCCACTTTTGACTGTGTTTTTCCCTGACCACTCTGCACCCACATGATAATGCATATTTGTTTTCTCGCTGCGAAATTAATTTTTTTAATTTATGTAGGGGCTTAAAAAATATTGAATGTGAAATTTATGATTATATGATAAATTTTTTTAAATGTGTACCGAATAGTACTTTGACCGAGTACTGAGTATAGTTGTGTGTAAGAAATAATCACTGATGAGCAAGTGAAATGAGCTTACGTGCTAAGATATATACATATCTGTAAACATGTATCTTGAGCATATAATCCCATTTTATAGGATTAACGTGAAAAAAATTTTAATTTTTTATGTGCCTTTTATAACCAATGTTTGTTAATTCAAAATTTTTTAAACAGAAACATTATAAAAAAAAAAAAAAAAAAAAAAAAAACGAATAAAAGGAGCTGATGCATAAAAAGCACAATTAGCCAATATCAAATTAAAACTGATTCTTCAGCCTATCATAACCCGTTCTGATACCTGAGATTTGTGCATCAAAAACGGTTAATACTTGCTGTGACAATTCATTGAATAATGCAAGATGTTTCATATTTTGTTGTTCTACCTTATTTTCGTTTAATTAAAAGTATTACATTGGCTTTAGTATTTTTTCATTTTTCCCACAAGTACAGCAAACAGTGGTGTTTTAGAAGTACTTACAGTGAACACATGTTTTCTGAGGAACGGGGAGTATGGAATTCTTCATTTTAGAAAGGGCACAAGTCACATTTTTAAAATCGATATTTTGATAAAAATATATTCTATCGGTGTAGCGCATTATGCTTTAGAAGGGCACATTTCTAATTCGACTGCATTCATTGTTGTGGACGTTAGAAAAACACGTTAATTTAAGAAAGACCGGGTAATTTGGATATATTTTTTTTTTTATGTCGGAAGTAAAATTTGAAAAATGTAACGTGTTCCCTTTATAAAATAAATGATTCAATAAATGATAAAATAAATACCTTATCTGTTGATAATGTGAAATGATTAGTGTCTTTGCACCACAATTTACGGTACAACAAGTTTAATTGATAACATCTTTCTTAATAATATTTGTTGTATTTTCTTTATTACAAACTATTTCTTTATCCAAAATTTCCTACAGTTTTCAAAGTTACATTTTTATTTGTATAAATGCAAAACTAAATTTTGATCTGCTTGAAATTTAGATTAAGGCTACTAATCATTCAGCTTTCGAATTCCCTTCAGTAATATTAAGTCTGTGGTCGTTTGATGCATTCTTATATTCAAAATATCTCCTCGGAAAATTAATATTTTTGATTTCTCTTTTCAGTGTTCTCTTCTTAAAGGATGTCTCTTTTTTCCCCTTAGTTTTCAAAATATTTTTTTAATCTACACGTAATTTTATATAAAATTTAAAATTTTACTTCCATTTCGTCAGTTTTTAACACACAAAATTCTAAAATAAGTATAGATTTTTGAAATATTTTGATCACCAAGAAAAAAATGGCATCTTTTAAGAAGAGAATACTGATGAAAGAATATTAATAATTAATTGAAAGAATATTAAAATATTAATTTTCTGAAGAGATGTTTTGAATATAAAAATGCATCAAACTCCCATAGATTTAACATTACTGAGGAAGATTCGGAAGCTGACTAACAGTCTTAAGGTTTTTTTCTTAGATTTTGTATACTTTGTAGACATATTTTTATCTAACAGAGTAATATTTTTTTAAATGATTATATCATGTATTATATATTTATATTCAAAAAGCTTTTTTATAGATCAGTTTTAAATTCTTTTCTCTTTAATAATGTTAAATAAGCTAAACTTCTTACAACTATTCGATATTGGCCAAGTACGCAGCGGAAAGAATTCAGAATACCGAAGAGTGGCCGAGTACCAAGTATATACAGTTCTAATATCTTTACCATATAGACCAAAACCAAGGTAAATCTGATTTTTTTTTTAAGAATATTTTTATTAAATATTTTTTTTATAAAATTCTTTGAATATTTATAGCAAATTCTTTTCTGCTTCGCAATGCACTTTATTATGAGTAGACCACCTGTTACTTTCCGATTCAGATTCTGAAATAAATGTAGAAAAGAAATTCCACATTTTTCTATGATGTGTCAGTACTACTGATTCACTACGAGCATCTGTGCGTGTAATTTTTTCATTAATTATTCTGCTTCTTTTACTCCTCTCAAAGGTTTCACATTCGGAATAATTTTAGCATACCTTTGCATTTGAGGATGCCACTTAAAGATTATAACTTAAAGATGTGTTTAATTTAGCTAAGTTCTTTTACTTGGGGTACGAAAACATTGTAAGAAAATTGGTTATTTTATGCTATGTTAATAGCCTAATTTAGAACTGTTACATGATAATAAAAAAACATTTTATAATGACAGTTGGAATGGCTATTTGACAACTGGAACTGCTACGATTTATTTACCAACTATATAATTGTGTTGAATATTAATCTAATACATTTTATAATTTTTAGGGTTTCATTCATCTGACAAAACCCTATTCGTCTCTGTTGTCTGTCTGTCTGTCTGTCACAGAGTTCCTGCACAAAAACTGTATAAGTCAGATACTTCAAAATTTGTATACTTACAGCTGAATACCTCGCGTCACATGATAAATAATAAAATTTTCAAAAAGTCTATTATTTTAAATAAATTAATTTTTTTCAATGTCACTCGTTCATTTTTGCGGTTTAGATTTTAAAAGATAACCTTAATTTCACCGTTTTTCGTGTTGACATCATAGCTTGGAGGGTAAAGCATCTCGCTAGTTAGCAGAATGTTCTAAGTTCGAATCTCGAGGCTGGAAGTTGAAATTTTCTTACTAACAAGGAAGGTCTCCATACTGGGCATACTCAGAATTTTATGGAAAAAATTATTAATTGAAGTACTTATGTATGTAATAAAGGATCAGTCAAAATTAACGGCGGAATCACAAAAGAAAATATGTAAAAAAATAAAATATTTTCGAATATTTGGCGTGAAAAGACGAAAGAGTCACTCGATTTGGCGAGCAGCCCTTTTCCTCGCCAAAAGCAAACGATTATAATGCAACTCAAAAATGTTGGATATTTAGAATGCGTGTAAATGGTATTTAATAAATTTAAACATAAAAATGAGATTTTAATATATTCATAAATATGCATATTATATTACAGATATGTATTACTTGTTGAAATAGTTATTTAATTAATCACTAGAAAAAATGTTTTCATAGATTAAAAAAAAAAAAAAATCATATTGAGAAAAATTATCTTCATATATTCTAGCGTATTATAAAAATGAAAGCGAGATGTTTCCATAGCAACAAAATCTATTCGACAATTTTCAATTAGACTTTGAGCTTGAAACAAATTTAATTAATTTAAATTATGATTTTCGCTTTAAATCTGAAATTTTGATGATTAAATTAGAATATAAATAATAATTGTATAAATATCGATATAACAAAATTATACTTAAAACAAACTAAAACTTACAAAACTAAAGTTATTTAAATTAAATTTATCAAAACAAATTCAACATAAAACTTTTTTTTTCTTGAAGTGTATTTGACATAAAGTATATTTTGAAATTACATTCCATCGCCGACCGGCGATAAATCGCCAAATAACGAAATTTTCATTATTTTTTTATGGTTACTAAATGGAAGTTCCGCCGAAACTTTTTTTATAAACGTATATATCCACACGAGAAGAACATTCTGTAATTTTTTCAGATTTTTCGAGGTATGCCCGTATGGAGACCTTCCTAGTAAGATGAATTCGATAAGAAGAAACCTCGTGTTTTTGGCCAATTTAAAGTTTTATATTATTAGGGTTTCGTTCATTTGACATTCAAAATATTTTTGGTACGATTTTTTTCCATTTAAAAAACTTTTGCGATTTATTGATGATTTAGTATTTTAAATTTAATTAAAAAACTTTCGCTATTAGAAATTTAAAATTTTATTTGTGTCTCCTCTATTTTTTTTTTTTTTTTTTTTTTTTTTTTTTTTCAATTTCGGATTTTTTAAAAAATTGGAATATTGTATTTTATTTAAATAATTTGATTTGAACATTTTTAACTTGAATAAAATAAGTAAGTCCCTTTTATAATTATTTTAAATTAAATTTATTGGTGCTACCATCGAAAAAAGAATTTAGTAATTATAAATTAACAATTTGTATTTATTAATAAAATAAGTTGTTTTGACAGAAATATTATAAACAAAAACATCGAAAAGAAAAAGAAGTGAGGTCTCGTCATATTTTTAGGGGAATGAAATGAGAAAAGTTACAAACAACTTGGAAATTGCACGTGAAGCGTAGCAAATGAAGTGCGTTCGTACGATAACGAAGTTTTAAAAATATTAAGATTTTGCTGATATAATAGACAGTACTTCGGATACAGTGTAGTGGTCGAAATCTTTTTGGTGTTCCTGTAAATATACAGGAAGTAACTTTTATTACACCTCAGCAACGTATATTCATTCATAAAATGTGAAATAGTTTAATGTAATTAAGATACGTCCCAAACAATGTTTTGCCGTATGACATTATGTAGTGGAATACTTTTGTGTGACCCTGTAATTTAATAATAAATATTTTTTGCATCATAGATTGTACAGAATGTATATTTTAATATATATATATACTTCATAGGTTCATGTATTCTATTATATTCGAATGAGTGCAACACCATTAAAATGTATTTGAAACATTTTCCCCCATTGACCGTTATGTAATGGAATACTTTTGATTGTCCCTGTAATTGATCTATGCATCCGATTTTCATAAAATTTGAAATGACTCGACAAAATTATGTAATAATTATATATTTTAAATTTCAAACGATTAAACTGCATTTGAAACTTTTTTCTCCATTGACCGTTACGTAACGAAATACTTTTGATTATCCCTGTAATTGATCTATGCATCCGATTCTCATAAAATTTAAAATGACTCGACAAAATTATGTAATAATTATATATTTTAAATTTCAAACGATTAAAATACATATAAAACTTTTTCCACATTGACCGTTATGTAACGGAATGCTTTTGATTATCCCTGTAATTGATCTATGCATCCGATTTCCATAAAATTTGAAATGACTCGACAAAATTATGTATTAATTATATATTTTAAATTTCAAGCGATTAAAATACATTTGGAACTTTTTCCCCATTGACCGTAATGTTACGGAATACTTTTGATTGTCCCTGTAATTGATCTATGCATCCGATTTTCATAAAATTTGAAATGGATCAACAAAATTATGTAATAATTATATATTTTAAATTTCAAACAATTCGGTTGGGTAGTTTTTGCGTTGTCATATGCAGACGAACGGACTGAACGACAATTATAGGTGCTACGTATTTGCATAATTACGAACGCACCTAAAAAAGTGACGTCAATGATTACATTTTTCCCCTATCAGAAAATGAACTACCACATTTCTCTTTCGGAAGAGGCAAGAAGAAAGGTATATTCCATTTTCTCACAGGGAAAAAATATAGAAAGAGGAGAGAGAAATAGGATTTTTCATTTTCTGATAAGGAAGATGTGTGATCACCGACATTTTTTTTTTGTTGTTGTTATTTTTTTTCTCTAAAAATATCACGAGACCCCGCTTCTTTTTATATTCCATGTCTTTGTACATATTTTCAACTACTGTATGCTGTATTTTGTTTTATTCAACTGTGATACTTTTTTTTAGATAACACAAATTTAAATGTTGCAGATTTTGAAAATTCTGAATATTTAACAAATTATATCTTCTAACAGCAACAATATCTCGATGCAAAATTATATTATTTAGCTTGTCCTAGTAGTGCACTTTCATATTCTATAAGAAAAAGTTTGGGGTACTATTGCTTAAGTAAGATAGTAAGTACGGACAATGCACAAAAACGTCATTTTCATTATACTATATAGCAACATAACAATGTAAAGTAACAATGCTCCATGGAAAAAAAATAAAATTTAATAAGCGGACAGTGTTATACTAATAGTTTATGCCGAAAGAATTTTGGGATGTTGTTGCTTACCAGAGATATAGCACTCCAAACATAACGCAAGGCGCGTAGACATTAAGAAATTCGAAGGATTTTAATTGTTTTAATATCAGAATTTTTGTAAAGTTCTGGTTGATACATCTGAAATGGATTTTTTTTCCCCGCTAAATAAAGCGAGTATTACATTACAAAAATTCTGATAAAAGGTGCTTAGAAATCCTTCCAGACTGCGAACTCTGATATCGGCATTTCATTTTTCATGAAAAATGGCATTCACAGCCTTGAACTTTGACATTTTCTATAGGGAAGAGGAAAATTTTTGAGGGCTTCAAAATTGCACATTATTCATTAAATATGATTTGTTTCAACATAAAAAAAATATCAAGCCAATTAAAAATACGATTATCAAACCTTCACTTTTTTGACTGAATTTCAAAATAATCGCTCTTAATAATTTCATTACTTAAAAAAATATTTTAGTTTTAATTACTTAAGTTTATTGCTATACTTATTTTAATATTTTACTATATTGTAAGCATTCATTCTAATTTTGATTGCTCTATTACGTTGAAATTACTGCTTAAAAAAAATAACGAAAACAATGACCAGAAATCCGCAAAATTCTAAAATCTGCATAACGTCTGGTCCCAAGCTGTGCGGATTTGAGGGAGTCTGTATCACTTTTTCGGATGCTATCAATTCTCAAGCAAATAGTTTGATATTCAATAAACATGGTTGACAAACAAACATATACATTATTAACAGGAGTAACATTAACATGAAAATTAATAATATTTTGTTACAATTGCATGCACAAATTCCGTTATGTAACTGAAAAGTTTATTTGAAAATTGACAGAATCCGAAAAGACAATTTTCCGGATACAGAGAATTTAAAAATACATCATAAAATCTTCTAGGAAACGTTTTCGAAAATTACGGACATCTATTGAAAATTCATTTTTGTAAAGTTTTCTTTTAATTTCGAAAATGATCTGTTTTCTGAGGTTTCTAAAGATAGAGGAAAATGTTTTGGAATTGTGGGTGACTCGAAACAGGTTATTAGATATTTACGATCGTGATTATTGTACATTTTCGTAATTACGAAATGTGTGTTACTTATTACAGTTATGTTGAGAAAACTAATTAATACGCTATAAAATTTACTCGGAAACATAATTCGAAAATGAGTGGCAGGAAAATAAACTTAATTGTAATTGTTTATTTAAATTTTGAAAATATGTTGGTTTCCGATGTGTCTAAACTCTAAAGAACAGTTTTCCAAATCATGGGTAATTCGGAGGAGGCTAATGCGTATGCGTGTATTCTTTCGTGTTCATATTAGAGTTTCATAGATAAAAAGTATTTTATCTTGTTTTGCTAGTCGTGTAATTCCTAAAATACAGAAAACTTCAATACGCTATAATTCTTTTGTTTATATGTATATATATAAGCCTAAATTTTAGACGGATTTTATAAAGCTAGGTATCATCTTTCAGCAGTGTTAAAAAGATTGGAGTTAATCTGTTTTTTACTCTTTTTACCTTTTAGTTAACCCTTAGACGGAATGGGGAAAAAACATTGCTTATTATTTTTTTTCCTGCAAACAAAGAGTTTAAATATCAATAAATAAAAACTTTGTTAAATCACCATAAAAAGATAAATTAAACAGGACGCGTTTCGAGCTGCAAAATTACTGCTCGTCATCAGCTGATCCAAACACGTGTCACAACGGACAGAGTGGAAAATTTAATTTATCTTTTTATGGTGATTTAACAAAGTTTTTATTTATTGATATATATTTATCGCCAGTATTTTCGGTGTTTCTCAATAAAGAGTTTAAAGATAGAATTCTTATATATATATATAAATAATAACAAACTGCAAAGTGAAGTAGCAATTTTTTCTCCACTTTTTAGTTTATTTTATTATTATATCTTAATGTTAATCCCACAATGCCTATTGTCACCTCCAGGTGACACGCCTTTGTAAAGAACTTCTAGGTTTAGACATTACGTAAATATGTTCTATGGTGCCTTTATTGCGGTTGGTCTTCTTTTTTAGAATAAAAATGTCAAAAGAAGCATTTAGTCTCTTTTTTTTTTCTTTGCATGAATGTTAAAGTAAATTGTTATTTCTAAGATTTAAAATATTTGATTATTTTTTCATGCTGTGATGCGATCTTGATTTTACGTGTCCCCAATTAATAACGTGTGCTTTTTGAAAAAAAAGAATGTTTATTAAATTTTTAAAGTTTCGATCTTTTTTTATTTTTTGCAATTTATTTACCCTGGTGAGTTTTGTTAATCATTTTTTTTTAAGTTTTTATAAATTAAATATGGATTATAATTTATATATATTTTTAGGTCTTATTATTTTCCTTAGTTAACTGTTATTTCTAATATTTCAAATATTTGATTAGTTTTTCTTGCTGTGATGTGATCTTGAATTTTCGTGTTACTAAATAGTAACTTTTTGAAAATAACATGTAGAGTTCAGAAGTGGATAAGACTAACTTCATGTTTTTAGAAATTCAGGTAATGACATGACTGGATTGAAATTTTTCAATATATCTATACAGTGCTTATGAATTACCCTTGATTATAAAAAAAATTAATGAACACAATTAAATTTTGGTAAAAAAATAGTAATGTTTTTTATAGATAAATAACTTTAAATGGTTAATATGAGCATTTCGCAGTTAATGATTGACTTCTAAAAGCCTCAAGTATGATTTATTACATTTTTTAAGTTCCAATCTTTCTTATCTTTTGCAAATTCTTTCGCCCTGGTGAGTTTTATTAATTATTGTTGTTAGGTTTTTATATATTAACTATGGATCATAATTTATATTCATGTCTCGTAATTTTCACTTTTCTTTAAATTTCTTGATATGTTATAAAGAGGTAAATATTGTCATTTTTCATTATGTCATTATTGTCAAGGCTTAATGCTGACAATGTTTGAAGAAATAACACATACCTTTACTGTGAATAGTGCTTAGGTAGCTCTTCTGAAGAATCCGTAAGCTATTCGTAGTTTCTTATTTTTGCATTTCTTATTGCATGTGTTCATCTTTTGATCTATCTCTCATTTATTTTTACATTTAAGATTTTATTTTGATGGTTTAATTTGTATATTATCATTTCCTTTGAGTTTCACACATGTAATTACATTTTAATTATATATGGTACGTATACAGATATATAAATTTATTTATGGGCGTTGGAGTGTTAATTACAGTGTACTTTTTCTTCAGGTAGATGCTCCAAAATGTAGGTTGACTTAAATCTATTCAAACAACTAGCCGGGCAACTTATTCGACTACTGGAGAATAAAGTATTGAATGAAAAGCGTACAGAAACGTTGAAGAAAAAATGAAAACGAAATTCCCGTAGGCACGACGAAACGTAAGTTCGTGGGCTGAAGCTTTCGGAGGCTGATTGAGACCAGCTGCTACCTGAGGAGGTCAAGATCGAGAAAAGTGCATTACACCTTTCAGGATCAGCTATATTTGGGTAAAAGGAAGGATTTATTTAATATTCAACTTCCAGAAAATTCATCGCGAATAGGTTATTTTCAGGTATCCATAAATCGTTTACGAGTACTTCCCCTAAAAATATTGTTTAGATATTCAACTAGAGTATTTTTTTAAAGTATTTCTCAAAAAAAAAAAAAAAAAAAAAAAAAAAAAAATCTTCACTCAACAAATGCAAATCTTTCTTACATATTTACGAATTCATTTTTCAACTGAAAGCCTGGCACTTGCAGGCATGATAATTGAAGTGATTGGGAATCGAACAGTTTTCGATTTTCTTTAAATGAATTACATCTTGAGCTACAAGCAATTATGATCTCATGAGGGCACAGTTTTTTCCCTTTCCCGCATCATCGCATCAAGAAATTCGGTTCAAAAGGGCAATATAGACAGTATTTTCTGTCTTTATTAAGAATTGAAAAGAAATTGTTCGATTACATAGTTTCTGAATAAGAGCACCTCTTATAGCCGCATGTTTGTAGACAAAAACGAATTCAGAAATGTATCAGAAAGTAGCTAATTTGGATTTGAGGATAGTCTTAACATCATTTGATACCCATACAGATATGTCTGAAAAATTTTGGAAATGTAGCATGTAAAATGTAACAGTTAAAGATATTCTTACAGGGAATTTTTGCGAGAAGTCGTGAATTCCTTTCCTCCGCTTCCTATCTCCTTGTTTTAGTTGGAAATATAACCGATAGAAAGTGTTGCGCTATATCAGAATCCTCAAGCTAGCATATAAAAATAAATCGAAGTTCAGTAAAATTTTAACCTTTATTCTGTTTTGCTCTCGAAACGTCAAAAAAAGGATTGCATTTTGAAATTTCAGGATTATCCAGAGCAGTACAGGAGATTTTTGCACTCTTTTCTTGTTTCAAGATGCACATTTTACAAAAATAGCAATAAATGTTGACCAGTCCAAAGGCACAGTAAGCCAACTTGTTTCCCGCGATAAAGTTTCATAGGGGCCCTCATGTAATCATGATTACCGAGTCCGGACCATGTTCCCTTTCCTAACACTGCTTTCAGTTTGAGAGAATACTGCGCCGTCTATCGGAGGCATGTGAAATTAAAAGATGAAAGCGTATATAAAAATTACAGATCCCACAAATTATTTTTTTGCATGAAAAAAATTCTATAGCTATCATCGTTTTACTTGTTATTGAATTTTTTAAATGTTTAGTCAATTTTAATGCACTTTGAGCCATAGCAAGTGGGATAGGAGTGGTACTCCGGCACCAAGCCTTAAGTTGCAAACACACTTACATACAAACTGTTGGCAACCGTCGGTTCGTTTTTTGTGGCTACACGGTGTTTTTGATCTTTAATGACTCTTGAAGTAAGGGGACTGGTGACCTTCTACAAAACAGGAAACTTTTCTTCAAGTAGGGTTGAGTCCTTATTTCCTGATTCATTGTTCATCTCCTCGTTTTCTATTGTGAATAAATCGTAGACGGGAGGAATACAAAAGAATTCGTCGAATTCATCTGACTGAATCAAAACAAGGATGTGTCCGGAGCCTTAAGGCTGCAGACAACCGTTCCCTTCCTTCAAAAGTCATTACAGATCAAAAACATCGTGTCGCCACAACAAGCACGCCGACGAGTGAGCGTAAGTAGTGGTTAGGTCTGTTTGGACCTTAAGCAGCATCAGCATAGATGCTGCATTGGCGTCGTTAGTTACTATTAGGGATGTAGGGGCTATCATTAGAAGAACAACAAAAATGTTCGTACCAGGCAGCAAATAGAGTTGCTGCAGAGCTACACTTTGTAAATAGAATAAGGTAACAGAACACTCGAGAGAATTTATCTGCAAATAATATTTTTTTAAATTTAACTTTGCAGTAAATATTGGGTGAGTGCAAAAGTTCGTGCGGAGGTGCAATAGATGTTGTAAGAAGCGGCGTAATGTGTTGTCATTAATACAGCCATCTACGTAAGGCATATCGTTGGAAAGGTGACCTGTGCAGCTTTCATTTCAAACAAAATAATTTGTGTAGATACAAACTGTTTCAAGAAAATTTACTATCAAAATGAGTGTCGGAAAATTGAATTTACGGCATGTTATGCTTTACGAGTTTCGGAAGGGAATAAGCGTTGCCGAAGCCATAAAAACCAATTAAGAGGTTTATCAAGATCAAGCACCAACTAAACGAGCTGTGAAAAAATGGTTTGCGATATTTCGCTGCGGAGAGTTTAACCTTGAAGACGGACGACCTTCACACATTGATGTCGATATTGTGCGTACTTTAGTTAAAAATACTCCGTGAATTTCAAGAAAGGAAGTTGCTACAGCACTTAACGTTCACCGATCAACCACTTTTCGGCGTTTAAAAAATATAAGATTCGATTTGAAGCTCGATATATGGGTGCCCCATTTGCTGACCGAGAGAAACAAAATCGAGCAACTTCTGCTGAAGTTTCTTTACTCGGGCGGCTCAAAAACGAGCCATTTTTGGATCGATTAGTGACGGGCTATGAGAAATGGGTCCTTTACAACAATTTTCAGCAATGTGAGCATGATGACCCGATGGCAAAGGCCAATTTGCACCCGATGAAGGTGATGCTCTCTGTTTGGTGGGATTGCAAGGGCATAATTTATTTTCAGTTTTTCCCCGCGGGCCAAACGGTTGATTCAGTCAAGTACTGTCGCCAATTAACCAGTCTGAATCGAGAAATCAAACAAAAACGTCCGATTTTGCCATATAGCAAAGGTGCAGTCTTTCATCAAAATGACGCCAGACCACACGTTTCGAAACAGACGTTGCGCAAGCAGAACAGCCTGAAGTGGGATATCCTAACTTATCCACCGTATTCCTCTTATATTGCACCACCTGATTATCACTTGTTCTGATCATTGCAAAATCATTTAAATGGAAAAAAACTTGACTCTTTGGATGCCTTAAAAAACGTCGTGTCTTCGTTTTTCGAATCTAAACCGCACAAATTTTATGATCCGGGCATCCTTATGCTGCCAGAATGTTGGAAACAGATTATAGAAAACGATGGAGCATATATCATTGATTGAATAAAGAGCTTTGTTTATCTAATCACTGTGTGACTTTTACTCTCAAACTCCGCTCGAACTTTTGCACTCACCCAATAATAATCTTAAAATATCAACCAGTATTGATATACATACATATTACGATACAAAATCATCAAATACTTACAAATTAAAATATTTACTTTGCACTACTAAACACTTTCCAAGCTATTTTCAATTTATTCCATGCAAGGATCGAAAATACCAATTTAATTTTTAATTTCTTCCATCTTTACAAGAAGAAAATATGGGATTCGTGAAAATTTTCAAATTTCGGTTTTTAACGAATTTACACATTTTAGGGGGTCAGAGATTCCATAAAACATGTTTTTACAAAATGTCTGTCTTCGAATCTGTGACTCGGTCTATCTTAATGTGACGTAAATTTTGTCGGTGTTCTATCTTAAGAACTAATGCACGGAATTTGTCAAAAATTTATATTCAGGTAGTCCCTGATATTGGTTGTCCCCCACGATTTCCACAATACCTCTATCTCAAGAATTAATGTACGGATTTTTATTAAACTTCAGATTCTGTAAATCCGTGATATGAACATACTTCTGTTTATATTTTGGTGTCAATCGTCTAGCAGGTGGCGCAGCTATGCTGAATTTTTCCCAATTACTGCAATAGCTCTATCTCAAGAATTAATGCACGAATGTTCATCAAACTTCAGATTCATATATAGCTTGATAAATATTATTGCTGTTTATGTTTAATTAAGCGCCAATCACAGACACCACCACCTGTTGCTTGAAATTAAAACTAAAATCAAGAATCCCAGTAAAAAAACTCATTCTAACATCAAACTGACATCATGCATAACCCTCCTGAGAAAAAAAAAATAATAATGCCTGTCACCGTTTGCAAGTTATGGAATTTTAAAATCCATCAGTCATTTTTGGGACGCCCGGTATATATGAATAAATATATCCAGATATTAAACCAAATAAATATTAGAACATGACATAGTTCATTCAGATCCAATTTCCTTTTTATCATCATCATCATCATCATCCTCTATTAGATTGTCTTGAGAGAACATAGACGTCATGGAGATTTTAAAAAATGATTGCGTATTGTTAAATAATATTTGTTATATGATATACTTTGATACAAATATAAGTGACACAGGACCTATTTTTCTATTTTTATAGCTTTTTCGACTCTCGTCCTTTTGTACCTTTGTTTTCTTTCTTTTAATTGCATTTTCTTTTAGAAATCTTACTATTTCTACGTTCATCTAATATTACACATGTAAATGTGAATAAATATATCCAGATATTAAACCAGATAAAAATCAGACAATGACGTTTTTCATTCAGATCCTATTTCATATTTCTATTATTATTATTATTATTATCATCATCATCATTATCATCACCATTATTGATATTATTATTATTATTATTATTATTATTATTATTATTATTATTATTATTATTATAAATGATTGTGTATTGTTAAGTAGTAATTGTTCCATGATATACTTTAATACAAACATGATACAGGGGCTACTTTTATAGCCTTTTCGGCTCTTGTCCTTTTGTACCTTTGTTTTCTTTCTTTTAATTACATTTTCTGTTAGAAATCACACTACTCTTCCACAAGTTCATTTAATAACACACATGTATGTATGAATAAATATATCCAGATATTAAATCAGATAAAAATCGGAACTTGACATTATTCATTCAGATCCTGTTTCATACATTTCGTTTTATCATTATCAACTATTAGATTGTCTAGAGCGAACGTGGACCTCACTCCCCGTCATCTAATTTGTTTACACGGACTTCTTCCTCAATTTCCTTTTTCGAAAAATATTCTATCCAGGATGATGGCGTGAAAAAAGTATGTGTTTGCATCGAGTAACGTGTGTAAGAAAAACGGCCAAGTTCCATGGACTCGAGGAAAGTAAAAGAGATTCCTGTATTGGGGTCATAGTTTGGACTCCCACGCTTCCAAAACAGCTGTCGGCTCTCCGTAGGAAGCTCCAAGAGTCCTCAATACTTTTTTCAGAGGCAAAATTTTCTTTGCATTTCACAATCGCACACTTCACTAGTACCAGTTTACGTGGCATTTTGCTTTTTATTTTTGTTATTTCAAGCGGTATATTTTACTCAAAGACTTAATAGTATTTTGTTGACCAGTCCAGAGGCGAGATGTTCCCCGGAAAAAAATATCGTATGGGAATTTCATGTCTGCATTTACCTTAAAAAGGTGTGGGACTATTAGAAGGTAGTAATTTTATTAATTTAATTCATTACGTTTAAACTGAATGGTTTAAATCGCCACATTTTACAGAACGACTAATGTAATGTTGGTCAGACTAGAGGAGAAAAAAAGAAGATCGCATGTTAAAAATGGTGAAAAGTGCAAAAGATGAAATCAAATGAAAATCAATCTGTAGAGATATGTTATTGCTATAATAAATATTAATATTTTTAAAAACTGATGATCCTGCAAGAGCTGAAAAATGCCTTGATTAAGTACACATTTTATTTTTATTATATTTCCTCTAAGGAAGTGGATGCGTCAGTTTTAAAATGCAGGGAAAATATAAAACTGGAAAAGAATCGATACACACAAAAATCAATATAGAAGGGAAAATCGGAATATATATATATATATTTCCAAATACAAAATATTTAAAGATTTTGTTTAAATACAGCGTAAGGAGGAAAATGGCACCAAAAATAAGTTTTTTTTTTTTTTTTTTTTTTTTTTTTTTTTGTATTTTTGTCTGGAAAATGCATGCGACAGTTTCAAATTGCAAGAAACTTAAAAATGACTCAATTCAAGGCCAGTAAAAATGTTTTTGAAACAGTAAATATTAATATTTTTTAAAACAAAAGATACTGTGAATCAGGATAGTAATGCAAAAATTATCGTCTTCTTTATTTCGTAACTACTCCGGAGACTCGGCGATCAAAATTTCGAAATACAGAAAAAACGGAAAGCTTCACTTTCATTGGTGTGAAGAAAAGCGGAATGTGTAGAGGTCGGCATGCATAATCTACGGAATGTTCGATGGGATTTCTTAATGTATATCTCTGATAATTATTGAAAAAAAATGATAAATCTGAGCCTTAAGTGCACTGGGCGAAGGCTGTTTGCCTACATCTATTCTCATCCAAGTTTTCATAACCCTATGTTCGGTAGACTTACGTTTATTAGCCATCCCTAAAAGACGCACACAAGAACAGACAAAATGCTTTCATTTAATAGTGTCTATTAAATATCGTCATGATAATCTCTGAAAATTCGTATATTTGAAAGGCTCAGATGTAAAATACGATAACTAACAATTTTATTTATCTCTTTTTTTTTTTTTTTTTTTCGATT
This sequence comes from Maratus speculifer, assembly GCA_964019185.1. Taxonomy (NCBI): domain Eukaryota; kingdom Metazoa; phylum Arthropoda; class Arachnida; order Araneae; family Salticidae; genus Maratus; species Maratus speculifer. The sequence goes on from OZ025299.1 coordinate 79,333,001, forward strand.
TTCATCTAAATATTTAAATTGAATTCTGACAAACTTTTTGAAGTAAAAGTTTATTTTTTTTGCAAAATATGCGCCTGATTAATCTATATTAATAAAAGAAAGTTTCGCTCTGCCCGTGTGTATGTGTTTTGTGAGTCTGTCTCTCTGTGAGAGAGTCGGACAGCAGAGTCGGACACACCTAGAAGTGTGAAAAATTTCGCGGCGATTGTCCAAGACTGGTCCTGATGTAAATTTTCAATTTTTTGACAATTTTCCAAAATATTGCTTAAAAATCACAGTGAATTTTCATAAAAATTTTCAGAGCTTTCATTCCGCGATCTTTATCCAGGTTCCATCTGCATATGCGTGGTTCGTTTGGGTTCCGTTATTTTCCAGGTAAAATATCAGGTCTTTTTTTCATTAAAAAATGTGTCTTGTTCAATAAAGATTAAGGCTGTTTTTAAATCGAAAAGGGCAACTTTATGACACAAGTTTCAATTTATTTTTGTTCGGTAATGCATGAAACTAGCAGATGCTCTTGTTCAGAAACTATCTAATCCCACTCATTTTCCCGATTTTTTGCAAACACAATAAATTTTCCAGAAGATAATGTCAAAATGGGCGTTTTGAACCGAATTTCTGCGCAAAAAACGAATAACCATTCAAACAGGGGTTAAAAAAGTGTTTGACACGTGATCGAAAGCGCTTATATTTCAATAGGTAACTTATTGATAAAAAAAAATGGAAAATTCAGTTCAATTCCAAGTCGTTTCCATAGTCAGGTTTTCGAGTTTTATATCTTTCCGTTAAAAAGAGAATTTGTAAATGTGTTAAAATGTTTTACGTTTGTTGAACAGAGTAAAAATATCTGAATTAATTTTGATTCAGAAGCACATGAAGATGGCAATTTTGTTTATTCAGAAACTATGCAATTGAACGGCGTTTTCCATTTTGTATAAGAAAATACTAGTACCGGAGAGTTTTCTGATCTTGAAATTCCAGGATCCGTTCGAATCCTGAGACAACTCATATGGTAGAATATTGGCACGGCAAGCCAACACTGTAAAAAGAGGGGTGATTTTACAGAGATTGTATTGTCAAACGTGACGGCAGTAAAATTCGTTGTTTTCTAAATTTAATTTCTGATTTCTGTAAATTTCAGAAAATGTTATGTTTTTTTCGAGATAAAGCGGAAAAGTTTCTGGAATTTACGGGAACTTTTTCGATAAAAAAAAAAAAAAGCAGTGATATTCATGTTTGAGTTCTGGTCTAGACTTTTTTCACTTTGTCTAAAAAAAATCTCAATTGTGTTATTCCAACTATAAATATGATTATATTCATATTTATTGATATACAGTTATTCACTTATATTTTAAAGACTCGTACACTCGTTTATAATAAATACATTTATACTTAAAACAAAACCGGTGGGTTCAGGTTCTAATTTTTGAGTAGATGTTTTCTCCAGCGAAGATAACAGTTTAATCCTTGCATCTTAGCTAAATTTGTGCACATTATTTAAAATGTATGTTATTTCTTGTACTTTTTGAAGCAACTGAAAATTGCTGTATGCATCGCTCACTTTGCACTTACCGCGTCCCATTCCAGTTCACATGTAAAGACATTCAAAAATGTTTGGCAATGAACTTGACAAGGGAAATATTTTGAAGTATAATTGATATAACAACAAAGAAAAAAGTAATTTCATTGTCATATGTGTATAAAGATTTATTTATTTATTTATTTTATTTATTTATTTATTTATTATTTTTTTTTTTGATTGTGTGTCGAGAAAATGCCAAAGTAAAAGAAAGCGCCCACACCTTGAATAAATATAGTAAAGCTGTTTTCTAAAGATTCATAAAACAAACCCTTTCCTCGGTCCAAGATAAAAAGATGAGAAATACCATAACACGGCGATGAAAAATATCAGTAGCAAAACATGGACTTGTATATTGCTTGAAATAGCTTTATGTTTTTTCTTTCGGTGTGTGTATTTATTGGATCTGGTTCTAGGTGAATTTTTTCTGTCTGTTCTTTGCGTAGTTTTTTTTCCCATATATTCGGAAATCGCTATAGCACAAAATTTTTCTTTTCAGTGTTTTGATGCTCCTAAAACACCCAAAATATCCCATATTTACATCACAATTAAATATGTCATTTTTGTTTATTTTCTCTTTTTTTTTTCTTACATACGAAACGACTGATTTCTCAGCAAGATTAACCTCTTCAGATCCCCAAGGTTTATTTATGTACCTTTTCAGGTGCGTTCGTAAATATGTAGCACCTATAGTCGTCGTTCAGTCATTCCGTCCGTCTGTCCGCAAACAACAACGCAAAAACTACCCAACCGAATCGTTTGAAATTTAAAATATATAATTATTACATAATTTGACGTGCAGTTTCCGACTTGTTTACTTTCAGTTATGGATTTGCAATAACAAACTGGTTAGTAGGACAGATTAAACAGCGAAAGAAATAAATTTAATTTTTTGTGCATAACATTTTATGATACATAGGGACTCAAAAAATGCATTTTTATACAGTTTATTGGGATTTTTAAAATTTAATTTTTTTTTTTTTTTTTTTTTTTTGCATTGTAAAAACATTGAAAAACATAAAATAAATATTTATTTATTATTAATGAAGTCTACAAATGGTATTTTAACGCACAAGAAAATTATTTCTGGTTTCATTTTTCTACATTTCGTACATTTCTGCTGCAAGCCATTTTTATGTAACACATAGCTCGCTAAAAAAGCTCTATAAGAAAAGAATTGCTATTTTGTTTAGTTCTGCTGTCTGTTATACGCCATTCGCACCATTTTCTATTTTTTAACATTATTTATGTAAGTGAAAAAAAATGTAAATATGTTTACCCTATAATATACATCAGGTCTGAAGAGGCTGATAATATTGATCTGTCGTACAAGTGCTTATTCATATAAGAAAATGTTAAAGAAATAAGTATATAGATCTTTTTCTCTGGAGTATTAATATAAGACGAGTGTAAATTAAGCTTAAAAGATTTTCATTTGCTGAAAGAAAAAAAAAATGGAGGAACGTGCTTAGCGGCATAAATTGCTGTTAAATTCCAGCGTAACACATTCAGTGAAATTGATTTTATTTTCCTTTTTTCTTTACTGTCTAGAAAGGTGGCAGATTTTCACCTTTTAATCTATGATTATTTCCCCAAAAAAGTTTTACAATAATGACATAACTTTTAGCAAGCATTAAATAACTAAAAGTCAGTAATAAATATCAGAATCACATATAATGAATTTCTAAGGTTGAATCAAATGTAAGAAAAGCTTTCATAATATCAAAGGATTTTTTTTTTCTGTATTTGTTGTCATGGCAATAATGATAAAATTTAACAACCTAAATATTCGTTTTCGATAACTATGACCACTTTTAAACGCTGCCATTATGTTTACAATGTCATTAAAAACGCATAGTGATACCATTAAAATTTTCAACCCCTTCAGAGGCAAGTATAATTGCGCTTCTATAATGTTCACATCAGAATTTAAAAACAAAATGCATGCATTTGAAAATAAGCAAATGCAATTTTTCAACTTAATTTCACGAAAGTTTTAAAAGTAAAATTTAATTAAAAAATTATGATTAAAATTTGGTGTGATATAATATGCCCCCTCTCCCAACTTCTAAGAGATTAAACAACAAACATTCCAAATTGCGTTTGCTCAAGCTCATCATTTGGTTATGGACCTAATTGCAAAACATAAATCATAAGGTGCCGCACTTTGGCACTAATCTCAAATCTCTTAATGAAAGTATAGATTTATGGTTTATGTTCAACACAGATTAACATAAAGTTGATTTTTTTAAACCGTACTCTGGATAAGAATATGCTTGGACTGGTCATTTTATAGGGTTTGTTTAAATAAAAATGATGTTTTTACTTTCGTTTCAGTATGATCGTAATTTTTCTTTTGTTTGGTAGAACTTTTTATTTATTACATTTATTTGTTTGTTTTTCAAAATCGATCTGAGTTTGGGCTTAGATAAAACTAATTTTAATGCAGATTATTTTATTTTAAGTTCATTTTGAGGAATTTAAAAAAAAATGTTAGGCATTGAATAGTGTACTTTTACTCAGTTTTTTTATGTTTGCTGTTTCTCTCTCTATCTCTCTTTTTGATAAAACCATATGTTTATTTATTTATTTTTCAAAATTGGTTTCAGGTCGGATAATTTAAAATTTAGTCTAACCAGATGACTGAGTTCAAATGCTTTTGAGCCCCTCTGAGTTAAATGTTTTTAGATGCGTTCTTAATTATATAAACACGTAGAACCTATGTCCGCCCGTATCAAAACATATAATTTATCAATACACTTATTTATCTGAAGCTCAATATACCGGATTCCTAACGTAAATATCTGGAAACTATCTCTTAATTTTTTAGAAGATATCTATCCTCCCTCAATTGAAAAAATTAAAGGGAGGAAAAGAAATTCTTTGCGTAATTCTGAAAAGGCGAATTCTTACATATTCATACAGGATGTCCGGAAAAGACAAATGAAAAATACTCTATTATCTGAAGTGTGGTTCTTTGACATACAATTCCAACAATGAAATTGCTGAAGAAAGGAAAAATGTTTCATTCGGATAGATTTAGTTTCCTGGGAGTAATACACCAAAAATTCATTTTAAAAAGATTCATTTTCATGGCGGTTTAGTAGACTAAATTTCTCGTTGTATCGGATGTGTCCAAAGGAATGTACGATTCAGTGTCACGAAAACATTGTGTCATAGAAATTTTAATTAACTATAAGAAATGAATGATAATTTTATGAATTTTGTAATTAAATGTTTGTAAAACAGATTTCACATCACAACAACATAAATCACACTAGATCTTTTTGTTTAACATTTTGGTTCTTGATAAATAAATTATTTATTGAGTTATAAGCGATTTTGATCACTTGACAAGTCATTTGTCTGTTTTGCTCATTGGTTATTTTGTTTTGGACCAGGAATACGATTCAAAAAGCCAAACATGGCAATATTTTTTGAAAATTTTATTGTGATTAAAAAAAAGTCTTTTGATTACATAGTTTCTGAATAACAACACTTTCACCAATTTCTAATCTATTTCGTACGTTTCCGAACAAAAATGAATTAACACTTATGTCGTTATCTTGTTCCTTTGGATTTGAGAACAGCCTTAAGGGTGTTCTAAAATCCAAAAGGACAACTTCATGACATATATTTTAATTTAGTTTTGTTCAGCGAGATCGCTGACGCTGTTCTAAATAGAACCGCCTATAATTCTAGTAGCAGTTTTGAAGAAATGGATGAACAATGGACAGAAGAAAGCTTGCCACTAAAAAAATGCATAAATTTGATTGAAGAATTAATATATGTATTAAATAAACAAAACTGTATTTTCGAAATAGTCATTCCTCATTTGTATAAACCATAAAAAAACTTCTTAAGGCTGTTCTTAAATTAAAAAGGGTAGCTTTATGATATATATATATATATATATATATATATATTTTTTTTTGGAAATGCATGAAAGCAGCTGGTATTGTTGTTCAGAAACTATCTAATTGAACTTTTTTCCCTTTTTTTTTTCTTTTTTTCCAAATGAAATAGATCTTTCCACAAATATTATCGAAGCGGGCTTTTTCAAAGGAATGTAAACGCGAAAGACGAATAACCACTCACGAAGGGTAAAAAACATGTTGATCACATGATCAAAATCGCTTATAACTCGGCGGGTAATTTATTTATCAAAAAGCAGGGTTCGCACAAACTTACCACAAAATGTTTACCGTATTTTGAATGTATTTCACTACAGAAGAATAGCGTGAAATTTCAGATTATAGGTGGCTGTTGCGCTTTCTTGTTTCTTAAAAATTAAAAATAAAATTTCAGATCATAATAGTGGTGCCAAAGTCCTTAAAAAATATAAGGAGTGTGGGAACCCTGAAAAGGGAAAAAGCAGTTCGATTCCGAATCGCTTCCATAGTCAGGTCCAGCAATTTTGTATCTTTTCATTAAAAACAGAAATTTGTTAATGTTTCTAAACTTTTTGCGCTTGTTGAGCAGAGCAGTTGAGAATAGCTTTAAAGGATGCCGCTTCTTTTCTTATCTGTCAAAGTATGTCTAAAATATACACTTAATTGTATGTGAAATGTGAAATTTTTGTCAGAAATTCGGTTCAAAACGCCCATTTCAAGAAAGATCGTTTATGTTTACCAAAAATTGGAAAACATCTTTCGGTATATAGTTTCTGAATTAATTGACACCTACCTATTTCATGCATTTCCGAACAAAAATAAATTAAAACTAATGTCATAAATCTGCGCTTTTGGATTTGAGAACATCCTTAAAGAAATTTAAGGGGACCCACTACTTTTGATACCATCTCTTCAATTTTGAATAATATGCCGTGGCACAATAATTTATACTAAAAATTAAATTAAATTTTAAAAAAATCTTGTAAAACAGCCTATGTTGCTAAAATTTAATTAAAACAAATTAACTTTTAAAAAATCTGTAGTATTTTTTATAAATATGAATATTTTTGCTTCAGTTTTTTTCCACATTCATTAGAATATACTATATAAAACTGTGCAGGGATTTTTAGATGTATGAGATTTTACATCTAATATGATTTTTTTTTTCTCTCGTGTACATTAAATAATGAAAGGAAATTCAACAAATTCTTAATATTAAAAAATAATAATAAAATAAAATAACTATAAAATTGAATGTTAAATCAATACACAAAAATATTCAATACACCATGGAGAACAAGTAAAGAAAAGAAAATCAAACCTCTATCTAAATTAGCAAAATAGCCTTAATATTTATCCGACTAGCAAATTATAAAAATTTGAACAAGGAGAAAAATCAGTTTAAAGTTTTCATTTGTATGTTTTCATTGCGCTGGATCTATCAACAAAATTTACAATATCTCTCGATATAATTGTCGTAGGTAAAAATGAGGTGTTAAAATATTCCTAATTGAAGAAAATTTCAGTTAATAATTGAAATACCATATTAATATATTGAAATGCAAACAAGATATCTTCTAAATTTCTCTCCTTATGGATTAACATAAGCAAACGGGTATTTTCGTATGAGTGAAGTAGCTTTTTAAAACTGGGACTGCAAAATTTAAAATAAATCCAGTATAATTGAGGGAAAACTTGTATACGTAGAATTTTTCAGGATGACCCTGAAAGGATATTAGAGGAGAAAACGGGACTCTAGTATAAGCTTACAGTACTGCCCGCCCCCTGAATATTAGACCAAAAAGCTAACACATAAAATGACAATTGTCGTAGGTGGATTTTTTTTTTCTTTTTCTTAGCGTTTGTTTGGTTTCTTGAATTGAGAAGTAGTTTTTTCTTATTAAGCCTGTTATCAATTGCTTTGCTTAACAAGTGCAAAACATTTTGACACATTTACAAATTCATTTTTTAATGGAAAAATTTAAAATTGGGAAGCCTAACTAATATGGAAGCGATTTGGAATCGATCAATAAATTAAGTATTGAGTTATAAGTGATTTTGATCACGTGAAAAAGACGATTTTCACCCTTTCTTGATTGGTTATTCGTCTTTCGCGGAGAAATTCGGCTCAAAACGTCCACTTTGGAACTATTTTCTGAAAGATTTATTGCGTTTGCGAAAAAAAAAAAAAAAAAAAAAAATGTATGATGAGCCATTTTGTTTATGCAATTAGCGGTGCATTTAAGCTTGTGATTGAATATTAAAAAAATACATTACAGTGCTTCTAGTAATTTTAATTCTTGATATAAGGCTCATTTCATACTAAATTAAAAATCACAATTTTGTAATTGATTTTTTTTTTTTTCGTATAACGTACAGCTTTCAAAACAGGAATTGCAACTTCACATTTTGTTGTAGGTTGTGTAAAAATAAAATCTAAATTAAAGAAAAGCATAAGCAGCATAGAATTTTCACCAATCAACTTTTTTTTTCTTTAAGGCTTCGCATTAGGAGCCTCCATTTCAGCACATATTTACCAAAAAAGTTAGCAAAAAATTATTCTTATTAAAACTTCTTATCATAACTTCTTATTTTAAAATGAAGAATGAAAAGATATGCAGTTAAAAAGAAATCAAAAGGCTAAGTGGGGCAAAAAATATTTTCTTGAAAAATTACAAACCTCATCTAAAAATATTTTAAGGGAGTACTCCACTCGTGTGAAAACACCCACTCGCTTATATTAATCCCATGGCAGAATTTTTTTTTTTTTATCTCTTTTGCATTCAATATTTTAAACTTTTTTTTCTTTTTCTTTTTTTTTTTTTTTTTTTTTTTAATCATTTGGAAAATAGTTGCTATTTTCGGTCAAAAATTGATCTTGTGTGTCCGCATTTTATTTATTTTTTTCGTTTTAACGTTCGTGATCCTTTAGTTTTTCTTCTTTTAACTTCGACGATGCCTTAGAATTTCTTCTTTTAACTTCCATAATCCTTTAGCTTTTCTTCTCTTATTGCGACTCTAGCGGAAGACAGGTTCAAAGATCCCGAATAGCCGAATCTCTGACGCAGATTGGGGGGAAATAATTTAATTTTGAGAATATATTTTAAATATTAGACGAAAGATAACGAGATAAATTTAGTGGTGAGAGACTGCCTGCTGCGCCTAGATTTTTGCATCCCTGTATATATATATAAGTAAATAATTTTAAAAGAAATTAGATAAAATTTTGGAATGGAATTACTTCAATATAAAACTTGGGGCCTCAAGTTTTCTCAATTTTAGGCCCTTTCAAAACTTTTCAAGGAAAGTGCGTGTCTCTCGCTCCCATTCATTAATAAAGGCCTGTTTGCATTGGATATCTGGGGTTAATGTCTACAAATACCCATTTTTTTTTTTTTTTTCGATTTTGCTTACAGATTTTCTTCATTAGGATATTCCGATTTTCGGAGCCGGTTTCGAAAGTGAAAGTGAAATAAAAACTACCTCAGCAACCCGATAAAAAATAATTTTAAAATATTGAAATGCGAATGAGATATTTCTAAAAGAAATTTTCGTAGAATTAACATTAGCGAACAGGTGTTTTCGCGAGAGTCAAGTAGCCTCTATGTTGAATGATACAGGAAAAAGTACTCAGCATCAGTGAAATATTATTGAAAAGTATTTCTACTAAATCTCTCAATTTATTAGATAGATTTCTCTATAAAATCGACAGATTTTACAGTGTACCATTTCGATTACTTGAATTTAAAGTTTTGAAAATTGTATAAAATATACAGTATATTCCAGTAACATACAGCACAAAAAAGGGTATTCAAACCGAGAAATATTTACTTAATAAATAAAGTTAAATAATTATGATAATGAAGCAACAACTAATATTTCATTAAATAAAATTTCTTGTTCGAAATATATTGAACCACTTTTAATATTATCAAAAATTTGGATTTCGGATTTGGGAAAATTGACAAGCACAACACATTATTAGATTCTGAATGGAAGAATCTGCCTTACTTATACGTTATATATAAATACAGGGTGTCCAGTAAATAACTGACCCATTTTGAACTTAAATAACAAATAAACGGTTTGAGATAATAATGCGCGGTTTGCGGTATTGTTATTAGAAAATCAATAAATTTTTAAACATGTACTTTGTTAATATAGTTCAAATTTCGGAAAAAAATATCGCACTGGCGGTAACAGGATGTTTGAATACAGACATGACTCTAATTTTCATAAATATGAGATTTTCGGCTGAATCTGAATCTATATGTTATTGAATCTGAATCTATATGTTGAATCGACTCTCGAATCAGCTTCAGAAATAGGGTACGTTGGTTGGAAAGTGATTTAAAATATTTATGATTGAACTATCTGTATTATACTTCACCTCCTCAGTCTTGAGACTGAGATATTATTTTAAATATTATTATATTGCATTAACAAAGTGCATATTTTAAAATTTATTTATATTCTAATAACAATACAGTAAGCCGCGCATTTTTATCTCAAACAGTTTTTTTGTTATTTACATTCAAAATGGGTCAGTCATTTACTGGACACCCGGTATATATATATACTGGGTGTCCCAAAAATGACTGATGGATTTTAAAATTCAGTAACTTGCAAACGGTGACAGCTATTTAAATTTTTTTTGCAGGAAAGTTATGTATAATGTCAGAAGTTTTTTTACCGTAACTTTTTATTTTATTTTGAATTTCAAACAATAGATGGCGCTGACGGCGATTGAAGGCCAGGTGATCAGTGCCGAGTGAAGCGTCGACCTGGCCTTCAATCGCCGTCAGCGCCACCGATTGTTTGAAATTTGAACTAAAATAACTCTTGACATTATACATAACCCTCCTAGAAAAAAATTTTAAATAGCTGTCACCGTTTGCAAGTTATTGAATTTTAAAATCCATCAGTCATTTTTAGGACACTCAGTATATAAGTATATAAGGTACCGGTACCCAATATGGACACCCTAAGAAAAATGTATTTTTTTCACCCCCATGTACAAGTCATAGGACTCCAAAAACATGTGACCACTATCCTTGGACTAATGACTATCATTATTAAAATTAGAGACCTTGTAATTATTCTGGTTTAATTTAAATGATTAAAACAAAAAAAGATGTTTACAAGTGTCCATATAAGGAATTACCTGTCCCTATTATGGACAAGTGTTTCCTTATTGACTTTCTACACAGTGTGTATGGAAGAGCCACTTTTCCAAGGGATTTTAGAGGAAAGGTAATAGAAAAAATCTATCTTAAAGTATTCCGAGGAGGAGGGGGACAGTAAATATCTACAGAACATGCCTTTTAGAAAGGAGGGGCAATCTCGGTTTTTACCCTTCGAAGACCCATGCAAAGCCCCTTTGTTACTAGTAAATATTATGAAGTAAAATTGTTGGTTTTGCTTAGCTTTATTGCATATGTCTACGAATTTACATCTGTTATTACTCAATCCTCACAGCATGGACAAATAGAAACTTTTCACCATGGGCAGTAAGTCCCACATAATCTTTATGAACATATCTGCCACATGTGATGCATGGCCGCATGTTTGAAAAAGCATCAATACTGCAAAAGAAGCAGTACCAGCTCTCCTTTGTTGAGGAAGTCATACCATTGGTACCTACGATTTCGCCAACAGATATCCTACTGAAGGGGGGGGGGGATTCTTTTTATTTTTCTGCAAGTGTTTTTTGGAAGAAGGTTTTGGGGGGATTGTTCAAAAAGCATCTTGTTGAACAAAAATTTTACCACTTTGATGACTTTTCAAGTTATTGCTTGGTAACGTTGAATTTTCTTCCTTCTTACAGTTGTAGTCGATGGGGACATAAGCTGTCCATATTGGGAACCGGGCGTAGTTTTACTAAATCTTGTACCAAATGAATAAGGAAAATATTTTTAAGCAAAATATGCAATAGCAATCGAAAACATGTTTTATTAGCTTTCTAAAATATTCCACTTTTCAACATTTAATGTAATTTTACCATATCTAATAAGAATTTAAGCTTACAAGTAATTAAGATCAGCACATCTCGAAATAACAAGTTTCCTCCTAAATGGCGAACAGCGCGCTTTTTTACTCTTTCCAGACTTAATTATCTTTTCAACTGCTTTTCTTCGCGAAAATGTTTAGACATCTCTCGATCAAAATTATTACCTTTAAAAATATTAGAGGTGTCCATATTGAGAGCCCTGTCCATATAGGGTACACATACCTTATATGTATAAAGAGAAAAAAGATAATTTTAAAATGAATCAGAAAATAAGCAGCATAGACTTTCGTACACTCTTAATATAGTAAAACAAGTGCAGACGTAACGTATATCAGTAACAGAAAGGTTTAATAATCCCTTTCAGAGGAATATCAAGCACATTTATCGGTTTAGACGGATACCTATCTAAAGTGGCATTTTTTGCGGTTCCGTGCGGTTCTGATTTCCCAAGTTTTACTTTGCTTAACTTGGTACCGTAAATTATGTGTAAATGGAAGCTGTTTATAACGGAATCTTGTTTAAAAAATAAAATTTTCCTTCTCCATGCGATAGGAATAACACAGTTAAATCTCGTTATGAATCACTGGGGAGTACTGGTTGAATTCGCTTTACGGAAAAAAAAAATCGTTAAAGTGAATATTTTTACAATGAAAAATGGGAAATACATTTTTTAACAATCCAAATAATATTCGTTAAAATGACATTCGTTGAAACGAGATTATACTGTATACAATTATATTGGGTAGGTGTGTTAGTAATGGAAAAAAAAAATTAGATTTTTTTTTAATTAATAGCAATAATTATTATATTTTAGTTTTTTCAATATTATATAAAACAATCAACAATATTTAACCATTCTTATAATCTCATTTTTCAATATGAATACAAATTCAATTTTAAATAATGGAAATAAGGTAAACTGAGATAACTGGACCCACGCGGTAACTGGACCTTATAGGCTGTTTTTTAAAAATTCGTTGATGTCTTTTAAGTTTTAACTTTTGTGATCAATACACCATAATCTCTACTTTTTAAAACAACGTGTGTCAACTCAATCACAACTCTGTCTTTTCTGTGATAGGTTGTCGAAAATTCAAGTTTCTTTTTTAAAAAAACAGCATCAATTTAGTTGAATGTCCTGGGCTGTAAGTATACTGACGGAAATACTGTAAGTATTTTTATTAAACAATTTCTCTATTTTTCAAAGATTGGGCATATAAATACATTAATATTATTAGATAAATGCATATATAATTCATGTTTCAAATGTAAGGCCAATGTCCCAATTACCCTATAAAATTTACATAAATGGGGTAGCTAGTACATGTACATGGGGTAACTGGACTATTTTGGATCTCGTTACCCCCAACATTTATAAATAACTTTTTGAGTTTCCCTTACTTACAAGGAATTAATTTCTTCATCCCCCCCTTACAATAAAAAAAATTTATAATACCTTGTTAAAATTACATAATAAAATTTTAGGTAAGTATATTGGAGGGGAAGGGGATCAAAGCAAATTTCTTAAGTGAGGAAGCCAAACTTTGAAATTTTACGTTACAAGTGAAGAGGTGTACATAAGATAAAGTGACATAATTAGAAGATTATCGAAACCAATAAAAATGTTATGTTCGATATGAAAACATGGATACATTCGCCATAGGTTTACTGGACATATCCCATTTTTATGGAGGTAAATAAAAAGGCAATGAGACAGCCGTTGTTCGTAGATTTATCTTTTTAATTTTTTCTCTAAAATACCCATGTAAACTTTAATACTTATTATCTAAACTAAAGTGCTTAAGTACTTACTTAATACCTATGTTTTTTGTTTAATTAATCCGACATTTTTACAATTAGTGCTTTTTTAGACACCTTGACAGCAAACCTTTATCCCTTACAACGCTCTTTAGTTGATATATAATTTACATGATCTGCCTGATTTATTTTTTTAAAGTTGTTTACACTTTTTAAAACAATATCTGATACCCAATAATGAAAAAATAAAAACGCGTGTCGATCAAAGAACTACGTGGTCTCATAAAGATGGGGCAACTGGACCCACGAAGGAAGAAAAATTATATATATATATTTTTATTATTAAAATATAAAATTTAATTTTGAAAATATATGAGAACCCCAGAAGCCAAGGGGTATAAGTGTCAAAATTGAAAAAATTGAGTTAAGTGCACAGGGTATCTGGAAATATGCTTTTTCAATTTCAGGTAAAGAAATATAAATCATTTTCTTATTATTTGGGGAGTCTTGTCCGAGATTGGCCCCACATTTCCACCGGAATATGATTTTGCCTTTTTTTAATATGATGCACCATACGTAGAAAGTTCAAATTGATAGTGAATATGCATCATGTTTCATAGTATTTCATTCAAAAAAATTAAGGTGGTCACTCAAAAATTTCAGTTTATTTTTAATTAAAATGTTCATTTAAAAACAGAAAAAATGTTAGAAAACTTGTTCTTTTGTTTAAAAAAATGTGAAAAAATTGTGAAACATTCGTATGATGGTTTTTTACATCCCTTATTTTTTTCGTTGAAATTTGCTTAGTAGTTTCGTCAGAGTGCGCACTTTTCCAAAACAGGCATTTAGGGTCATTACCTCCCATAGTCTTGACATACAAACTTAAAACTGGGGAGAAATGAATTTCTTTTTATGGGCTATTGATCGATGTAGGACTCGATGTGGTTGACTCAAGGGCATATTTTACTATGAAACCCGGCTATACCCTTTGACATTAGGACTCCAGTAATTAATGAAATATCGTAATTTCGGGTGTATAAGCCGCGGATCAAACAATTCTTTTTGGACCCAGAAATCTTATTTAGTGATTGAAGACAAATAGTTACAGCGATCTAAGTAGTTATATTTGTCTCTTAAAATTTCTGGGTTGAAAAAGAATTGTTTGATCTGCGGCTTATACACCCGAAATTACGGTATGTGTGATAACCATTCACTGTTTGCATCAATTATTGTAATTATCAGAAGATCGATATTTTAATTATTTTAGATAAATGGTATATAATACTAGATAGCAGTCAATTACTGCTATCAAATTATTGACACAGTGTGGAAATTTCAAAAGTATTAAAAAAAAAAAATGGAGTATTAGTGAATAGTTTCGTTTCATTAATTTTAACAATTAAACTTCTACAGATTACTTGATATATTACTTTTAATAATTAATATCACAAATATGAAAGAAATATATTTTGAGTTGGATATTTAAAATATTATATAAAATAATTTCAAAATAAAACTGTAGAACTGATGTTTGATGCCACTGTTCTGCAGATTTACTAGTTTCATGATTACTATAACTTTGATTAATATTATATATTTTTTTCTTTTTTGGGCGAGAGGAATAAACAAATATTTAAGACAGTAAATATTTTTTTAACAACTTCTGTAACTTAAATGTTTTTATTTAAATGGTGCGGAATTAAGTCTTATGACCCCCTTTTTGACTGTGCTCTTGAACAACACTTTCGGTTTCCTGTCTGGTTTGATTGCCAGATTATAAAACATGCAAGGCAGATTTATAAAAAATATAAAATATTCATTTAAAAAAATAATAAAAAAATGAATAAAATATTGAAATTTTACTAACCGCATTCAAATAACTTAAAAGTAGCTATTTATAAAAGTTTCGGTGTTATTAAGCGTTGTAAGTGTAATTTAAAAATTAAATTTGGTTGTTTAAGTTTTCAATTACGTAAAAATATCTTATGCACTATAAACATTACCAAAATTACATTTTTAGCAATAACTACATGAGGCATCCCTTACTGGAAAAATTACTATTTCAGTATCCCAATAATGGACACCCCTCTTAAAACCTTAAAAATTAATAAAAATTTATAAATGGCTATTAGTATGTAAAATTCAAAGTTTTCTACTACTACCAAAGTGAAAAGTTGTAAATTTTGCAATAAAATAAAATAAATTAAGAATATATAAATTTATGAAATGAAGCCAGCTCTTATCATGTTCATTAAAATTTTCATTGAAAAACCGTGAACTTCGAAACATTATTTTCTGCTTCCTGTTTTTTTTTTTTTTTTTTTTTTTTTTTTTTTTTTTTTTTTTTTTTTTTTGTTAAGAGTGTCATCAACAGTTCATAATTATAATATATGTAAGGGGAGGGGGGTTTATAAAAATAATAAAAGCTAAATTTTTATTGGTTATTTTTTATAAACTAAAAACATTGAGAGTTGTACATTACTGACACATCTAGGTCTACTCTGCATACTAAACTGGAATTCTGTTTTAGTCCGTAGCGATTCTGCTTTTACCAATTTATTATGTAAGATCGTTGTGTTTATTTTGAATATTAAAGCCTGATAAGATGGAATAGCTATGACAAGAGAAAAATTCCGTTTTAAACCTTCACTGCACCGTGAACCACATCTAGCACATACCTAAAAACACTATCATTCTCATTATGTGCCATGGATTGGGCCAATATAAAGGCTCTAACTTATCAAGAAAAATCCAAAGAATGGAATGACATTTATTTTTTCCATGTCAGATTGCTGCATTTGATAAGAAATTAGAATTTGTTCTTAAAAATAAATAAATAAATAAAAATAAAAAATTGATCAAGTTATTAAGGTAAAATTAACTTTCATTATTTTTACTGAATAGCTAAAGATATTAGATAAAGAAAGTTGCAAAGTGTTAAGCAGAAAAAGTTAAGTAATATAAGCCTATTTAATATCAAAATATAGCAATATATTATTTAAAATATCTAGTTGTGCACATAGGGTACACGCCATAAAATATAGTTGAAAATTTGATTTTTTTTTTTTTTTTACTATTTTTTATCATTATTAAGCCGATATATAGATTTAAAATAATTTTTTATTTAAAAATAGAAAAAGTCGTGCAGCGAAGGGTTAAACAGGCCTTCGTTTTAACAAGCATAATTGTCCGTACCCTAGTGACAATAATATTGTTACATTTAACCCCTTGAGGGGCAAACAATAATGTCTCTTTAATATTGAATTCGAACCGGAATAATCGAAACAATTTATTTTCAGAAAAGAAAATCATTTTTTTTTCAGCACTCTGCCTTCAAAGTAAAAATTATAAAATTTCGTTAAAAATTTCTGGTGAGAATCGTGTTTAAATTAGGTGGGATAAAATCTATCATTGCCCCTCAAGGGGTTAAGATAAGGTTCCATTATGGACCTTTTTTTCACAGGGTTTACAGTGTATTTGTCCCGATTTAAAAGCTGCTGTCCCGCTATTTTATCTCCTTGTCCCGCTTTTTGTGTCAGTGCACCAGGCAATACATTGGAATTCTACGGTATTTCCCCCATTATTCTTTTTCTCTGCTCTGTAAAATAATTCTTATTTAAATCGCTAGATGGCAATCTACGTTCGAGAAATGAAGTTGTGAGACGGGAGGCGCTTATTGCGTAATCACTTCCGTAGTTTCCTGGACGTCGTTCAACGAAGTTGTATTTTTTTAAGCTTTAATAAACGCACTGCGACATTCAAAAATTCTTACCATATAAGAGCTTTTGTTTGATTAGCATGAACGAAAGATAATTTCAGGAAAGAATGAGCAAACACAGAAACATCCGTGATTATGAACAACGTATCAAGCAATGTTTTTAGACAGAAATTTCTGGTTGATTTTATGTATTTTAGATTTAGTCAAAAAAATCATTCTCGAGAAAAAAATAATATTACGATAGACATTAATAATTTATTATTTATTTTGATCTTTCAAAACAATAATGGCTATGCAAAAAAAGTTCTAATTAGGGCAGATGCAATACTGAAAATTCCATTTTTTAAAAACAATTAAGGAATTACAATTAAAAACAAAATTAAATTATTTTGTTATTTTCTCTTATCCCAAGTATCATAAATATTATTGCGACTGATAATAGCGCCGGGCTTAGTGCCTTATTTACGGCAGGACATTCGCGCACGGGCCCAGGGACTCTGAAAATCAGGGCCTTGAAATGCCATTGTAAGATTTTCAATTATTGTCCAAAATCTGATGTAGTTTTAACTTGTGATAGAATGTTACATTTCATTCTATATGTGTTCGTATTGAATTTTTGTAAAATCGTATATTTTGTCGGGAATCATGCATTTTTAATTTTTTTATTGTTTTTTTTTATTTTATTTTAATCATTCTTAAAATATATCGTATTTTGGATTTTTATTTAAGGGTGTATTTCGATTCAAACTGCTTATTTTCCGATTTATTTTTTAATTCATTTTTGCTCGCAAGTCGCAAATACACCAAACTTTCAAAATCTCTTATTTGGAAAGTACACAAGGTGCCGTGATTGTCGATTCTTTGATAAATGCAGAAAATATTGCAATAAAAGCAATCAAAAACGGCATTTCGAACCGACTTTTTCCAAGCGAGAGATCCGGGAACGAAAAAAAGGGTCATACTGATAAGCTAATTGTTTATAATTCAAATTCTAATGAATTGAGCGTAAAAAGACATCACATGGCATCTCATACGTCTTTTCAAGAATCCCCTCAGCAAGTTTCATGTTTCTACTTTTAAAAATGTGTCTGAAATTGTATCGGAAAATTTCGAGCTGTTGAAGGTGGAAAAGCGTTTTTTCGAATACACCCTTAAATTTTATGTTTGCATGTTCTCATCAGATTATTCACAGGTTGGTAAACATAGCTGTTAGATGAAGAACCCCCTAGTATTTTAAATAATTATTGCTTGGTACTCAGAAAAAACATATTAGGGTCTGCACAAATGTAACGTTATCAACTTTTCAGTAATTTTGGGCCCCCTTTACCCCTTTCCGATATCATACGTTATCATTTCTCGAACACTCCTCCCCCCCCCCCTCGGTAATCATACTGTTATCAAAATGTAAAAAAAAATATTTCTAGAATTTATTTTATTCGAAGCGATATGTTAAATACATATACAGAATATTCGAAATACAATAAAAAACTGGTTGCATTCATTTTTTACAAACTTTTATGATTCAAATAAAGAGAACTCAATAAAATATCATTTTGTATTTGAAAAGACTTTATATTAAGACACACTTGAAAGAAATCGTTACTATTTAAAAGTATTTTATAATAGCTTTTTGTTACAGAATGTATTCAACACTAAAGTCCTACTGCACTTGCCCCGAACGGAAGAGGGATGGGGGGCAGATAGAAATTCTTATCAGTAAAACAAGTGGGTAACATTCCTTCTCTTTTCTTTTACTTATAAGTATAAACACAAGCTTTATTTCGAATATACTTTACCTATAGTTTCTCGAACAGTGATTATATATCCATATGCATGAAGAAGAATGGGAATGTCAAACGTTGAGGTATTCCATATGTTAGAATGAAATAATTTTATAATAATTTAATTATTTTAATAATAACTTTGTATTTTTATAAAAATAGATAATAGGCTGAAAAAAAAAAGATAACATGCTATTTTGTAACAAAGAACATGTTAGAAATAAAAAGAGAAAATTTTGATGAGAACAAAAATTATATCGATATCAGAAGACAACTCTCCTCCCCCTAAAATGATAACGTTATAGTTACACAGCCCTTTAATAGTTTTATAGTTTTTGCATTCTTTAACATTCCAAGATTATAGAATTGCATATAAAAAAAAACAGAAAATTAAGTATAAAACATTTTTTATTTAAATTTCATAATTGTGAAACAATTATAAGTATGGTTGTCAAATTTGGTTTTCTAAGGAGTGTTTTAAAGTAATTATTAAAGTTAATAAGGATTATCTTAGTAAGTAAAGCTCTTAACCCCTTGAAGGGCGGTGAGATATAGATTATATCCCACCCTAATTTAAACAAGGTTTGCGCCAGAAACTTTTAACTAAATTTTGTATTTTTAACTTTTGGAGGATATTTTTGAAAAATTACTTTTCCTTATTTTAAAATAAAATTTCTCAATTTTTCCGCTAAGAATTAAATTTTATAGAGACATTATTGCTTGTCCCTCAAAGAGTTAATATTAGAATTTTTTTACTCGAGACCCCCTGTAAGCATCGGTGATCCGTGTAAGGAGGCCCCTGTAAGCATCTGTGCCTAGAGCCCCGGAATTTGAAAATCTATCCTTGGCCAGGATTTCTTCTGCTCAACAACATGAAATTTTCTGACACATTTTCGGACTCATTTTTAAAGATAAAGACATAAAACTAGAAGGTCTGAACATTTAAGCAAATTTGAATTTTGATTTTTGGATAAATGCATTATTTATGGAGTTATACTCAACTGTGGTCACGCGACAATCAGTTTTTCTCGTTTTTTGAGCTACTGCATTAGGAAATCGGTTCAAAACACCAACTTTGACGGTGCTTTCTGAAAGTTCTCGTATGCGTTGGCACCATAATCAAATGATTAATTCTGTTCTCAAATTCAGGCTGCCTACTTTCAGACACATTTCCGAATTCTCTTATTCTCAGCGTTTAAATTTTGTAGGTGTTCTTTTTCAGAAACTATGAAATCATTGAATATGCCGATAAAAGGCACAAAGAATAGTTCAGAAAATGCTGTCAAAATTGGCATTATGACCTGAATGTCTGGGCGCGACAGTGCGAGAAAAGTCATCATGAGATAGCAATCGCTTATGACCTAGGGTGTGGTGCAGGATATCACCCACATGCCCTCTACACTGTAAAAAAAAAAAAAAAAAAAAAAAAGTCTCAAATTGACAGATAAAAATTGTTCGCGCCAGTGGAAAACAGTTTATTTTACAGAAAATAGCTGCAATTTTTCATTAAAACAGCTTTTTTCTGTAAAAAATCTAGACTTTTTGTAAAAATTACGCAATTTTTTTTTTAAACATTTTTTTCGATAAAATATACAGGCCTTTTTTTGAAGTATAGATTTTTAGGTAGCTTTCATTGCAAAAAGTTAATAGCTACCTAATGCAGCCGTACTGAGGAAAGTACTTCCGGAAAATTTTTGTATATTTTCATCGATCATGACCCCCAGAACCCAAAACCAGCTAACTTTCAAATGTTGATATATACAGTGTTGGTCAAAAGTTTCCGGCCAGTTAATTTCTTTGATTCATTTACCAGAAGGTTTCAACGAAGAAGAAGCACAATTGCTTCAAAATTAAGGAGTATGTGAAAGTTCTCTGAACACATTATCATTTTGATTGGACGCTAAAGACACTTTATGTAAAAAGGCAGAATTCGAAATTCGTGTATGCAAAAGTTTTCGGCCACTTATCATTCCTTAGTTTTTTTCTATGGGTAAAGTGTTATATATGATCATGTTTGTGAATGAATCAAAGTGAATAGCATAGTTAAAATACAAAAATGAAAAGTTCAACAATTATTATTCGTAAATGAGTGGTTAGTTTGTCGTTCAAAGTCCAATCATCTCGAGAAATTGCGGCTCAGCTATCGATCGGGAAAAACGACTATAAACGATATTTAAAAATTATATAAATATGGCTATGACCTTCAGAACTTTCTGACGTCCGGGAGGTCCCGGAAAATGTCTTTTTTGTGGAGAGAATTATCAGGGGGGAAAACAGTTGATGAACCACATGAAAATGCCGTTGCAATATTTCGCAATTTAAGGAATGAAAATATTCCTGAAATAAGTCAGTCTATCGTATCAAGATGCTGATGTGAAGATGTGATGCAGAACCTTATGGAAAAATCGGTGTTAAAAATTTTCGGAGGTAAAAAAAATACCAACGTACCCGACTGACGTTTTCCAAGGAACACAAAGTATGGTCAAGTGAAAACTGGATAAAAGTTCTATTTTTCCATCAATCGAATTTCAAACCTATCTGGGAGTGATGGCAGACACTTCATCCGATCACCTAACAACAAACGATATGATTCGACACATGTTTTCCTAAACTGAAGCATGGCGGAGGACACGTTATAATGTTGGGAGTACTTTTTTAAAAAAGTGTATGTCCGTTATTTGAAATCCACGGCAAGATAAATGATGCAATGTATAAGGATATTTTGCAAGAATAGTCTCGGCTTATTAGAGGAAAAATTGTGGTCGCAACTATTTGTTTTGACATGACAACGACCTAATGAATGTATGAAAGCTCGATAAGCAATGGAATGTGAAACAAAAAAATTCCGCTTTTGACATGTCCAGCTCAAACTTCCGAGATGAATCCAATAGAAAATCTATGGAAATAAGTTGGCAATAGTGAGCGGAACTATAAATATTCCAACTCAGCCGAAATTTCTAAAATATTGCAAGAAGTGTGGAAAAAACGTACCATAGACGATCTTCAATCTTAGATTTTTTTCAATGTCACGTTTCTGAGCCGCAGAACTCTTTACTAAAGGTATGGTGATATAATACTAATTGTAATAGTTGTTGGTCACTGTTATTTTTTATTGCAATACCAGTTTTTTCTAAATTTGCGAAGGTGGCCGGAAACTTTTGAGCACACGCATTTTCCTTTGCACTAAATTTTGTCAATTAAATTTATAGATATTTATATGATATTCCATAAATAGGTTCCTAACTATTAAGTCAATAAAATGTATAAATATCACTTTGGTATTCCTCTTCATATGGGTACACTTACAAATTAACAATTCCGGCTGGCCGGAAACTTTTGACCGCCACTGTATAGGGTAACATCCCCAGTAATTGCACATTAAGAATTTGTCTTTTAACTTACCTCTATTTTCATTACCAAGAAATAAAATATTTACTTGCAAATATTTTTAAATGAAAGAGTGCATATCTGTGCATCTATTTTGCCCACTAAAAGCAAAAATATTTGAAAAAGTATTTTTATAAAAATATATTTATAAAAAGTTGCTGTAATCACCAGTAATTGGCACTTAGACTTTTACACAATTAAAGTAACCCTTTTCAACTAAACAAAACTGTTGTCAATTAAAATTTAAAATATACTATATATCAGATAGTAATAAATTGAAATGCATGCCTTTCTTAAGCCAGAGAAGAAGCATTTGCAACAAAAATGGCTAATTTGATACAAGCCATAATTGTTTCTCTTTCCTAGGCACTATTGTCATCTAGTAGCATAAATCAAAGTTATAATCTTTAAAGTAAATGAGCATATAACTGGTATATGGTCTTGCATTTTTTAAAAACTGGATATAATTCTTATTTTAGGACATTTTTGTAGGATGTGCCAATCACTGGTGCCTGCCAATTACTGGGGATGTTACCCTATATATATTGGTTCTACAAATTTCATTTGTATTCATATTATTCTTTTTTCCTTCCATGTTCAATGTGCTATAAGTTATTAAATTCAATGGTTAATTTCAAATGGTTAATATTGTTTACTATAATTCAATTTAATTCTTCGTTTTGGTTTATTGTTTTGTTGATAAAATCCATTGGTGAATCTTGTCTACTTTTAATGGTATTATATATATATATATATATGTATATATATATATAATTCTGCTTTGGTTCTGCGAATTTTGATTGTATTCATTAAAAAATTTTTCCCATGTTTAGTGGGGTAATTTTCTATTAAATTCATAGGTTCATATATTGTTTTAAATTAATGGTATTATATATATATATATATCATCATCATCATCATCAACCGTTTTCGATCCACTGCTGGATGTAGGTCTCCCCCAGATTTTTCCAATGTTTTCTGTCTAGTGCTTTCGTCATCCAATTTACACCAGCCACTTTTCTAATTTCGTCATATGATCTTTGTCATGCCGTATCGTATTTATGAACCGATTTAAATGAAACTTGGTGTGTACATAGTACATACTAATGTCTCGTCTCGACCAAGTTTATTGGCCAGCATCATCCGCCATCTTGTTTTAAAATGGCGGCCATTTACATAAAAAAAAATTAAAATTCAAAATTAAGTGCAAAAAAAATTAAAAGTTGAAAAACATTTTCCTTTTATGTGTTTGACCTTAATAGAAGGACTCCAGAGCCTTTTAGGTAGCTTTCATTACAAAAAGTAAAAAGGTACCTTATTGCAGCCGTCCCGGAGGAAAACACTTCTGGAAAATTTTGGTATACTTTCACCGATTATGCCCCCAGACCCCAAAACCACCCTCCGTTCAAATGTTGACATATTTGTGTCATGCTGTAACTATCGTATTTATGAACCGATTTGAATGAAACTTAGTATGTACATAGTACAGCCAAATGTCTCGACCGAGTTCGTTGGCCAGCATCATCCGACATCTTGTTTCAAAATGGTGGTCGTTTAAATTAAAAAAAAATAAAATTTTAAATTAAATGCGAAAAAACTAAAAGTTGAAAAATATTTTTCTTTTATGTGTTGGAACTTAAAACAACGATTCCAGAACACTTATTATTTCGTCTTTATCTTAAAAAATGATTGAATTATAGCACTTTGAATTTCTAGTATGGCTGACATTTTGAAACGATCTGACTTTTATCACTGATAACACACGTATTTATCAATCGATTTGGATGTAACTCGGTGTGTACATAGTACATAATGAGGCCTGGACCGAGTTCGTTAGCCAGTTCCATTCGTCATGTTATTTCAAAATGGCGGCCATTTAAATTTTTTTTAATTAAAATTTAAAATTAGGTGCAAAAAAGTGAGAAACTGAAAAAGATTTTTCTTTTGTGTATTTGACCTTGATACAAAGATTCCAGATCATCTTTTGTTTCTTCTGTATCTTAAAAAATGTCTGAGTTATTGCACTTTTAATTTCTAGTGTTGCTCACATTTTGAAATGATCTGATTTTCGTCACGTGCTAGCACGCGTATTTATAAACCGATTTGGATGTAACTTAGTGCGTACTTTGTACATTCCGATATCTGGACCGAGTTCGTTGGCCAATTCCATCCGCCATCTTGTTTCAAAATGTTGGAAAATTAGTTTTTATTAAAAAATTTAAATTTTAAAATTAGGTGCAAACAATGCAAGAAATTGAAAAAGATTTTTCATTTGTGTGTTTGACCTTGATACAAATATTCCAGGGCATTTTTTGTTTCATCTATATCTTAAAAACGGCTAAGTTATAGCACTTTCGATTTCCAGAGTGGTTGACATTTTGAAAAATCCGAGTCAAAAAGTCTGAGTCTGAAATTCGTCACTTAATAATACGCATATTTATAAACTGATTTGGATATGACTCCGTGTGTGTGTGTGCATAGTACATACCAATGTCTTGACCGAGTTCATTGGGCAACTTCATCCACCATCTTGTTTCAAAATGGCGGTCATTCAAGTTTGTCAAAAATACTTTAAATGTGTAAAAAATTTGTAAATTGAAAAAAGGTTCTTTCTAAAGTGCTTGATCTTAATAATGAATTCCGGAAAATTTTTTGCTTTGTCTTTACCTTGAAAAACGCCTGGAATATAGCAGATTGAATTTCTAATGTTGGTGACATTTTTTTTATATATAAAATCAATTTGCCCGCGACAGCACTCGTATATATTAATCGATTTCTATGTGAGTGAGCATGTGCACATGAATTATGATTTCGACCAAGTTCATTGGTTTGTTTTATCCATCATGTTGTTTTAAAATGATATACACTTCATGATATCGTGGAATTTGTCGATCATATAAATCGCTTAAAATAAAACCTGAATGAATAAAAGATGACTAATTTCTAAAAATTCCCATCAATATTCAGTATTGACAAAAACTAGTATTCAATTTTATATAATCGGGTTCCACTAATTTGATCGTCGTATCTTGAATATTTAATTTAAAATAAATAAATAAATAAATAGGGTATATGAAAGCTACCTCATCCTCCGGGTACTGCCGGGAGGACTTTTTAATTTCGTCTATATTTAAAAAAAATGGTTCAGTTATAGCATTTTGAAAGTACATACCGATGCCCGGACCGAATTCGTTGGTCAGTTCCATCCTCCAGCTTGTTTGAAAATTGTGACCATTATATATTTATTTATTTATTTTTACTTTTAAATTTAAAATTAGGTTAAAAAAAAAGTGAGAAATTGAAAAAGATTTTTCTTTTATGTGTGTGACATTGATACAAAGATTCCAGAGCAATTTTCATGTCGTCTCTATCTTAAGAAATGTTTGAGATTTGAATTTCTATAGTGTGGCTGACATTTTGAAACGATTTGATTTTTGTCACGTAATAACACGCGTATTTATTAACCAATTTGGATGTAACTTGGTGTGTACATAATACATTACCGATGTCTGGACCGAGTTCGTTGGTCAGTTCTATCCGCCTTCTTGTTTCAAAATGGCAGCCATTTAATTTTTTTTAATTTAAAAATTTAAAATTAGGTACAAAAAAGTGAGAAATTGAAAAAGATTTTTCTTTTGTATGTTTTACCTTGGTACAAAGGTTCTACAGCATTTTTCCTTTCAGTTGTATCTTAAAAAACGTGTGAGACATAGTACTTTGAATTTCTAGCGTGGCTAATTTTTTGAAACGATCTGATTTTTGTCAAGCGATAATACGCCTATTTTTGAACCGTTTTGAATGTAACTCTGTGTGTACATAGTACATAAAAATGTTTCGACCGAGTTCATTGGCCAACTTCATTCACCATCTTATTTCAAAATGGTCGCCATTTAAAACTGTCAAAAAACTTTTAAATTCATAATGAAAAAAAAAAAAAAATTAGAAATTGAAAAAAGGTTCTTCCTGAAGTGTTTGATCTTGATTCATGGATTCCGAAGTATTTATTTTTTTTGTCTTAATCTTAAAAAGCTGCTGAGACATAGCAGTTTGAATTTCTAATGTGTGTGACATTTTTAAAAATCAATTTGTCTGCGATAGCACACCTATGTACCCAGGGGTGCAAAAATCTAGGCGCCAGCAGGCAGTTTCTCACCACAAAATTTATTTCGTTTTTCTTCGTCTAATATTTCGTGTAAAATTCCTGCTAGAATGCTATTCAATTTTGAGCGAAAAAAACTTTAAAATTTTAGTGGTGAGA
Organism: Maratus speculifer; assembly: GCA_964019185.1. Classification (NCBI taxonomy): domain Eukaryota; kingdom Metazoa; phylum Arthropoda; class Arachnida; order Araneae; family Salticidae; genus Maratus; species Maratus speculifer. The sequence goes on from OZ025299.1 coordinate 79,359,385, forward strand.
AACTACCCTCTAGCGCCTAGATTTTTGCACCCCTGTATGTACCAATCTATTTCGATGTGAGCGCGCAAGTGTACATAAACAAAGATTTCGACCATTGGTTAGTTACGGCTATTATGTTGCTTTAAAATGGCAGGCACTTGATGATACCGAGGAAGTTGGCGAATAAAATATAGTTGGATAAATAAAATCAGTTTGAATAAAAGATGACTAATTTCTAAAAATTCCCATTAATATTCAGTATTGACAAAAACTAGTACTGAATCTCTTATAATTGGGCTCCAGTAACTTGAGATTCGTTTGTTTGAATAATATAACTGGATTTAAAATAAATAAATAAGAAATATGAACCTACCTCTTCCTCCCGGCACTGGCCGGAAGGACTTTTTTAAACAAATACCGTATACACTCTGTTTCTTTAAGGCTGTTCTTAATTCCAAAGGGGCAACTTTATGACACACGTTTTTATTCATTTTTGTTCGGAAACTTATGAAACTGGTAGGTGTTGTTATTCAGAAATTATATGATTGGAAGACGGTTTTCCATTTTTGTGGTAAAATCAAGAATTCTTTCAGAAAATGCTGTCAAAGTTGATATTTTGAAGTGAATTTACAGGAGAAAGCAGAAATTTCCTGTCAGAGAGGGCAGAAAAACTTATTATCACGTGACCCAAAATCGATTATAACTCAATAAATAATTTATTTATCAAAAAATGGAAAACGTATTTTGATTCCAAATCACTTCCATCGACAGTTCTGTCAATTTTGTGTTTTTATTTTAAAAAATGACTTTTTAAATGCGTCAAAAAATGTTTCGAGCTTCTTAAAAAAATGAAGACCATCTTTTTTGAAAAAGATTTTTTTTTTCAATTTGAAAGAAATTGAAAAACCAGTAAACTCTTACTGATGCATTTAAGGGAGGCACACTTCTCTTCGCTCACTTGAAAAAACGGCTCCTGTTCCTGTTCCAGCAAGCGAAGACACTCGTGAACTAATGCTAAACCTACGGGGAGTTTATTTTCTAATATCTCGTTTGCATTTCGACATTTTTAACATTTTTTTTTCATTCGGTAGCTGAGATCTATCTCTATATCCCCCTTTTTTTTTTTTTTTTTTTTTTTTTTTTTTACTTTTTCGACTTTGGTTGCAGATATTTTTAGAATGACACTTTCATTTTCAGAATGGGCTTCGAAAGGGAAAATACCTGCAGCCAAATAAACATCTGCAAAAAAAGGAAGCGATCTAGAGATGGACCTCAGCTATGCAATGCGAAAATATTTTAAAATGTTGAATTACAAACGAGAGTTCCTTACTAATATTATAAAGCGGAAAGTGAGTTTGTTTGTTTGTTTGTTCCGCTTTCACGCCGTAACTACTGAACCGATTGCTTTGAAATTTTGCAGACGTAAAGTTAGAAGTCCTGATTAAATAATAGGGTACTTTTTATCCCGGAAAAAATTGATATTCCCGAGGGAAAACAAAAATATAGTTTGCTTGATGGATGGATTGGAGATGGCGCTGTGTGTCATTTAAAACAAGATAAAATATTGCAAACAAATATAAACATGTAAATTTAGAAGCTAAATGATACGATAATGAATCCCCGAAAATGAGGAATTCCCGAGGGATGCCGTACAATTTGTTTTATCGTCTAAACTGTTTTTTTACATCTACTTATATATTGCAAACGAATATGAACATGTAAATTTAGAAGCTAAATGATATGATAATGAATCCTCGAAAATGAGGAATTCACGAGGAATAACGTAGTATTTGTTTTATCGTCTAAAATGTTTCTTTTACATCTACTTATCCTGAAATAACTATAAGTCAACGAATTACTAATTGGTATAAGTATTAGTTACGTTATTTAGTTCTTGAGGTATGCGATAGATGGCGCTGGGTGTTTTTAAAACGTGGTAACGATGTGCAGTAGCTGTATAATAGTTAGGTTAGGTTAGTTTAGTGCTTTTTTTCTAGGTAGATATCTAAAGTAGTTATTGTTTTTTCGATAGGTAATTACGTCGCTTTGTTCGTCGTTTAGATTGTTACAGTTTAGTTTGGGATTTAAGTTTAGTTTAGGTTTATAGTTTACTCATATTTTCACAATGCCTCGCAAACGTAAATCTAATTTGTTGAGCACCTCATCTAACGCTCGGGCAATGAAAATTGCCCGATCTCAAGAATCGTCTCTCCATGCTGAATTAAGAAGGCGCGAACAAGCAGAGCGTCAGGCTGCTTCGAGAGCTGCTGAGCTACCATCTCAGCGCCAGCAAAGACTTGAGGAGCAAGCCGCTCGCCAAGTTTCTTTGAGGGCTTCTGAGAATGATATTCGTACTCAAGTCCGTTTATCGCAACAGGCTCAACGTCAGCATGGTCAGCTCTATGTAGCGTGTTCCCGGGTTTCCAGTGCCCAAAATCTGCATGTTTTTGCTCCACAAGGGAAAACATATAATATAGTGTACCATTCAGTTTTGGTTTAACAACTAATCGTATCCAGCGTTACATCGCGCTTCTTACATTTTTCCGTGGAAATGAGAAGTTTTCTTATAGTTGTGCTTTATACCGCAATATAACCGATTTCCATGCGGGCGAAGCCGCTGGCGGAAAGCTAGTTAGAAAATAACTCCCTTCCCCCCCCCCCCCCCCGGGCATAGATTTAGAATTAGCTCGCGAGTGTCTTCACCTGCAGAGACAGGGGCCTTAAGTGCAATTATTGTTGTATTTTGACTTGAAGATCGGGCCGGGATAAAGTGATAGGAGTCGGGTTGCAAGTCTGCAAAACCATTTTGTCAGATCTAAGACGAGTCTAACTGGATTCGTGTCTATTCTAACCAGAATATTCAACATTCCGCGACTAATCATTCATATCTTTTCACGTCGCATTCTAATCACTTGAAAATGATGATTTATTTCTTGGAAAATGAAAAGCTCGCACTACTACCGCCACCCTCATATACTACGAAAAATACAGTTTCGATTGACGTGGGCGAATTAATGTGGGTTGACTCAAGTCATTTATTGAAATACCGAACGAGGGTGCTGTGAAGGATGTTGAACCTAACCCTATCGCGGAATTCATACAAATTACACATCACACCACGTGTGTCTTTGGATGTTCCGCCAATAGGAAATGGGGAAAAGACAAAAGATTATTATGCATGATTTGTAATCTTACGTGGTTAACTAATTCACAGAACTTTGTGGAAATTAGCTAAAGGTGAGGCAGATGAGAAGTTTACCGAAGGTGAGAGATATATACTAAGCGGTCTTGTTTAATCCACCTTTTAAAAAAAATTTTTTGAGGATGTTCTAATATATATATATATAAATATCCATGCTCAACAATTCAAAAGTTTCTGAGAATTTCTGAGAGTTGTTTTAAAACTGCTCTGCTCAACTATTTTGTCATTTTTACGAATTCATTTTTCTATACAAAGATATAAAGTTTGAAAACCTGTTTATGGAAGCGATTTAGAATTGAACTGTATGTTCCATTTCTGATCAATAAAATAACAATTGAGTTATTAGCGATTTTAATCACATGACCAATACGTTTTTCACCTCTGTATGATGGCTATTCTTCTTTCGTTCTGAAATTCGGCTCAAAACGCCCACCATTTTCAAACTGTTTTTTGAAAGGCCAATTATGTTTGGGGAAAAAAAAAGGAAAAATGAGTGAGATTAAATAATTTCTGAACAGCAACACCTGCTAGTTTTATGCATTTCCAAACAAAAATAAATTTAAATTATGTCATAAAACTGCTCTTTTGGATTTAAGAACAGCCTTAATGTTTAAAACATGAAATTATCTGGTATGATTACTGAAGCGCATTAGAATCAATCAGCGTTTTCCTCTTCTAAAAAAGTGCGTCTGTCTTAACCCTTTTAGAGAAGCCGTTTGCATGGTGCGAAAACTTAATTTTAATTCCCAAACAGCCAAATGGCACTAATAATTTTTTAGCACAATCCTGCACTCATAACTTAGGTGAAGAAAAGTTTTTGATTATTTCCAATTTGTTTGTAAATTGTATCTCCATCAACTATTGCAATATTTTTGAATCCGAAATCCCTTGCCCCTGAAAGGATTTATTGCCAAAGTTAATATACTTTAAAATAAGAATAGTAAACCATTCCTTATTTAATTATAACTGCTGCATGGCAACCCAATATGTTGCTTTTATATTGCATGGGATTTTTTTAATAATCTTTCTTAAATATATTCGTTAGAATATTCGTAAACAGTTTATTTTATTTTATTTTAGACCGATGCATAATACTTATAATTTTTTAAAATCAATTTAAAAAAGTAATTAGTTTAAAACTACTTTAACTAGTTTAAATTTAAAAAAATTACTTTTTAAAATCACTGGTTTTTTTCGGAATGAATAAATGAATGAATAAAAAAAATTTTACTCATATTTTACAAAAATAATGTTATAGACAATTTTTTAAAATTGTCGCACACTATTTGTTTATTTATTTATTTATTTATTTAGACTAATTAGTTAAAAGATTTTTTTAATAAGAAGAAATAAATAAACAGAAAAAATGCAATTTAAAAGGGATTTTCTAAGTTTTCATTACTTCATGGCGCTCGTGAGATTCGAACTCACAATCTAGGCTCGCGGGCGGTTAGCGGCGCGGCAATAAAGGTATGTCTCCATTTTTTCTTTCTATTTCCATCCGTTTCATTATTTTTAGGAAATATGATGGAGTTTTCTGATTTTTAAAGGAAAATGTCCTTTTGTTGTGAAAGAGGACTTTTTCTGTGAAATTCAGGAAAAATATATCCGTGAATTTCAGATTTTTTTAAACAGTGCTGTTAAAAACGGAAAGTCTACTAACGGAACGGTAAATGTCTGGCAACTTTGCTGCCAGTAGTTTTACTGTGAATTCGCAGATTGTTTTTAACAGAGTAAAACTCAAAAACCAGGATTCTCTGTAAGCATAACAATGAATTTCAATACAATGAAGCATCTTATTGTGCTATCTCCAGCCTGTTTCGTGGAATTATTACTTGAATATCTCTTTTCCTATTAATAAACAAGTAAATCTACATATTTTTGTGAATCTAACTCTGATTTTCAAATTATAGCGGTGACTTACGACGAAAAGAAAAAAAAAACTAAATGTTACTACTTTTTTTTTCAATCGTTTACTCTTCCGACTTTGCCACCTCTAAGACCGGCTCTGGATGCATAAAAGTAGATGTATTCAAAAATTACATTTTTCAGTTGCCACCTTGATCATATAGAAATAGCGAAAAAATGAGAAAAAATACCTTAGGGGATAAAAGTAGGGGTTGGAACCATCTGGGAGATTTTATTCTCCATCTCTACAAGATGATGTATTCTTAAAATATATATATTAAATTTTTAGTAAGTATTTGTGTGTGTGTGAATTTTCCACCTATTAGTTTTTAAAGCCCTGGGCATTCATCTGATACCGCCCCCTCTAAGGCCGAATATGGATGGGAAAATGTAATTGTAATAATAGGAAGTCATTTTTCAGTTGTCGCCTAAGGTAGAAAATTACCTGGAAATGGCAGAAAAATAAGACACGGTTAAAAAGAAAGAAAACATCGCGCGGTTCAATCAGGATAAAAAAAAAAGAACGGCCTTCATGGAATTTTCCCACCAAATAGAAAGAAAGTGGAATTAGTTAGCGATTATATACTTGTGCAGAATTTTATATTTTAACTACTTGAAGATTCATTTAGCTTAAAACTACCAATGATTCATCTGTATCACTTTTGCAATTTTACACAACAGCTGTTCTCAAATCTAAAAAGGTAACTTTATGACATAAGTTTTAATTTGCTTTTGTGCGAAAATGCATGAAACTAGCAGCTGTTGCTATTCAGAAACTATCTAATCAAGCTATTTTTTTTTTCTTGCCAAACGCTGTAAATCTTTCACAAAATATTATCAAAGGTGTTGTTTTGAACCAAATTTCTGTGAAAGAACAATAACCACTCAAGGAAAGGTGGAAAACGTCTTTATTACATGATCAAAATTGCTTTTATAAGTAAATAGGTAATTTATTCATCAAAAAATGAAAAACACATTTCGATTCCAAATCGCTTCCATAGTCATTCAATTTTATACCTTTCAGTTAAAAAATGAGTTTGTAAATTTGACAAAACGTTCTGCTCTTGTTGAGCAGAGTAGTAAAAATCAGCCTTGAGAATCTGTTTCAATCTTGCGAAATCTTTCCTTTCCTGTAGCTGTCTCGTTTGCATTTCAATATTTTTAAACGATTTTCTTGCGCTGAATAGCTAAGTATAGATCCCTAGAAAGACCGTTTTTTTTCATTTTTCAATTTTCTTTGCAGGTTTTTTTTAATGAGCATGCTTTCACTTCCGAAACTGGTTGAGAAAGTAAAAACATCCTAATAAAAAAAAGGGTTAACAAAATAGAAAAAGTAACAAACGGCCTTTGTAGAAATCGATCTCAGTTATCCAATATAAATATAAAATAAAATAAAATGAAAAAAAAATAAAATAATGATTTGCAAACGAGATATCTTAAAAATTTCTTCCATAGGATTAACATTCCTTATGTTTGGGCACCAGATGAGGCATGTGACGTCTTGTGCAAGGGCAAGGGGTCTGTTGTAACCTTCTTCGGAACGGGAAAAAGTTGGGGGTTAAAATCGGCTGAAAAGTGTGATGCTCGAAAAGTTTGTGAATCTGATAGCAACTTAACTAAGAACGGTCGTTGGTCATTATTTGGTTATTATTAATGTGAAGTCATTTTATAATAAAATTTACTATTATGGAAAGTGGAATATAGAGTAGATATGTCAGTAATGGATATCTTTCAATGTTTTTAACTAATATATATATAAAAAAATAACAAAAATAGCTTTTATTATTTTTCTTCGGAATTTTCCCATGCATGTTTTATAATATGGGTTATTGTTGACACTCTTAATGCAACCTATGAGGAAGCAGAAAATAATGTGCCGAAGTTTCAGTGCTTTTTCAAAAAAAAGTTTAATAAACATGCTAAAAACTGGCTTTATTTAATAAACTTATATCTTCTTTATTTTCTTTAAAAAGTTGCTTTTCTTGTAATAGTAGTTGTAGTAGTAGTAACAGAAAGTTTTAACACTTAGAAAACATATTAAAGTTATTTACAAAATTTAATTTTCTTTCTTTCTTCCTTTTTTTAGGTTTTAAGACTCACGGTCAATATTAGAATGCTCAATAATCGATTTTGAGCAATGGACAAACTGACCACCATTTAGACCTTGCTAAAACGGTAATTTCAGTAATGTTTATAAAATATTTTGACTTTTAACTAAACATCCAAGTAATTAAATTTAATTTTAAATTACACTTGTCAAAATTTTTATAAACAGCTGCTTTAAATTAAGGCATTTGCTTAACCTCAAACCGCTGTTTTTGCGAAAATTTTATTTTATTTTATTTTATTTTTTTTTTTTTTGATAAAGTTTAAACATTTGGGATTCCAAAAATGCCCTATATTTGGTTCAAGGATAATTAGAAGTAAAGTTATAGCCTAAAATATAAACCTGAACTTTCTGAAACCAGAGGCTTCAATTTAAAGAGCCACAGAAAGGTAAACAATACATTTTAACACACAAGTATATAATCTATAATATATACAAAAATATATAAATACCTACAAATATGGTGGATTTAAAAGCTGTAAAATTTATAGCTGTGAAATTTTTTGTGCGATACCTAAGTCTTAATTATCATTATTATACCGCAGACCAGGCCCCTACCTGCCGAGTGGCCTAGCTTAACGAGATTTGTACCTGGGTGCGGGGTGAAAGCCGTTTGATCGCCTCATGCAGAGATCTACCTCATTGCACCTCGGCTTTTGTGGCTACATCGCTAATTATTTTTTTATTACGTTTGTTACTGTGTTGTACAGTTCTAGATTGTTTTTAATTATGCTGTTTGTTTTTCTTCGTACATTGTTGGAAAAGGAAGGGGGGGGGGGGAGGGATTGCTAAATCTCAGGAAAGAATTTATTTAAAAAGAAAAGAAAATTTAAATAACGTTAATTTCTTTCTATAAATGCTCAAAATAAAGTGAGTAACAAAAAGAATTCTTTCTGCTGTTTATCAGTTATTTAAATAGCATCATAAAATTATAATAATTCAAAGAACTATGCGAATTTAAAAATACTTGTATAAAAGATAATATTGTAAGAATAATAACATCATTATTGTGTAAATATTTATATACATACATATATAAAAGAATGGTTTTAGCAACTGTGAGATTAACAACAATAATAAAATTCGCTCTTCGCCCCTATCCTCTCCCCGCACACAAATAGTTCCTAAGTTAAACACCTTTAAAATAACTTTTTTCTTTTACTTTTTCTGCCTTATTTTTTACTTTACAGTAACAAAAAATAATCAGTCATAAATATCATTAACAATTCACATTCATTTCATTAAAATTTCCTCTTCCTCTTTTTACCTCTCTCTTTTTTTTTACAACATCCAACGCTTAAAAGCCTCAAAATTTTTAAAGAAAAAAAAAATCTGCTTTATTTGTCAATCTATTGTAATCGATCATAACCCCTCCCCCACCCGAAATTGACCTTTCCTCTAAACAAACGCATAAAATTTTAGCTTCTTAGTTTATTGTTTTTGTTTTACCTATTTTCCACTATTTCGATCTCCGGCAGATGAAAAGCAAGAGCTCCTAGTGCACACGCAAATTTTCTGGTTTCCAGTTGTTGCAACGACCGTTTTCCCCGTTACGAATGAACACCTGAACATTCTTGTTTTCTCTGCGAACACGAAATATTTCCTCTCCTTCTAGTCCAAAAATACGATAAGAGCAGAACAGATAAGTAAGAAGGAATGACACGGGTGTGGTAGCGTGGCCGAGCGGTCTAAGGCGCTGGTTTAAGGCACCAGTCTCTTCGGAGGCGTGGGTTCGAATCCCACCGCTGCCAAAGTAACTTTTTTAAAGAATAAGATATCCTATGAACAAACAAAATGCTTGAAAAGTGACTTCTACAAGAATTGGAGTCAGGTATTAACCTTTATTTTTAAAATTTCAAACACATAGTAGGAAAGATTACATTTTAATTAAAGTTCTCAAAATATGTAGACACATATAGGATAAAAACCCCAATTACTGATGAATTAATGCTGTTCTCAAATGCTAAAGAGCAATTTTATGACATAAATTTTAATTTATTTTTTTACGGAAATGCATGAAATTAGCAAGTGTTGTTGTTCAAAAACTATCTAATCGAACTGTTTCCCCCTTTTTTTAAAAACACAGTAGATTTTTCAGAAAATAGTGTCAAAGTAGTCGTTTTGAACCAAATTTCTGCGCGAAAGAAGAGTAACTACACAAACAGGAGTGACAAACATGTTTGTCACGTGATCAATATAACTTATAACTTAATAAAAAAGATCATTTATCAAAAAGTGAAAAATACAGCTCGATTCCAAATCGCTTCCATAACCAGGCCTTCCAATTTTATAGCTTTCCGTTAAAAAATGAATTTGCAAATCTGTGAATACGTTTTACGCTTGTTGAGCAGAGCAGTTGAGAGAAGTCTTAATAAAAATATTTTGAATGTCTAAAAAACAGAACATGAATAGAATGAATGGTGCATCTACAATTTTGGAAATGACTGTATATAATGAGGGAAAAAAGGGGGGGGGAGGGAGAATGAATTATGCGAAACATTTAGATTAAAACGAATTTATAAACTTTGCCCGTTCATCATCCCAAGTTAATGATTTTATGCTACATTTTAGACTTGAAGAAAAAAAAATGTCTGGAAGTCATATTTTCACCGTGATTAAATGCAGCAAGATTACTTCTTAATGGGGGAAATTTGCATTTAAACTTCCATTAGTAGGTAATAAAGTTTGTCATAACGACTTGGCTGCCGCATAAATTTGAATTTTCATCCAAATCGTGACAAAAGAAAGCCTTGAAAATAGTCAATAAATAAATATATAAATATATATCCATCAATAAAGTAGTCATCTCAGGTAACTGTAGAATACAGATAACGAAAATTTGAAAAACTTTTTGAAGCTTTTCAAGTACAATTCACAATTAAAAAAGAAAATCCGATTTTAAAACATCCATTTGCGTGTTAATTCAATATATAGCTTGCTTTACATTAAAAATTCCAATTCTTTCACCGCTTCGGACATATTTTATACTTTTTCTAGTAATAAAAAACTACGATGACACAGTCAGTTCTTAAATTGTAATTTTTTGAATTATATGTTTTACTTTAAATTTTTCCTGTGTTTTGCTTTTTGTATATTTTATGGCTTGGTAGAGGGGAAGGATTTACATAGCATTATGGCGGGCTTTTGACAATATCATTCACTCGCAAGAAAAATGACATAATTCAAAATCATTATGCAACGTAACATAAACAAAATTAAAAAAATGTCTTTTTTTCTGATCCTTAAACTGTCAGCAAACTCAAAGAGGCTTTGAAATTTGAAATTTTTTGGTGCAGCTAACTCACAACTTTTTTTCTTTTGCCCTTATTTTTAATGAAGGGGGAGGGGAACACTCCTTTTCATAAAATTTTTGATTGCAAAGCTCATGAAAAATTATATTTGATATTGAGAGATGATGAAATCAAGAGTTAATTCAAACAATTGCTTCTGCGATATCTGATTAGATTCCTTTTTTACTATAACATAAAACTAAAGCATTTAGCTCTGAATGCAAATGCAAAAGCATAGATATAGGAGTAAAACCCTTATGGCCGTTCTCAAATCCAAAGGAGCAACTTAAGTCTACGTTTTAATTCAACTAATTAAATTATTTTACGACATAATTTTTAATTCATTTTTCTTCGGAAAACTATGGAACTTTTTTCAACATAGTGTTAATGTTAATGATTGTTCAGTTGGAATTTGTCTAATGCAGTACCAGTTGCAGCATCAATATAATTCTAATATCGTCATTCTCTTGAAATTGACAAAATTATATTTATCTCTCTAATATATTTTTTCACACAGAAAATACGTTCTATAAATATTAGTGGCACATGCTTTCAAGACCAAATACGCTATCTCGTAAATGCCAAGCGCTTCAAAATTTTCCAGTTGAGACATTTGTACTCTAAAAAGTAATCGATATTATTGTAATTACGGGCAAATTTTTGCGTGTCACTATAAATGTACAAATTTATAATTTCAAAGGAGTCAACCAAAACAGGTGGCAACAAAATTACTGATCAATTCAATGATAAAAAGTTTCTTTTTTTTTTTCAACTCATTTAATTAAAGAATTAAAGAGCACAAAAGAAGAGTTTTGATATTAATTATGGAAAATGCAGCCAATGAACGACAACAATAAATTACTAATTGAATAAAACGATTAATAATTTTAAGCAATGCTTTTTTTTTCACCATGCATTATTATTTTTAGAGAAAAGCTGTATATAACATGATTCTTCTAAAGAAGGCCAACAAGAAGTATTCTTTGAATAATCTATTAATCGTTGATTATTATTTGAACAATCACTCTATAAAAAATTGCATTTCAAGATAATTATGCAAATATGTTTATGAAAGTTTCCACGCTGAATACACAATCAGCTTAAGAGAACCAATTTTTTATGGCGTTATCCATACATTAATAATGTAAAAGAAGTAATCAGAAATTTCGCTTTCGTGTGTTAACATTAGAATGATGGCGAGGGACCATTTTAGATCCTACAAACTGAAAATATTTCATTTCGAACCAGAAATTTCTTTTATTAAATATAATTTCTATTTTAAGGGTGTTCTCAAAATCAAAAGGGCAATGTTGTGAGGTACGATACAAACTTTAATTTATTTGCGGGTTTTGTTGTTCAGAAACTATCGAATCGAACTTTTTTTTTTTCGTGTTTTTACAAATGCAATTGATCTTTCAGTAAATATTATCAAAGTGAGCGTTTTGACGCGAATTTCTGCGAGAAAAAAGAATAAACCTTAAAAATGGGCTAAAAACGTATCTATCACGAAATCATAATCGCCATAGGCAATTTATTGATCAAAAATTTGAAAACACAATTCGATTCCAAATCACTTCCATAGTCAGGCTTGCCAATTTTATATCTTTTCGTTAAAAAATTAATTTGTAAATGTGTCAAAACGTTTTGCGTTTGTTGAGCAGAGAGGTTGAGAACAGCCTTAATTTTTTTGTATCATGTTAAAAATATCATCTTTTCTTAGCACTTTAAAGCTTTTTTTTACAGTGAAAACAACATTGCAATTTTGCTTTTTTGCTCGATGGACAGGCATTAAAGATATTCTTCACCGACTTCAAAACAACAGCTCGGTAATGTTAAACCTATTGGCATCATTTTCTTTGGTTTAAGCACCCCTAGAACTTTTGAGGCTCCCGACGTATATTCATAAAAAAAGGACGCTTATTTCTTTTAAAAGAGTTTAAAGAGATTAACTCAGGCCTTTTAAAGAGTCATTTTTGATATTAAAGACCTTCTCAGAACTGTGAAAAATCTGTTCGAAAGACGTATCGGGTCTAAAGGGATAGTCAAACTTCTACTTCTTTTTTCCTAAGAGATTTTTTTATTTATATATAAAATAGAAATTCTGAGTTTGTAAATATAGTGAATGGGCCTATTCAACAAAGTTAGTGGAAGTTTCTTTATGCCTATTTATCTTCTGTCATTACGACTAATGTTCTGAGTTTATTTGCATTTTGTAATCTTCATAAATCTACAATCATGCGAGTGAATATTTCTATTCTTTCGGGCTATATCCCAAAAGATATTTCTAAGTACTTTGTTATTACCTTTGCAGCAAAGGCTTTCTCCTTACTTGGGCCCCACAGAAAATTTAGCTATTTCCCAGGTTTTTGTAATCACGGTAGCAAAATCCGTTGCGTTGAAGATTGTCATTTTTATCTTACACAAATTTCTCACCGTTTTGGGCTTCTCTACTGATAAAAGAGTGTCAAAACACTTTCTCACAATGAATAAAATCAGTTCCGGTAAATAAATAAGTTTTAAAACTTGGTACATTTTAAGTTTAAATATAGAAACATCACCACAATAGTATGCCTGTTTTTTCTTTAATCGTTTCATTCCAATAGTCACATATGTGGTTGTTCAGTTTTTACCACTTTCCAACAAAGTTAAAAAGAGGTTATGCATTCGCTTTGTCTGTCCATCTGTTTGTCTGTCCGCACTGTAAATCCCGTAAATATGCTCGGATTGCTATGAAATTTTTATATATATGTTATTTATGTTTACCTTAGCACGAACCCTATTAAAAATGAAGTTTCTACTATGGTTAGTTTATTTACAGGGATAGTCAAAAGCTTTCCGATACATTACGGCCTATGGGAAAAATCGTTTCAAATGAATTTTAAAGGTGTTTACACTCTGTCAAACATATTCAAATTTGCAGGGATTCGCAAAGTGCACTAAAATATGCATTCTGTAAAATACGCACTGAAAATAATAGTCTCTATTCATTTACAGGGCCAGTCAAAAGAATTCCATTACACAATAATAAAGGGGAATTGTTTGCGACATAATAAAGGTACCAGGTAAATTACAGGGCTGAACAAAAGTATTCAAGTATTTTCCATTTATTAGAATAAAGTGCTGAAAGAGAAAGTTCAACCAGTTAGGCATTTTCTTGCTAAACTAAATTTTCCTATTATGTAGCACACACACACACACACACACACACACACACATATATATATATATATATATATATATATATACATATATATATCCCAGCCAGCTATCGCCCAGTTAGCTTAACAGGTAAAAGCATTGGCCTTGTAAGCCAAGTATCTGGGTTCGATTACCGGCCTGGGCAATTTTTCGCTCAGTTGGAAATATTAAATTCGTATGATAAATTTGCCAATCAGTTTGATTGTGTAAAATAAAATAGCATATCTATGTATCCATCGTTATATGGAGTTCCTTTACCTGCGGTTTATTCTGCCGAGCTGTCTAAATGACAGACCGGATGTTATGACCAACAAGGTTATCTAAGCGAGCAATCGCAGCCGGCTATCGCCCAGTTAGCTTAACAGGTAAAAGCAATGGCCTTGTAAGCCAAGTATCTGGGTTGGATTACCGGCCTGGGCAATTTTTCGCTCAGTTGGAAATATTAAATTCGTATACATACATCAACCGATGTATCAAATACAGGGCTGTGCAAAAGTATTGGAATACATATTTGGCTATGGACAGTAGCATCTTATTTGCCTAAATAACAAAGATTTGTTGAAGATTTCAGGAAGTGTTGGAAAGTGTTTCATAATCTATGCTTAACGCATGATTTTTCTTACTTGTTATAATTACTGTCAATAATAAACAGATAAAAGAATTTATGGTTTGTCTGCACTGATAATGTTATATTCGATTTACAGTTAGAGATACTAAAAAAAGCGTAATGTAATATTTCTGTAGTCAATGTTGTTGGATTAATTGAATACATCATTACTATTTGATAAAAATAATTTCAGATATTAAATACATTAAATTTTATTAATTTACAGAAATGCAAGAAAGATATTTACTGTTAGTCTTTTACTTCGTAAAAAAACATTTTACTCATACCATTGCTCGGAGGTCATAAATGTGGACGGTTTTTTATTTTTTTATTTTTTTATATATTTATATATTTTTTTGAGTTTATATTAATACAAAATAAATAAATAGTAATTGAAAAAAAATTGTCTTTCAAGAGATTTAAAATAGAGATGCTCAAATTAAACTTATTCAATTATTAATGGCTTAGTAAAACAATGCTAGAAAATAACATTAGCAAGCTTGTTTTTGATAGCTTCTTTGAAGCTATACTACGCTTTGAGTCAAACGTTTTAAATATAGACGTTTATATGAATAACAGTTTTTCCAAATATCCTATGTTCATTCTAAACTTATCATCATTTTAACGTAATTTTTGCTTATTTAACTTACAGATGTCATGCAAAAACATAATCTAATATGTAAAATTATAAGAAATACTTTGTTGCAAACAACTTTCTTACATTTCTTTTAGAATAAGAATTTATAACTTCATTTCATTTTGCTTTTCTTTTTTTCTTTCAGATTTGCACTATTAGGAATAAGGAAAATCCTGAACACAAATCATTAACTTCCTTCACATTAAGAACCTACGTTCGTCCAACAAAGACACTCCCAAGCTAATGTTAAATCATAATGTCAGTCTTTTTTTTAATTTCTCGTTTGTATTTCAATATTTTTAAATAAAACTTTGCTTTTTTTTTTGTAGCAGATTTTGCTACTTTCACTTACGAAACCTGCTCCGAAAGAAATGGACTTCATAAAATAATTCTACAACTAAAATCCAAAAAAGAAAAAAGAACTCGGTGAGAGATCGACATAAACTATCCTATGCAAACAAATCATTTGAAAATATCAAAATGAAAAATTAAACAAATGTTCCTATAAGTTTAGTTTACGAATGTCGTCCCGTGTCGTCTAATGTTGCCGTTTCTTTTTTCTTTTTTTTTTAAGCTATTAAAGCTAATAAACACAACGTAAGCAAAAAAGAAAAAAAAAACAATTGTTGAAAATAGTTGAATAATACTTCTATTCGGATCTGAGTGAAGTGGCGAACTCAGTTTTTTCTCGCCATAAGCAAGCAGCTCCTGAACTGGTGCACCACAGATGTATACACTTTGCTGGAATTTAATGTAACTCACTCTTAACAATTTGCTTCAGAGAAAACTACGAGTATTTTTGAGCCGAAGTTCGATTTTCAAGTGTATTATTGTTATATTTGGACCTCACAGTACAACGAATTAATCATCTGTGATCAGTTATTTCAATCCCTTACCAAAATATTCTCAAAATACAACATGCAAATATTCATGCGAAATATAGATTGTTTATAATGAGGATTATACTAATAAACCTACAACAAACAAATATGACATTAGTGGGGCAAGACGTGGATGACAGGGATATAAGAGATTATGGCAGTAAAGATTGCATTATCTGTGGGTACAGTGCAAGAATGAACGTTGGTTTCAATACTTCTTAAACAAATCTTGATTTCATGCTAATGGTTCTGGTTGGGATATCAAGCCAGGTACAGATGCTGGCGATATGATTTTTGTTTTTAGCTCTTCAATTTACAACCTCTTTTTGAATAAATTATCAATGTGTGTGGGATGTTGTAAAATGCGTTGAATAGTGTTTTATATGTACTTTAATAAATACTGTTATCTCTAATAAATAATTACCTATTCGTCATCTTACACCCGATGTGGGGCAAGGTGACTTATATGACTTTCCTCCAGAAAACTTATTTTTTCATCCTTTGAAAACATTTCAAATATTTTCTGTTGAAGAGGGTTGTAAAACGTGTTTTATATCAATTTTAATTGATATGAGACTTTAAAAAGCTTTTATATTCACTTACTGAGTTCAAGAAAAATCTTGGAAGCTTAAGGGCGCAGGGGAAGGTGGGGCATGTTGGGACATGGCCCACCTTGGGACATCTTAATTTTTAAACTTTATTTTGCAGTTAAAAATTAGCACACATAAATGCCAATATGTTATACTACAATCTACTCTCTCATGTGTTTTAGAATTGCTGGTGTTTGCTTGCAACAAATAATACGATTATTTTTGTTTTGGATAAGGCTGAGTAACATTAATGTGTGTTTTGATGAATAAATTTTTCATTAAAGAATAATAAAGAATAATACAAGTGGGAGCATATTGTAACGGAAAAAAATCGAGGATTTTTTGTTATTTTAATGAGAAAAAAATAGACTGTAGTGCTGAGCTTAACAGTGTAAATGTTTTTATTATTTAATGTGCGAGATGAGGGCAGGTTTGGACACTCAGTTGTGGGAACATTCCAAAAATGCTGAAAAGACCAAATGCAGCTTACAAATGGAAAAAAATGTACACAACAAGTTAGGATTTTCATTAAGCAGTGAAGATAAGGCAGTTGCACTAGGAAAATTGGTGAAAATTACCCCTAAAAGGAAAAATAATATAAAAGGTTTGTGTAATGGCAGTAATGATGAATTTAACCCCTTGAAGGGCGGTGTTGGCGGTGTGACAACACCTAATTTTAATCCCGAATTGCCACACTGGCGCCAGAAATTTTCTATGAAAATTTCACTTTTATGTAAATATACACGTTTATTGCTTTAGAAATAAAATTTCGTGTAAATACTGGTGT
Organism: Maratus speculifer; assembly: GCA_964019185.1. Lineage (NCBI taxonomy): Eukaryota > Metazoa > Arthropoda > Arachnida > Araneae > Salticidae > Maratus > Maratus speculifer. The sequence continues at coordinate 79,376,571 of OZ025299.1, forward strand.
CAGTCAATTATTTCAGCATTTTACGAATGCAAGTATCTTGCCCCGGAAAGGGTTAACTATTCATGTGATGCTGATTTTCCTACAGAATGCAAACTTGCTCAAGATAGGTCCAAAAACTTACAGTCGAACCCACTGTGGGATAGTGTGCATTGGTAAAGTTTGCAGGAAAACAAAACATTGTTGAATTTGTAGGGCATGTTCAAAATGTTGAGGACAGTAGCAAGTATGAGATATCTATTTTGAGAACACAAGATCAAGAGTTGCCTTCTTTTTATAAATCATGATAAGCATGATAGCTTATTTGTGTGTTAAACAGAAGTTCTTTTAAAACTTGGCACTCCTGCAAACAAAACAGGTCAAAGATGTATTTTATGAGAATTTGAAGAACATCATTTTTTTTTTTTTTTTTTAAATCTAATACAAGATTTGTTAATAGACATGCGTTTCAATTCAAATTATTAAAGTACTTCAAAGAATAAATTATTTCCTGTTGAACTAAAGTTTTATAAATAAAGCTTTGTTGATCAATTAAATACAAAATTTTATATATATTTTTGATTAAAACTAGTTTCCGAACCTTCCCCACATGGTGGGACAGGTTGGGACATTTTAAAGATTTTTTTGTTTTGTTTTCACTCTTTTCCTATGTGGGATATTAGATTATTATGAGGTTTATTTGATGCAAAAATGTTTATATTTTATATCAAATTGATTCTAAAATGAGAATAAATGTTAATAAAATTTAGAAAAAATATTTACTGAAAAATGTCCCAAGGTGCCTGATCTCCCCCTTTTCGAAAATATATTTTTTAACATCTGAAAATTTTCTTATACATTTTCAGACTCATTTTTAAAAGTAAAAACATGAAACTTGTTGAGGTGTTTTTTGAAGACAGGTATAACAGACCGTGTGATTTCATTTTTCGCTCAATTCATTAGAATTTGATTTATAAACATTTTTTTTCTCAGTATAACTTTTTTCTTTTTTCTTTTCCATATCTCCCTCTTTTGAAAATTCGAATCAAATGGCCAACTTTGGCTGCATTTTCTGCATTACTTTCTGTCTTTATCAAAAGATTGGAATGCACGGCATATTATGTAGTTTTATTGCTAGTTTAATGGGTTTAAGAATAAAAATGAATTAAAAAAATCAGAAAATAAGCAGTTTGGATTGGAATGTGCCTTTAAGATCTTCATCTTATCCTCATCTTCTTTAATAATAAATGTATTATGTTGATTCATAAATAACATTTTTTATCATGCTCCCGTGTTCACGAATATATTAGCGCTTTTACCTCGTGAGAAACAAAACTCAACCAAACTCTGGACCCATGAAAAGCTTCAGTCGGACAATTTATATTGAGCTAAACGCATTCTAAAAGTCTTAAAATTTATTATCTGTGCTGTAATGAGGCATATTCTGTGTTTGAACGGTCGGCAGGAATCTTACAAATATTAATGTACCGGAAAGCCATTCAATGACTCGTGAACCATTTTTTCCCCATTTTTTTCCTCACGGTAAAAAAGGGAAAAAGCGCCGGCATATAGAAAGTGCTTGACAAGTTCAATAGGTCATGAATAGAGAAAGAACTACAGTTGTTTATGGGGTGACATTGCAAATTGGTCTCACTTCCTATTCAAGCAGCCATAGCGGGAGGATGGTACCATTAAAAAAAAATTCTTAGCAGCCGCTCGTGACTTTTGCAGAATTTCGGAAATAATTATAAGGAAAAACTTTGCTAAAGAATCATATATTAAAAGTAACGTTTCTGGGAGAGCTGCAATACACTAATTTGGGTACCGCAAATCTTTTCCTGTTTCCTATCCCATGTTTCATGGGAATGGTATGAAAAATTGCTTTTTTAGTGACGTATTGTCTATTTCCGTGGAAATTCTAACAGATGGGATTCAAGTTCTAGGTGTGACTTAGATTATATATTCCTTTAATATTGTTTTCATACCGGGCCATTCCATGTCACGTTTGGGACAGACAGCTTTTCTGCATATTAAGGTTGTTCTCAAATCAGAAAGGGTAACTTTATGAAGTTTTAATTTATTTTTGTTCAGAAATGCAGAAACTAGCAGATCGAACTCCTCCCCCCCCCTTTTTTTTAAACACAATATATTTTTCAGAAAATAGTGTCAAAGTGGGTATTTTCAATCGATTTTCCGTGCGAAAGCAGAAAAAACAGTGAACGAAGAGAGAAAAACGTCATTGTGACGTGATCGAAATCGCTTATAATTCAATAGGTAATATATGGATAAAAAAAAATGAAAAATTCATTTAAATTCCAAATCGTTTCCATTTTACTTTTATGTCTTTTCGTTAAAAAATAAATTTGTAACTGTGTCAAAACAATTTGCGCTTGTTGAGCAGAACAGTTGAGAACAGCTTTAATGCTGTTTAAACTATGTTTTTATATCCTCAAATAAAGCTACTATGCTTATAGGAAAAGAAAATTAGGGTTTTTTATGTATATTTTATATTCTAACTACAATTCGTAAGTTAATAGATATAGGTATTTTAAGTGTCAAGCGGAGGACATTTTGTCCAATCTGCCTGAAATGGTCCTGAAACGGACCTGGGCAACTTACTTAGGTTTAGGGGATTAAAATAAGATGTTTAAACCTATTACAGGATCATTCCAATATGAGATGTAAACGGCTTTTCTACATATTACTGCTGTTTTAATAATTATGTTGTATTTTCTAATTAAAAGAACTATCAGGGCTCTTTCTTCACAACCACTTTTTTCAAAGAAAAATCTCCTTTATCCCCTTTCGGGCGAATCTCTTTTATAGGATTTTTAATCTTTTTATCACCGTTTTTCAAAATAGAAATATCTGCCTAATTGAATTGGTAAAATGCTCGGATTAAATAAGGCAACATTTATAGTTACTGGTGAGAATAATGAAGGATACTGAGAACTTTATGCGGCATGTATACCGGTCTCTCATCCCCGGAGTTAATATTTCGTCTAAACTTACTCGAAAAGCGAATGTCGCAATTGTTGTTGGAACTTAGGACGAGTTTTTCTCTAAAATTTTCTGGTATTTAAAGAAAAAGGACAAATAGGAACAAGAAACTATTCTAATGTCAAAATCTGGATTTTATTCTTATTTTTAATATATGGTATATATTCTAACATCTTAAGCTAATAGATAAAGATACTTATATAAGTGTCACACGCAGGACATTTTGTCCGTATTTTGTGGAATGGCTTTACAATATTTCTATATTAAATTTCCGAAAGCTGTATTCAGAGAAGTAGTCCTTCTTAAAATTACGCTACAAAAAAAAAAAAAAAAAAAAAAAAAAAAACTTATGTTTTACTTACAAAACTTAAATTTTGGCAAAAGTAAAAAAAAAAAAAAAAAAAAAAAAAAAAAAATGGCGGTTTTACAAGGTACAACAGATTAAAAATGCATATTTAATGGATAATAATTTTTTAATCGTTGGTAAACAGTTTGTGCAAGACGAATATCTTTTAAGACTAAATCAAAAACTACTTGGCAGAATGAGCTGTAATTTTGGAATTTCATATTAAAAGCTTTTAGAAATCGATTTCTTTTAAAAAATTTCATAAGTTACAATTCGTATTTTTTAAGAAAAGTAATTTGAAAATACACACGATTTCGAAATGAATTTTTGAAAATATAGTAAATGTAATCAAGTAATCAAGTAATGTTTATAGAAATCAATTTCTATAAGCTTCAAATATGAGAATCAAAAATTACAGCTCATTCCGTCATATTTGAGGTCTGTTTAAAAATTGTCTGCATTAGAAACTGCTTTGCAATAACTAAAAATTTATTTAACATTAGAAATTCTAAATTTTAAACGCCTGATTATCATATATATATTATCGAGTAAATTTTAAATATCAAACAGAGAGTTATTCACCCAAGATGTTTGGTAATTATTAATTTTTAAAATGTGAAATTTTTAACCTTAACTACTTAGCTGATTTGCCCGTACGCTGTTCGGGCAAGACGAATTTGCTTAATTCACCATTTAAATTTTTTGACCCCACTAATTTTTTTTCTTTTTAAGTACGATTTCATACTATTTAATTTCAGAAATGTTTAGATTAAATATTACGAATATTTAAGCTTAAAAAACTGGTGTTAACCCACATTTTCAATTTATTGTACGTAAAAAAAGGAATCAGTTATGGGGTTAAATTCATTTGTAATCTTTGCAAAACAGATTGCAATCCAAGTATTTTTTAAGGGTATTTTTTGTTTATACTAAGCACTTTTTATTTTTTGTTCTTAAACGAAAAATGGCTACTTTATGACATAAGTTTTAATTTATTTTTGTTCGGAAATACATGAAGCTCACAGGCGTTGTTTTTCAGAAACTATCTAATCACGCTCATTTTCCCATTTTATTTGAAACACAATAAATCCTTCAGAAAATAATGTCAAAGTGGGCGATTTAAAATAAATTTCTTGACGGAAGCAGAAAAAACAGTTAACGAAAGGAGAAAAATACTTTGTCGTGTGACCAAAAAAGCTTATAACTCGATGGATAATTTATTGATAAAAAAAATCGAAAACACAGTTTCATTCCAAATCGCTTCCATAGTCAGGTGTTCTAATTTTATATTTTCCATTAATATGTGCATTTGCAAATGTGTCAAAACGTTTTGCGCTTGTTGAGCAGAGCAATTGTGAACAGCCTTAAATATAATACAAAAGCTACTCAGAGGAATGAACTGTAATTTTAGATTCGTATGATTAAAGTTTTTAAATTCACGGATTAAAATTCATAATTTTTTCGAAAATAAATTTTAAAAATATGCATAATTTGATCGCTAAATAAATGTTAATATGCAATGTATGGTACATAATGTGATTCTGGAAAAAAATCTTACGGATATACTAATATTGATAATAATAGTAATAGTTAACAATAAGTAATTTTGGCCTTTTTTTTATTTGTTCCTTACAAATTTTCTTAATTTTATACATATATTTATTTTATTTTATTTCAAAGTTATAAAAGACAATCAAATTATACGTTGGTGTTTGTTAATCAAGTCTCGGGCTTCTGATTTAGTTGGGGCTTTGGAACTGGCTTCACTAGCTCACGCGTGAAGATGATATTCGTCAGACTACCAATATTTTAAATTTGAGACAATGTATATGAATTTTCTTGTGCGTAATTTCTCCTTTATATTCTACTGGAGTCTGTCTGAAGCTGAAGCTGCAGGCACACGTTTGTTTTGCCATCCTTCTACAGTTTTCTAGGGAATCTTTTGATCAAGACTATTCTGTGGCTTATTCACAAAAGAATGAGGGGGATCTTACAATGGATCAGGAGATAAGAAGATCAACTCTGTTTGAGGGTAAGGTTCCTGTTTTGCAGTGCATTACTTCCTTCTCTTTTAAAGTCATTACAGACCAAAAACACAGCGTCGCCACAAGAAACGAAGCTGATACTGATAACAGTTCTGGTCTGTTCGCAGCTTAGTGGAGTAGCCAGGGCGGATGGCAGAGGATTGATCCCCGGGTGCTTTTTATACGTTCCAGAAAAATTTTACATAAAGAAATATAATATAAAAAATTTTAGTGGTCACTAAGAAAGGCACGTAATATTTCGAACTGCTCCTCTCCCTCTTCCTAAGTGCTAACAGTCCACCCTTCACCACAGATTTTTTAGTTATATTTAAAAATACTGTCTATGACCTCATTAATAAAGTAAGTAAAAATGACATTCTTCTAGACAAAAACTCACGAAGTTATCATTCGTTGAATTTTACCAAATTTTAAAGCTTTCCGGTGCTAAAAATGAATTGACGATTTTTTGATATCGAATTTCATGAAATTAAAAATATCCTAACTTCGTCAAAATATCACAATTTCCTAATTTTTGGTGGTTGAAGAATGGGATTTTTACTGTTTTACTTTTCAAAGTAGAGATTTAAAAAAAAAAAAAATAGAACTTATATAGAACGTATAAATATTTAAAAAGTGTAAGTTTTTGAAAATTAATGGCAGGAGCATTTCATCAAGAAAATTTTAATTCTTACTCAATTTTGAACGCTTTTATATATTTTAAATTGTCTTGTATATCTCTAACTGATAAAAATTAAAACGTGTTTCAGTCTTTTTGGGACATCTTATGTATACGTCCACGGATACATGTGAAGGATAATAAAATAACGAACACGAAATATAATATTAGTTATGCGTTGCACATTATTACACACTGAATACATCGTAGAATCTAATTGTATAAATATGATTTTTTCCTATTTTCATGCATATCATTATACCGCGATGAAAGAATTTGCTAAAATATGAATAGTTTATGAAAATATTTTCAAGATAATTGCGTCGAATAAGAGAATTGAAAAAATAAAATAAAATAAAATAAAAATTAGTAATAAGGCCTGTATAGGGTTTAGTTTATAGCTTAATTCTGGAAAAAAAATATCGTGATTTATTACTGTTCGTGTTTCAACTATGAATATTAGGAAGGCACGTACATATAGGAATAATGACAGATTTAAGGCTGTTCTCAAGTTCAAGCTCAACAAGCGCGAAACGTGCTGAAAAAATGACGGACACATTTTTAAATGCAAAGGTATAAATTTGGCAGGACTGGCTATATAGAAACGATTTGAAATCGAAATGAGTTTTCCATTTTTTGATAAAGAAATTACGTATCAACTTATAAGAAAGTTTGATCAAGATACAAGTTATTTTCCTCCCTTCGTTAATTGGTTATTGAAAGTTATTTCTACTTTCGACGGGAAATTCGGTTAAATGCCAATTTTCACAGTATTTTTTGAAAAATCCAATGCGATTACAAAACACGCACGACGCATTTTACGATTACATCTGAATAACAACACCTGAAACTTCCATATGTTTCTGAACAAAAATGAATTTTAAACTTATGTCACAAAGTTGCCCCTTTGCATTTGAGAGCAACCTTAATATATACTGAAAGGTTAAAAGCAATCGATTCTACATAAATTTGCGCATTAAGTAATCAGTATTATTTGCAGCATTGCTGTAAATAATACTGAATAAATATCATGTTGTATTTTACACTGTACGTACAGAATTGGAACAGTTAAGTATAAACAGTTAAGAATATGCAAAGTTCAACAAACTGTTCTATTCTGACAGTCAAAGCTGTAGTGCCTTTTTAATTGTAGGAGTTGTAATTGTTTTTTTAATGTAAAAACATTTCTGTGTTTAAAATAGGAGTTCTTTAGGAGTGGCAGAATATTAGAGTTGAAGTTGCAGTATTTGACGGAAAATTTATTAATCATAAAGTCAAACTGCATTCACTTTTTAGTTACTCAAATGAACTCGTTACATTTCTATGAGTATGAATAAGCCTGTTTTACGTTTATAAATTAACACACATACATATATATGTGTATTTACGTAACATACCACTAATGTATCAGGATTCCATCCTTAACCTCTCAAAGAGCAAGCAATTGCGTCTCTGTCATATCGGATTTCTTACCAATATAATCGAAAAAAAAAAAAAAAAAAAAAGAATATTTTAAAATAAGGAAAAGCAATTTTCCAGTACATTTTCTTCGTAGTTAAAGTCATAAAAATTTAGTTAAATGTTTCCGGTTCGAAACTTGAAACTTGATTAAACTTTGGTGGGATATGATAACTATCCCACCGACCCTCAAGGGGTTAATTGGACGAGAAATCAGTTTCATTTTAGGCTGTTTTTAAGTTCTCTTCTTAGTGAATTTTTTCGACACAATGAGGGATTAATTTTTAAACATGTAGTTATTATATAAATTTGTAGGCCTGACTGTGGACGCGATTTGGAATTGATATGAATTTTTCACTTTTTGATAAATAACTTATCAAGTTATAAGCGATTATGATTGCGTAAGAAAGTGTTTTATTCCTTTCTATGATTGTTGTTCTCTTTCGTCCAGAAATTCGACTCAAAACGCTAACTTTGACTGTTTTTTTTTTTTAAAGCTCTGCTGCATTTATAAAATAAAACTGGAAGCGTCTTCCGATTACATACAGTTTCTGAGTAACAATGTACCAGTTTCATGCGTTAACAAACAATAAGGAATTAAAACTTATGTGATAAAGTTGCCCCTTTGTATTTGAGAATAACCTTAAGGGTGATCTTAAATCAAAAAGGGCAATTTTGTGACATAAGTTTTAATTAATTTTTGTTCGGAATGCATGAAACTGGCAGGGGTTGTTATTCAGAAACTATCAAATCTCACTCATTTTTCTGTTTTTTTTCTCCATACGCAATAGATTTTCTAGAACAAGTCTCCAAAATTGACGTTTTGAACCGCATTTTCCGATGAAAGCAGAAAATACAGTCAACGAAAGAAGTAAAAAGACGTGATCACGTGATCAAAATAGCTTATAACTTGGTAGGTATTTTAATTATCATAAAATGGAAAACTCTCTTCGATTCGAAAGCGCTTCCATAGTTAGACTTTCCAATTTCATATCTTTCTGTTAAAAAAAAAAAAATTATAAATGTGTCAAAACTTTTTGAGCTTGTTGAGCAGAGCAGTTAAGAACAGCCTTCATTTTGGCTAATGAACGTAATCCTGGAAATAATTATGTTCCTCGTTAACCGAGAAATCACTGTATTTATAGCTTTTTACTTGAATAAAGAACATTAATATTCAATCAGGAATAAAAGAATAGCCATTTCCATTTTTATAAATTATATAATCAAATATATACAGATGACAAGCAAAACAATGATGAGATCAATACTTCATTGTCTGTGAAATAAGTTGTTTATTTGTTCTAAATTAGAGTATCAAATTCTCTAAGCTGCACAATGTTAGATCAGAGTGAGTGGAATTGAGTAAAATTTCAACGAGTTAGGTAGGTAATCCTGCCTTTGTTTGTAAATAAAAGGGATTTCCCAAGGTGATCAAGTCGCACTACGAAGTTTTAGCTTTGAAATTGTCTTATTTTTAAATTACTTTTTAGTGCTTCAATTCTTATGTATTTGGCATTTATCTATTTAACATTCAAATCCCTCATGCATTAACTATCTATAAATGGATAGATTTTTTCACTTATAAGATACTTGAAATGGATTATTAATTTTTTCGTGTTTGGAGTCCGAATAATAGCATATATGTTTATTTATATTCTTATTTTCTCTTTGCAATTACTTTTTATCAGCACTTTCCAACAAAGTTGAAAAGTGTTTATGATTTCAGTGTGTCTGTCCGTCTGTCCAAGTTCTAACTCTCGTAAATATGCTCGGATTGCCCTGAAATTTTTGGAGGTTATTGACATTTATCCTAGCACAAAAACCATTTCAAATGAATTTTCCAGTAGGTTTAGTTTATTTACAGGGGCAATCAAAAATTTTCCGTTACATCACGGCCTATGGGAAAAATCGTTTCAAATGAATTTTATAGATGTTATACCCTTTCAAACATATTAAAATTTATATGCATCGATAAAGTACACTAAAATGTTCATTCTGTAAAATATGCGGTGTAAAGAACAGTTATTATTCATTTACAGGGCCACACAAAAGATTTCCATTACACAATGGTAAGGGAGGATTGTTTAAGGTATATTTTAATTGTATTAAACTATTTCGTGTATAATAAAATTGATACACGTCGCTGACGCTTAATATAAGTTATTTCAGGCATAATACGAAGTGCAAAGCATTTACAGGGACACACAAAATAGTTCAAACAGTATATTCTATCCGAAGTACGGTATATTATAAATGATGGATGAAATGCATTTTTAATTATGATATGTGCTTTCAAGATTCATTAAATTTATCTATATTATATGGTGTGTATAAATGCTATAATTTATATACAGGGCTACACAAAAGAGATCATAAGGGTTACTGAATTTGAACGTTAATTACTTAAAGGTCGTTTTTAATAAGTTATGCATTTTTAAGTTGAACTGCATTCAGTTTACTAATAAATGTTTGCAGAATATAGATAAAATGATATACAGGGCAACGCAAAGAATTGGATAAAGGGTCGTCTATGGATGATAATTTCTGGAAATGTGATTTCAGTAGTTTTAAATGAATTCGTCGATAATGTTATGCTACTTCAAACAAAATTAAATGGAAAAATAAATGTATCATTGAGGTGCACTATAACATAGTTCCTACAGAATTAGAAATTATAATGCCTATCTTCATTTACAGAGACTCATAAAATAATTCGATTACAAGAGGGACTATGATCTATTTCTTTGCATGAAGACATGGAATATTGTAATAATATTTCGTTAGTGTTGCAAAGAATTTCATAATGCGTTTTGTAACTCTAAGATGGTAAATGCTGTTTTAATTATTAAAAAAATTATGAAATATGTATATTGTATATGTATATATTATTATGATTATACGGATAAATCTAATAAACATGAACACGCTTAAGGCTGCTGGTCACTCACTTTTCGAATTCTCCTCCGTTATGTAAATTGATGTATTCTTATATTTAAAATATCTTCTCAGGAAATTAATATTTTTAACTTCTTCTTTCTGTGATCTTTTCTTAAAGTATGTCACATTTTTCTTAGTTTTCAAAATATTTCTAAAATCTATGCTTAATTTTATATGAAGCGTTAAAATTTCACTTCCAATCCGTCAGTTTTTAATATATAAACTATTAAATTAAGGATAGAGTTTAGAAATATTTTGAAAACTAAGAAACAATGCGACATCTTTTAAGAAGGGATCACCGAAAGAAGAAATTAAAAATATTAATTTCCTGATGAGATATTTTAAATATAAGAATGCATCAAATGCCCATAGACTTAACACTAGAACAGCCAGATTTTGGACTTACCTAAAACCGCCGTTCGGGGTCAATTTGACCCCCATAAGAAATTCAAGCCATGTATCAAAAAAAAAAAATTTATTGATAAATGATGTTTAAATTGCAAAATATAAAAATTTTTGAAGATTTTATATTTTTTCTTTTTCATTTATTTACTTTTTATAGTTCGTCTATGCGCAATTTTAAGTTTTTGAAATGACGGTATATAAATGACCATATGTAATTCAATATATATTATTACACAATACCACACAAATACAATATAGATATGGTTGTAGTAATTTCAGCGCTACATTTTCTCCAAGCTGTATATCAGTTGGCCGCTCTTCATGATTGGATATTCATTATTAAGGATATTCATTTAAAATGTATTTGGAATTTACATTAGTTGCTAGTCAGGACATGATGCCGAATTTTTGCACGTTATTTGCCATGTATTGGATAAATCAGCACCCTGATTTACATGACAACAACTGTTCATCAATGGTTATTTCTTCTCCAGAATTACAACAGAAATAAGAATTTACAATCAGGTTGTAGCAGGTTCTGATACGAGAGCAAATTTGTCTGTGGACAGGTACTCTGCCTGTTACTTCGCACATCGAATCTGTGATACCGCATGATTTTACGGAAAAGATTGCGTCACATTGTATGTTTGAACACAGATGGTCTCCAACTTTTGTTCCATAAACCTTTTGCACAAAGTTTTGAATGACCTATTGCCTTACGGACATATAAGAGGGCGAAAAAACCATAGAGTTCTATTAGAGAAACAAACCAGTTCCTATTAATTCCAAGCTGACTTAGTGCTTCAGCCAATGTGCATGTTTGAAAGTTTTTCACCATTGCTTCAGTCATTATCAAACGCCAGGCTGAATCTGTATATGTCCCAATGTTACGACAAGTAAAATGTGTAGTTCCACTTGCAATTTTCACAATATTTTAAGCTGGTGTGCGATCTGTAGTGGAAGTAGGGCTGATAAGGCTCATCGTAATTCTAAGAATACCGTTTGTTGGCGTTTACTTTTCGTTACTGTTGCCAGCAATAAGATTAGGTATGTTATTGTCTCGTTCTTACTTACGACTATGTCCACGTGAGCTTTCTGATCCCCAAAAAACAGGGGAAATCACTTTGGTATAATGTTGTACGGCATCACTGTTACTGCTTTCAGAATACGACGCATTCTGTAAATTAACATTACGCCAGCGCTGCTAGGATGCATGCACATTTCATGATGGAGTGGAAGTGCTTAGAAGAATCCGCCTGAGAACTGAAGGCTAGCGCGCAACAGAGAGAAGACAACTTCCTTCCCTCTGCATCGCTATGCGTCGTACAAACAAAGCAAAATTGGAGTTTACTTTTCTTTTTTAGTAATTGCGATGAGAAATGGGTGTCTCCCTGCGCAGTAAGCAAAAAGGAGATATTGGGAATTCAAAAACCGACTTTAACTTGAAAATCTATCATTTTCCTTATGAGGGTCAAAATGACACCTGTTGGCTGTTTTAGGTATTTCTATGATTATTTTCTTTAATAATTAATGTAGAAAGATGAAGAATTGTCACAGTATGCTTGACAGTATTTTAGAAAAAGTAAAAATATATGAGCTGCGGTCTTCGCTTACATGTAGAAATAAAGCACTGGAAATTGGAAAAAAAGGCAAAATGACCCCAACGGCGCTTCTAGTGTTAAGGCCCCTGTCCTTGCTTGAGGAAACGCTCGCGAGCTAATGCTATTTCTATGGGGAAGCATTTTTCTAATAACTCTTTCGCATTTTGACATTTTTGAATAAATTTTTTTGCATTGGATAGCTGAGGTGCATGCCGACAGCGCACTTTTTTTACTTTTTCGATTTTAGTTGCAGATATTTTTTACAAAGTTAGTTTCACTTTCAAAACCGGTTTCGAAACTGAAAGTGCTTTTTAAAAAATATATCCGCAACCAAAATCGAAAAAGTAAAAAAGGTGCGCTGTCGGCATGCACCTCAGCTATCCAATGCAAAAAAAAAATTATTCAAAAATGTCAAAATGCCAAAAAGTTATTAGAAAAATGCTTCCCCATAGGAAAGCAATAGCTCGCGAGTGTTTCCTCGAGCGAGGACAGGAGCCTTAACAATACGCAGGGGAATTCGGAAAGAGAGTGACCAGCAGCCTAAACGTGAATAACTTTTAACATGAACCGTTTTCCCAATCCCCTATAAAAACGAATACAAAGATTTGATACCGATAACATGAATTACTGTTAACATGAGCAAAATTTTGATTCCCCTTGAGGTTCAACTGTATTATGATATGCATGTGTATTGATATGATATAGCTATATATTATTATAATATAATATTAGTATTACGAAAAATTATTTCTTAAAAAATATTTTTCTAAATTGTTAGTTAAAAAAAACTAATTTCATGAACCTGTGATTCTAATAATATTGTACTGCTTTAGGTAGGCATATCTAACTCAACCGGATTCCCAATATTGGCTGAGCCACTGTCCATATTATCCAGACGAATTCTCGGTATAATGTACCGTGCTGAAAAGAACGTCTATTGTATATTCTTTCTACCTTCGTTCCCACGATTTCCTGGTTTAGAAGGGTGTGGGGAGGTAATGCCGGATACTGTTTCTTCCCTTCTGGCTTTTCAGAGAATACTGACCGCCGTTTTTCGTCATATTTATGGGACTTCCTCTAGAGTTTGAAGAATGCTGGCGGCCTCCTGCAAGAGGATCATTAACAGATATTTACCCCCCGATTTACTTGAAAATAGGGTGTCATATTGTACTTTGTTTTTTCCGCTTATGAACTCACTAGAATATTGTAAAATTATGAAATCAGCATCGTCTGTAAAACGAAATCCGGAAACGGCGTTGGAAATAGAATTAAATTTTGTTTATAAATAAATTAACAAAACACATTACCTTCTTTCTTTAGCAAATATTGAGGGGTTATTTTCATTGTATGTGTATAAAATCTTCAAGAAATGTAAAATTTTAGAAAAAAAAGAGGAATTTTTGTGACATTTTTGGATATGAATATTTGTCCACTCTTGTTCATTTTATGATAGTTTTAAAATGAACAAAAGTGTACTACAGCTGTAACTGCAAATTATAAAGCAAGCAATGCATACATGACTAAAACATTGAAAACGCTTTTCACGTGCTCATTATCACACTTATCTACTTGTTTATTGATACATTGCATGTGTACAAAACTTTTCAATGATTTTGGTTACGATACGAGACTTTTCAAACACGTGAAAAATTGTTACATTTCATATAACCTTTTTTCTCCATGTTTCCTTTGCGTAGAAGGTCATAAAAACATTTTTCTCAAGTTTTTTGCTTCGACGAAATGACGCCTCTTGGGATATTAAAGAAATAACTAATACTATTTTCAGTCACTTAAAAAAACACCTACTTCCTGTTGATCTTACAAAGAGAACAATCATGCAGATGAATCTACAGAAAATATTAAAACAAGAAAAAAGAATATTTAAATTATTTACAGCAGCATGCTCTTTATAGTGTCGCTTTTTTACGACGCATTGTGGGCACTGGCAGAATGAAACCCAGGAAGGGATAAGATTGTGGATCTGGTGCAGGGCTGAAATATTACTATTGACTATTTTTTAATTCTGTTTCTCACCACTTTTTCAAAATTAAATCTTTTACGTACTCTTTGAGAATATTTGCGAGGAAAATACACAGGATATATATATACATTTTTTAACTGACGCTATTTAGAACTCTCTGTAGCTAATTTTAATAAACGAAACTGCTTGAAAATTTATGAGGGAACTAATGAAACCAAGGGAAAAAAAGATTGAAAGAAAAAAAAAATATTTCCAGTTAGTTTAAGAGTCGACCGCACAAAACCCTAAGTCATCGAGCACAAGAAAAAATCCTTTATTTTTTGGAAGAGTGGTGTAATAGAGGAATCTAATAATCTATGTCTGCCGGAAGTGAAATGGTGCATAAGCCAAAAATTGATATCACTAGTGGTTGACTCGTAGGTTTAGCATTGTGTTTGCCGTACAGTCAAAAGTATGAAAACATGGAAAACTGGGTGCAGGAAAACACAATGCTAATCCTACATGTCAACGACTAGTGGTATCAATTTTTGGCTTATGCACCACTTCGCTTCCGGTAGACATGGATCATTAGATTCCTTTATTACTACTCTCCCATAAAATAAAGGATTTTTTCTTGTGCTCGACGACTTAGGGTTTTGTGCGGTCGGCTCTTGGACTAAATCACAAGCAGTAAGGGGCATTCCATGTGACAAGTTATGCTCGGCCGTCGAAAATGTTGTACAAAGAATGCAAGGTGGGGTGCAAGAGAACGGTGGTCAAAGTGAATATGATGAATAAAACATAACATTTTATCCAAATTATTCATTTTGTCTGTTTCTGATCTTTTTTTTCCATGCACAGCGCCAAACTTCCCGCTACCGGGGATGATAGGAACTATTTTTACTTATTTATTTATTTGTTGGAATCTTTTTTCGCATGGTTTTATTTATCCATTTATAAAATTTTGTGTCATTCCAGTTATTGGAACGAGCTACCAGCGGCTCTGAATAGCGTCAGTTAAAAAACTCCCTATATTACAAAATGTATTTTTAAAATAATAGTCGTGCGAACAGACTTATACTATAAAAATCCCTGTAGCTGACCTGTGATGTATGCATAGTTTATAGAAGTAAAGGATAATGTATTTTCGTTTTTCGAACATGATATAATTATAAATTTTAATTAATTACAAATTTAAGTGTAAATTATAATTATAATTTATTGGCCAAGTTGAGAATATAAATATGAAAATCAATAGCTGAAATTTAAATAAAAGGGAGTGATAAAAATCCAAAAGCATATGTGTGCTCGCTTTTCTTAAAAGGGGGAATAGAAATTGTGCTTTTTTTTCATCGGAGAAGGAAGGAGGTGCCACTCTCACAATCCCCCCCCCCCCGTTAATGTTAAATTTTAAATATATGAACGTAAAAAGAATACATAAACGAAATCGCGTTCCACGGGGTAGGGGAGTTCAAGGTAGTGTAGTTTCCCACCCCAGAGGAAATTCTTTAATTTAATTTTCTTTCTATTTTATTTTTATTTTTCTAGTGTTTAATTATTTTATGTCACTTTGAATAATAAATTTTATTTCTTTTTACCAAAAAGATCAGCTTTTGAGAATGTTTAGTTAATTGAATTTCAAATCACAAGGTGTGGCAAAGGCTCCCGCCTTTCCCCTCTCCCTTAACGGTCCATTTAATATACAGGGTGCAATAAGTTATCTATCGCCGGTTATCTATATAAGTTATATAATATTATCTATATAAATTACCTATCTTTTTCAACCGTTGGTCCTAGACATATAGTTCAAATTACAAAAATGTTTCAAATAAGGAAAATATTCATGTTGTAGCATTTTTCAAAGCAACCAAAAAAAAAAAAAAAAAAAAATCTTATAAAAATTACAAAATTTAACTTTTTATACGGTCCCAGTCCCTATAGTTATATTTAGTAATAGTTTACACCTATCATAACAGGTATAACACAAAAAAAAATGAGTTCTGTACTGCAAAAACTGACAGAGTTATAATATTTCAAAGTTTGAGATTTTTGCACATGATTTTGTCTTTCATTGGGGGATGAGTTAAAAAACGAATTAAAGTGATTCGAGATCGAAATCAGGGTGTCATTTTCTTTTCAAGGCCTCCATCTTTATCCGGTATCGACAAATCGGGCTATCACCAAAGAGGGTTATTTCATCTATTATTTTGGCTTACCTTTAGAGGTCATATACAAAGCTACGGATTAAATAAACACAAAAAGAAATACCAATTTATTACCATTTCAGCTAACGGTTATACTATAAAAATAAATGCATCAAATGCCGAAATAATAGGATGAGAGGCTGTATCCATATTTCCATTGATTGGTGTTAATATAAAATACATAATACTGCCCTAACTACTGTATTTGGATACAGCCCCTCATTTTGTTACTTCAATTTGGGAACAACGGATTTTGAGCTTATTCTATCAACGATAATTTTCCGAATTTTCAAGTTATGTTTTTGAAACTTTTACTAAAGCTGCTCTATTCATTTAGGTAATACAATATGCAAATGAAACTTTGAATGCATTAACGCATAAGCAGTGAAAAATCATTTAGTAAATCTGCCCATTTTTCATGAAATTTTTATTATTTTTTTATTTTGCTTACAGGGTATTCTGTACAATGTTGTTTGTCATATTTTCTGAAAAAATATATATTTTTTTATATTAAGAACTCTGCAAATTACAAGCAAAAACTTGGCAAAATTTGGGACTGTTTTTATAAATACCTTAATTTCTCTACGAATAATACATGCTATTCACATAAAAATGAACACAATTTATTACGCTTTTATTACAATAAGCCACTTAATCAAAATCTACAGTTTGAACGCTTTTACTACATTAGTTTTGCCAGGGTTATCTAAAAGATATTATGTATTTTTCAATTTGTTGACGGTCCCCTATAGAGTTTCGGGAAACAAGTTTCACAGTAATATATGATCTGTACTATTATGTTTACACACCTGAAGTTTCAGGATAATTCCTCATGTATATTTCTAGACTATTTAACAAACCGTCTAAAATTGCAAGTGGCCGGTCACCTTTGGTCATAAGTGTATTAGTTGCATTATAGACTACTATGACATCCAAATAATAATAATAATAATAAAAACGCATGGGCAATTAATTTTTTTTCATACAACTGCTCATATTTCATTAAATATTTTATGTATTTATACAGTAACGCCAACTTTTCAAAAATATTGGGTGGGCTTAAAATTTTTTGAATAAAATAAGACATATTTATATTTTTTTCTTTTAATGTGCGTGTGTGTAGAGAAAGAGGGGAGGAGTAAATGACAAAATATGATAAAAAATCGAAATTATGTTTTTTCTAGGAAAATTTTTTAATTATTATAATTTAATTATGATTTTATAAATAACCTTTTTAAAATTATTCTTAGTTGTTCCTTAAATGCATTAATATTATTTTAAATAACATTGGAATCGCTAACTATTAATAATGCCAAAAACTATATGACAAGAACACCATACATTTAGTCACCTAAGTGTTTTATCAATTCGAGACATCAACACAGATGGCAAAATATGGAGAAATTTTGTTTTCGTGAGAAATTTAACTATACATCTGCCAAAGGGATTTTAGTGCTCCTGTAAATCTAGCTGATGCCCCAGTTTTTTATTTATTATTATTTTTTTTTAAGCAAAGCTGTTTTGAGGATGTTAATAAAACCAAATTTCATTTCAGCGATTAAATATGTCAAAAAATTAAATTATGAATTAAATCAAATGAAATTGCGAAATTGAGTGAACAATGAGTTCAAATTATTGGATGGCCTCGCGACTCATGGGCCCATTGGCGCCACTCTATATACATATATTTATATAATTAAACTATATTGTTTCTACTTTATTTTGTCAACTCTTTAGAAATTGGCGTTGAACTTAATTAAAAACTTCGCTTGATATAAACAAAAATATGCAAAAAATTGTCGAATTCTTAAGGCTATTCTAAAGTTTATTGCTCGACAACCATGAAACTTTCTGACACAATGACGGACACATTTTGCAACGTAAATGTGTAAAATCAGCAGACCTGACTTTGGAATTGAAATGTTTTTAACATTTTTTGATAAATAAAATGACCTTTCGAGTTATATAATTTTGATCACGTGACAATTTATTTTACTCCTTTCACTGACAGGTTTTTCTACTTTTGACGGAAATTTGGTTCCAAACCCCAACTTTTGCAGTATGTTTTAAGAGATCTATTGCAATACAAAAGAAGGAAAAGTCTTTCGATTGCATAGTTTCTGAATAATAACACATGCCACTTTCATACGTTTTCGAAGAAAAATGAATTCAAACTTACGTTATAAAGTTGCTGCTTTGGATTTGAGAACAACCTTAAAAAATTCTTATAAATCTCCACTAATATACCTGCTAGGGTAACATCCCCAATAATTGGCACATTAAGAATTTTTCTTTAAACTTACTTCAATTTTCATTACCAAGAAATAAAATATTTACTTGCAAATATTTTTAAATCAGAGAATGCATATCTGTGCATCTATTTTGCCTACTAAAAGCAAAAATTTTCGAAAAAGTAATTTTTAAAAAATACATTTATAAAAAGTAGCTGTAATAACCTAGAGCACATTGGCACCTAGAGCACCAATGTATGACACCTTGCGATCCAGTAATTGGCACATGTTTATATATATATTTCATTTTACATACATCCATTTTATTTTACAGCTTGATCCCAAGTATTATTTTGTTGTTCTATTAAATGTTCATCTTTTAATTAATCTTGTGATCAAATCGTCACGGAAAAATATGAAATCGAAATTTTCTTTTTATTTCCGAAATTCTAAAAGATTTCGTCAATTATTTCTTCAGATGCTTGTTAAAACGTCTAAAATCGGAAGTGTCCGGTGATTTTTTGAAGTACAGTGTATAATGTTTGAATGCCTAATAGGGACTGCTCAGACAAAGAGTCATGTCTGTAGAGCACTTTGTCCCTTTTGATGGCCTAATGTACAATGTTTAGATTAATGCATGCTACGGTATGGTAACACTGCAAATTCTCAAAAACAAAAATAAACACATTTCGTAACACTTTTTGTCCCTAAATTCACAACACGTTAATGTAAATGTATTGTGAATGTATTGTGAATGTATTGTAGAACTTTTTTTTTTTTTTTTTTTGTGTGTGTGTGTGTGTGTGTGTTGGTTGTGATTGTGATTTTAATTTGTTGCAAAAGTGTTGTTCTCTAGAAAAGTGTTCTTAATAGATTGCAAAAGTATTGCTATCTAAAAATAGTGTTGTTAATTGTGTTGAAATAGCGTTGAAGAAAATAGTTTCCTAAAATAGTGTTATGCTGCGTAACACTTTGTTCCCAAATTAACAACACATTGTAAACACCATACAATTTAGAAAACTATAAAACAACACATGTAAAACACTTTTAAAATATTTTCTACATGGTGCCTTCAAAATTGTACAATTTAAAAAATGAATGTTAATAGATTGTAAAAGTATTGCTATCAAAAAATAGTTTTGTTAATTGTGTTGGAATAGTGTTGATGAAAATAGTTTCTTAAAATAGTGTTGTGCTGCGTAACACTTTGTTCCCAAATTAACAACACATTATAAACATCATACAATTTAGAAAACTATTAAACAACACATGTAAAACACATTTAAAATATTTTTTTACATGGTGCCTTTAAAATTATACACTGTAAAAAATTTTCCCGTTAAATAACGGAAATAGTTCTGGTAATCTAGACGCCAGTACTATTTCCGTTATTTAACGGAAAAAATTTTCCGTTTTTCCAGCAATATTTCCGTTTTTTTACAAAATGTTTCCGTTTTCATATTTTTTTATATAAAAATTTTCGCTTGAAAGGCAAAAAAGAATTTTCAAGGACAAACTGGCTTTTTTATTCTTTAGACAAGGGCACATCAGATTAGAACACATACATTTAATTTAAACAACTTTGAATAAATGTCACTTACCCTCGATGGGGATCGAACCAAGCACCTGTCCCATGGCAGCTTGTAGTACTGTAATACCATTAAGCCATAGTTACCCATACAGTGCTTGCAAATATCTTTACTTATTTCGAATGATTTTATAAAGCAAAGGCCTTATGTTGAACGCGGCATTAATTTTTATTGAGAATTATTTTCTATATGAGTGTATAGTTCTAAATGTTTAACAGATTTTATTTCCATAATTTCGAATATTTAGTTTTTAATTTCAGTTCTATACAAAACAAATTTTAGACTTTAAAATATTACATGTATTAAGAGTTGAATGCATTAAAAAGTTTTTTTTTTTTTTTTTTTTTTTTTTTTTTTTTTTTAAGGAGATTTTTAAAAGTATATTGTAATATTATTCGTATTTATTTACTTATTTATTTTTGAAAGGATATTCTTAAAGTAATATTAAAATATGTTAAAATTAAAGTTATTTTATTAATATTTTATTATTACTTTTATTAAAATATATTAAAATTAAAAGTCGAACGTTTTTCCATCATCCAGATTCCAGATTTTATTTCCATAATTTCAAATATTTAGTTTTTAATTTCAGTTCTATACAAAATAAATTTTAGACTTTAAAATATTACATGTATTAAAAGTTAAATGCATTAAAAAGTTTTTTTTTTTTTTTTTTTTTTTCATTTTAAGGAGATTTTAAGTTTATTGTAATATTATTCATATTTATTTACTTATTTATTTTTGAAAGGATATTCTTAAAGTATTATTAAAATATGTTAAAATTAAAGTTATTTTATTAATATTTTATTATTACTTTTATTAAAATATATTAAAATTAAAAGTCGAACGTTTTTCCATTATCCAGATTCCAGATTTTATTTCCATAATTTCGAATATTTAGTTTTTAATTTCAGTTCTATAAAAAATAAATTTTAGACTTTAAAATATTACATGTATTAAGAGTTAAATGCATTAAAAAGTTTTTTTTTTTTCATTTTAAGGAGATTTTTAAAAGTTTATTGTAATATTATTCATATTTATTTACTTATTTTTGAAAGGATATTCTTAAAGTAATATTAAAATATATTAAAATTAAAATTATTTTATTATTATTTTATTAATACTTTTATTAAAATATATTAAATTTAAAAGTCGAACGTTTTTCCACTATCCTAAGCATATTTTAAAAAATAGGCTATAAATGTGGTAAACATAATTTAAAAATGATAATGGAAATAAACTAACTGAAAATAAACTAACTAACTAATCTCAAACTTAAAAGAGATTAATAAAATTTTATAATTTTTATTATTTTTTTAATATTGTAAAAATATGTTAGCTTTATATTATTAAAACAGAAAGAAATAAAGAACATTATTATACAAAGTTGTTCATGAATCAACTTTATAATGTTTTTGTATCCCAGATATAGATGGCGACACTGATGTTATTTATGCTGTTTTAATACGGAACTCCTCCGTTTTCAGAAAATTTTACGGAAAAGTTACTGTTTTTATAATCTCAAAATATCAATAACGGAATTTCTGCTGTTTTTTCGGAAAAACGGAACTATTCCGTAGAATTTTAGGGAACAATTTCTATATATTAACGGATATTTTTTACAGTGTACAATTTTAAAAATGAATGTTTTAAATTTATTTTGAAAACATACTTTCTCCTTTTGTAATTTTTAAGAACACTTTTGCGCAATCTTTTTATTTCATACAACACATTCAAAACACAACTGAAAATGGTTTTACTTAAAAGTGTTGATTTTTGTGTTCAGTTAGTGTTGCAAAAGCGTTTCGAATATAATAGACTTCATGGATGCGCCAGAAAGGAACGAATTTCAAATTCAGAGTCTTTCTAAACTGCCCACTTTCTGACGCATGCACAGGATCAAAAGGAATGGAACTTGCAGTTATTCGTATTTAGAAACTGCGAAATTGAATAGCATTTTTTTTTTCGTTAAAGGCAAATTATCTTTTAGAAAAGGCTGCCAAAATTTTCGTTTTTAATCCAAATAACTATCCGAGGTCATTAAGATACAATAATCGATGTAACTCAAGATGTAATAAGGAAAGAAAGGCATGTTTACAAATAAACACATCTGGTCAACAAACTTACGATTTCATTTTTGTCGTTGCAGGAATTGTTTCGGAGACATTGGCCAATCATACCACAGACATTTTAAACGTAGACCAATCAATCACGTGCTCAGTAGGAGTCACAAAGAACAGAGTGATGGGTGTTCTCGCTAATCCATAGTAATTTGACTAACAGTGACATCATCTGCTCTTTCCTTATAAATTTATTGGAAACTGAAAAACATTATTTGATTCTCAATCGCTTCAGTAGTCATGCACGGTTATCACACTTTTATGTGCAAAAATGATCACGTGAATGCATCAGAAAATGTCGCGATAGTGCATGGGGATTTTTTTCCTATTTTAGAATCAACTAAAAAATTTTTTGTCCGATATCTTACTCTAATTCTATAAGTGAGGGAATCATAGATTAAGTACAATTTAATATTTTCTTATCTGAGATATCTTAACCAAAGGCATTATGCATAACATAAAATAAATAAGGGATCCAAGCATATAATTTATTATTATCTGTGTTAACAAGAGTCTTTATCTTAAAATACGTAACCGTACTGCAATTTTTCTCAACTTAGAGGGAAAGATGAGAAGTTTGTTGTCATTTTCTTGCGGCTACAAGAATTTGTAGAAAACAAATCTGCAATGACAGATTTGTAGAGAAATATGAAGACAACTGGGGGAAAAGCGAAGTGTTACAAGAACGTTGAAAAGAAAATCACATACAACTGCATGATGGTTTTACGGCTATGGAATCCAAGATTGCTGAGATTTATGTAATGGTTTAGGTTTCCCTTTTCCCAAGATTTAGCTTCGCTTGCACAGGTTAAGTGGGGTACCGGATGTTTAGAGTTGTAGGTGTTATAGTATTTATGATTTTTTAAGGTGTTATGAACTTTTATCATCGTACACAAGTTATGTGTTATCTGGACAATTACTTGCTTTATTTTAGAAATCACAGGAAAAAAAGATTGTTTTGTTGTTATTTTCTATTATTAATTTTAACTAGTAGCCTTACTTGAAACTGCGCAGAATAATCTTGTTGGGCATCCCAGTGCCCTGAGTCATATCATAAACCTGTATAAATGGCCTCCTAATTCTGGTATCCCACTGCTTAATCCTTAAAATAAAAATTACCATAATGCTAATCTAAAATTTCCAGAACTGCCAGTAGACAATAACTATATTTAAAATAGAAAGGCCATAGTACAGGGACCTCCACTGTCTTCGTCCGAGCAGATCATTATTTTCTAAAAAATTATTGTGTTTGCACAAAAAAAAAAAAAAAAAAAAAAAAAAAAAAAGGAAATAAGTGCAATTGAACTGTTTTTTTCTTCTAAAGGCAATACATTTTTCAGAAAATAGTATCAAAGTGGGCAGTTTTAATCGAATTTCCACACAAAAGAACCACTCAAGAAAGGATGAAAAACGTCTTTGTCACGTGATCAAAATCATTTATAACTCAGTAGGTAATTTATTGACAAAAAAAAAAAAAAAATTAAACACAGCTCGAATCCAAATCGCTTCCATTAACTTTTTTTACTCTCTTTTATCTTTAATAGAAGAAAATACAGAAGAAAATATTACCCGAAATGATTTTTGCATTTTTGTCTTTAATAGTTATTCTCAAACCCTAAAATCGCAATTTTTGGCATATTCACAAAGTCAATATTAACATTAGGCCCATGAAATTAACATATTTTCTAACATATTTTCTAACATATTTTCAGAAACTTTGAAAGTGAATAAAATTTTCCATTTTTCGAAAAACGCAAATATTTTTTCAGAAAATTCTTTTGTCGTCAAAGCGTTTAAAATGGATTTTAAGCCCAGAAATAATCATCCTGAAAAAATAATCGCTTACAGTTCAAGATCTATGATATTGATAGAAAAATAAAAACACTTTTCATTACAGAATCCCTTTGATAATCATGCCTACTATTTTCATGATTTTACATATAAAAATGAGTAAAAATAACCGATCAAATGCTAGTATTACTCCTGTACAGCGGATTACATATACAATAAGTATATGAATTAGTAACTTGGCAATGCATTATACAAATATAACATCATTAAAAGTTATTATCTATACTTTAAAAGCCAATGGTGTATAGAGTATGTTGCCCGTGTCTTTATGTATGTCCAAATCTTCCGAGTCCTTAAGGGTTACATCTCGGCTAATTACCGAGAATTTTTTTGAAATCATTATCAACAATCCTTTTATATTTATTCGACGATGGGTACCTCCAGCACCCCTCGATTCCTTTGCTGAACGCCCGCAAATTGAAATTTGTGTGTAACAGAAATATGCGATTTTCTCAAAAACTATGTGACATAGGGTCACTATAGTTCTTTGTAAGGCTCAAATCAATTTTCATTACCCCTAGTTTCCTAGTTTTTTCATAATTATTTTCTCAGTAGATTCAGCGAGGGAGGGGGACACATTTTTGCATTACATTTTCAACGATATTTCTGAAAATTAAAAGAATTAAAAGTGAAAAAATTAAAAGAATTAAAAGAATTAAAATTCTTAAAATTAAAAGATTTTTTTTTTTTTTAGTTTAGCGTTATGAAAGCTTATATACGATATCTACACGACATATAAAGAAAAGATTTTTTTAACCTTTAACTCGTTGAATGCCAAGTCTTATTTTGTCTGTTTTTGTCCAAGTCTTATTTTGTCCGTTTCGGTCACGAAATAATTTTCCCTTTGCACAATCTCAATAGTCAGTCACCGATGACTGACGCGGCACTCAACGTGTTAACTGATGTTACCGGTCTTAAAAACTGCTTCTTTTTTAAAAATTTTTATAGTTTTAACTTGTAATATTCAGTTTAATTACAAAAACTACCGAAATTTTGTTTCATTTGGAACTTTAGTACTATCACCAGAAAGTTTTGAATAGGCGAATTTTAATTGTAACAGCTCTGTACGAAAAGTTTAATACAAAACTAATCATCGCGTCTTTTATTCATATTTTGTTGGAGCAGTTTCACAGATCGCTTTACAGTAGTTATGTAATAATTTCTATCACATCAGTTAAAAGTTAAAGGAACTTAATTATTCTCTAGATTTTTTCCTAAATATATTTGTGAATGGTCAATAATCTGTAAATACGTGGATCAATATTCTTTAGTCAATTTGAACTTTTCACGTTAGCTTAAGAGTGTAATGGGTTTAACAGACGGATAGACAGACACAGGGGTTATCTTATAATGGTTCCGTTTTAAGTTTTAAAGTACGGATCTCTAAAAATGAAATAAAAAAAGGAATATTTGAGAAAATTTCAAGTTTTTGAGTGGAAAAAATTATTTTTTTGGGAACAACTTTGAAAGTCTCTATCTGGTAGCGTATGTTTCGTAATTTAAAGTAAACTTTACCCGAGATTTTCCAACTCCTAGGAGCGCAATGATGGCTTCCAACTCAAATCATACTCTTTTTTGTAGCTTTACACAGATAAGTAAGTACCTTATCACGGATACTCTAGGAGCACTTACTTCTTCAATCTAGTGAGATAACACGACTACTGAGGCAGGTCTACAATGCTTCTGGAGAAGCAGGGGAAATACACTGATGCAGAATTAAGTGTAGGTACTCACGGTACGTAATCAGGAATATTTTGCCGTTATCGATAGTACTTCCTGCTTTACTATATTTCCTTTTTTAGAGACGAAAGAACATCTATTTACGAGTCCAGATGAACAAAGCTGTATAAGTTTAAAATGCATTTTTTCGCGTTTAACTAATAAAAACAAAATATGTTTATTAAAAAAAATATCATAAAGAGGGAGTAGTAAAAATGTTGCCACAAAACACACACACATATGTATAATTTTGACATTCACTTTATATATAAATACAAACAAAGCAACTCGCATATAAGACTAAAGCATATAATGCATATGAAATTTTTCTTTTAACAAAACAGCTCGACATCTGCGATATTTTCTTTTGAGTAATATGGTATTGTGCGTACTAATTTTCTATGGGCGTTACCCCCAGCCGCCGTCCGAGACATATATGTTCGGGATGAAGGCAGGGAAAATCGCCCCCACCTGCCCGCTAACCGTCTTTCAATATCTTTGTCTAATTTTTCTGTTAAATTTGTCCGGTTTCAATTGCACTTTTTTTTTTTACTTTTCTATTTAGAGTCCAAGGTACACTGTAAAAAAAAAAGTGTCGATCTACTAAAAAAACTTTAGTGATCCTTGTAATTACTAAAAAATTTTTAGTAATATTAGTCGTTACAAGAAAATCTGTAAGAATTACTAGAAAAAAATTAGCAACGAATAGAGTTAATAATTTTATATTTTTAATAGCTATTACTAAAATTCACTTGGTGCGGCCTTGATAGCATAGTGGTTACAGTAACGGACTCCAGGCTAAAAGGTCCCGGGTTCGATACTGGCCACTGCCAAACACACCCCGAATGTATGCAGTGTAAGTACTCGTTAATAAAGGGATTGTGAATATCCTGACGAAGCAGTAGCGATGTTTAGTGCTGCCATCTATTGCGGTTTTGCCGAAAATCTTCCGCTCCAGAAGTCTGGATACAGCTCGAAGGTAGCTCCTGCCCTTCGAGCCCACGTAAATGGTTATTAAAAATAATTTTGGAGCTATTACTAAAATTTGCTTGGTGGCTCATACTAAAAATTTTTAAGTTATACAAAAAATTCTTTTGTTCAGTTTACAAAAGAAATGCTTGTTTCGCTTGAAAAAAAAAAGTTTGTAATGGTTACTAAAAAATTCTGTGGAATACAAATTTACTAAAAAATTTTTAGTAACCTCTTGAATTTTTTTTACAGTGTATTCGGGTCGAAAAGTAAAGAATTTTGGCGCTATCCGTGGTCGCATACAGGCAACAGCGCTTCGCGCAAGAGATTCGGGCTATTCGGGTCATAGGTAGGAGTCGCCGACGAAAATTGGCCGCTCACACGCGGCGGTTTGTAAATATCCAAAAAACATTCCAGTTCAATTCAAGTGCGTTTTAGAATGATCAGTGTAACTAAGAGCTAATATGTTGTTGAGCTCAGGGTATATATTATGTTTTTAATGCATGTTATCCTTAAAGAAAAAAAAAAAAATCCCATTTGTCTATTAGAACATTTCTTATAACATTCAAAAGTCTCTTCGTGAACTTAAGATTTTTTATATATTAAATTTATATATGTAAAAACAGGCGCCGAGTTCATATATTAACAGGAACGAAATAGGCAATCAATCAGGCATATTTTTAAAAGCAATTCGAAAAATGGTTCTCGTTCTATTTAATCACTGTGAAAAATTTAAAAAACAAAAATGACATTTAAAAATTAATGGTGCAATTTTGTTTGTTTTCTCGGCGTCGTCGTTCTTTTTAAGTCATCGCATGTCGTCTGATTTAAAAAAAGTCTCCTAGAGTTTCCTTATATATACATTCAACAGAAATTGTTCTACTCCCTCTAGAAAGTCTTCTTACGACATATCCCTCAATTGACAATAGCAAAGTACTCATCCAAATTATAATCGTCGTTTTATTTAATAATTTGTTACTGTTCATAACGTAGCTGGGATTTGATAAAAGTACATGTTTCAATTTGTAATCAGATACAGTGTTTCATAAATGTGAAGGTACAGAGAGTGTTTCTTAAAAAATATGAAAATTTCATCATCGTGAATGGAAATAAAATCAATTAATTAATAGAAATAATTAATTAGCATTTTTTTTACACTATACAATGAAATGGTAATAGAAGTTTTCCTTAAACATTCTGAAAAAATGAAAGTGGATTCATTCTTTTAACTTAATACAGTAATTTGTAGTCTCTTTTCAGTCACATTTATTTGGAACTATTACCGCGATTTTTGAATTTTTCGCGAATATTTCATGCGATTAAAAAAAAAAAAAAAAAAAAAAAAAAAAAGCATTTTGAGCCATTTTCCCCCATTAGTAAAATGAATTTTGTCTAATTTCAGCCTAATATAGTAAGATTTGTCTTCCTCAGTTTTTGACATTTTCCCGATTTTTATCGAAATCTTTATTGTGATATTTTTCATTTGAAATTCTTAGAAGAATTTTCGTCATAATATAATGGTGTAATTCACAGCATTAAAGTTTGTTCTCAGCGATTTTTGAATTTGTAGCTATTTTTTATGCCAGTCTCGGCAAGTGTTTTTGTTTGTTTGCTTGTTTTGTGGAGGTTGTTTCACATTAGTAAAATTAATTCGCTTTTAACCTTTTGGAACAACACTGTAGATGTTGTTCGCTTTTCAATAAAATTTATTGGGAATTCGTACAGCGAGTTTTGAATTTTCCGTGGGTTTTTTCGCGTTTTTCTACATTAGTAAAAGGAATTCGGTTTTAAACTTTTAGCCTAAACTTTTCTCTTCCTCGATTTTCAGTGCGATTTTCAGCATTTCGCACCATTTTTTTCATTTGTGGAAGAATTTGCGTCATAATATGTTTTAATCCACTATAGTAAATTTTGTCCTCTGCAAATTTTGTATTTTTAGTATTTTTTAAAATTATATTTTTAGTTTTGCGGTAATTTTTCTACATCAGTAAAAATAATCCGATTTTAAAATTTTTGCACAATGTTGAAAATTTTGTCCTTATTTCTTTTAAGTTTATTTGAAATTTATACAGTTTTTTTTTTTTTTTTTTTTTTTTTTTTTTTTTTTTTTTTTTTGATTTTACACGACATTTTTATGCAATATTTAGAGTTTTTTTTTTTTTTGTACAGCTTTTTGACACTCGTAAAAGAAATACTATTTTAATCTTTTAGTCTAATATAGTAAATTTTGTCCTTTGCAATTTTTAATATTTTAGTGATTTTTGAGATCCGCTGCCATTTTTTTTTTTCGCATTAGTGAATGAAATCCAGTTTTAATATTTTAGACTATAATTTTGTCCTTTGCAATTTTTTTTTTCACATTAGTAATTCAAATCCGGTTTTAATCTTTTTGACTAATGCAAACTAGTTTTGTCCTCTGCGACTTTTTCACTTAAGTAAATAAAATCCGCAATTTTAATCTTTTAGACTAACATAAACTAATTTTGTCCCCTGCGACTTTTGGAACAAATATTAGTGAATTTTTTTTTAATTGTTTTTTTTTTTTGCGACTAGCTACGATTTTTATACATTATTATAAGCAATCCGGTTGCAATTTTCTAGACCAATATAGTAAATTTTGTTCTCTTTTATACAGTTTATTCGTTTTCAGTCTTTTATTCTAATGTAGTAAGTTTTTTTTTTTCAGAGATCTTTGATATTTTACCATTTTTTCGCGTTTCTTGCTATTTTTTAGGTGTATATTAGCTAGTTTCATAAATAAAGTATTAATTGTAGTATGAAAATT
The DNA here is from genome assembly GCA_964019185.1 of Maratus speculifer. NCBI lineage: Eukaryota > Metazoa > Arthropoda > Arachnida > Araneae > Salticidae > Maratus > Maratus speculifer. Next base: position 79,406,422 of record OZ025299.1, read on the forward strand.
TGCTAAAACAGTTTTATTGAATACGTCTTTGAAGTCATATGTAATAATACTGTTTACGTTTCAAAATGCTTATATAATATCTACTAATTTAAAACAGTTTTAATGCAATGAGTGCTGTCATTTTTATAGTTAAACCATAAATTTATCTAGGAATATTTAAAAATAACATAGAATGTTTAAAAATTGCTAATAACTATTGCATTTCACAATGACAGTACGAGTACGGGATTTAACAGATTTTTATGAAACCTAGTAACCATAACAATGTATGGATAATTGAAGTTTTTATGTTTTAAGCCGAAAGTAATAAGTGAGTGACATATGATGAAGCATATGCCACTGGAAACAGAGTGACTGTGTTAAGTTTATATCTAAAGAAATCAACCTAAAATGCATAAAAGTGAAACGTACAAATGGTATTCAAAATAATAATAATCGCGACAGGAAATTCAAATAAATGCAATTGAGTTTCGGGTGATGATCAGCCAGTGCATTGGTTTTCTGACTGTAATTTTTAGAAATGGGAAAAAGAATGGATACTCTTACAGGTAGCTGAGCTGTTTTTGTTTCGAACAGGAAAAGCTTATTTTTACTTTGCAACAAAAGCCCGGAAACACAGGTCTATGGCAGGTTTCAGCTTCTTAAAGAAAAGTGAGACGCAATATGCACATGGACGATTTTACATTCAATATTCAAAACCATTCCCTTTGCTTTTAGTTTCATACTCACTGATTGTTCGCATGTTTTGTTATTCTCAAGTGTCCAAAAGTTAGGAATTACAAAAAAAAAAAAAAAAAGAAAAAAAAAGAAAAAAAAAGTAAAACAAAGGGGAAAAAGAAAAGGAGATAAAAAGAAATGCACTGCTTATCTCCATTCTCTAAAATTACAAAATTCTCCACTTTTTAACTGAATTTTAGAATCTGATGCAACTATTTCAATTTTTCACAAAAAGGCTATGACGTGTAAATAGTTATGCATTTTAATAAAGGGATAGTCTTCTTTTTATTTTTCCTTTTCCGAATATGTATGTGATAAATAAAAAATTTCATAAATAATCAGTATCATACGCATACATAGAGTGTGGCCGAATTCGACCGACAAATCCAGAGGGGAGGGGCGATATTGGGCATCAAGAAAAACAAAAATGCAATGGAAGATAGTGTCTCTAACCACTTATTTAATCACAAATATAGGATATTATAACCTAACTCATCTTAGATTATCTGCGATTACTTTCAGCAAACTGAAGCAAACGTTTAACATGCATGCTCAGTTTTGTTTTAAATGTGACAATATCATAAAAAGAGGTAGAAGTTTCCATTATTACGCGCCAGCAGCATATGCATTTGGCGCTTTACATTTTGGAGGGCGTTTGAACAAATTCGTATGTATCATCATATGTTGCGTGAATCCTGTTTTACCGGAATCATTCGTGATTGTTATCACATTTCATACCAAATAAAGTACATATCGTCGCATTACAGTATTTTTATGATTTTTAAATTATTATCGTCAGCCCGAAGAAACACCCTGTATTTGTTGCTAAATAAGTGGTTTGCGACTCCATGCTCCATTGCAATTTTTCATCTTCTTGATGCCGACTATCACTCCCCTGAATTTATCGGCTGAATTCGGCAACACTGTACATATCCATTCATATACTCTCCATAGCGTCAAAATGTGCCAATCAATAAAAAAAAAAAAAAAAAAAAAAAAAAAAAAAAAGATTTTATTTAAATAATTTGATTTTAATAGTTTTAATTTGATTAAAATAAATAACTTCCTTTTATACTTAGTTTTAAATTACATTTACTGGTGCTGTCATCTGTGTAATTATAAATTAACAATTTGGATTTATTGATTAAAAGGTAAATTGTTTTTTGAAAGAAATATTAAACGAAAACCTTTCTGTGATCTGCAATCATACTTACCCACTTGTTTATGTGACCAAGGGCGGATCCAGCCCAACCTCCAGGGGGGGGTCAGAACTTTTGTCAAATGATTTAATGAAGCAATTTTAAAATACAGTAAATCTTGTGAAAACGGAATTCCGATAAAAAGTAGCAAATTTCGCCGATCGGGCATGAAAAAAATTGTGAATTTTGTCGATTAGGCACGGAAAAATCACGAACTTTGTCGATCGGACGCGAAAAATCTCAGATTTCGTTCATCGGGCAAGGAAAAAAATCTAATTTTTTAATAATACTTCAAAAAATTGCAAATTTTGTTCATAGGTTGCGGAAAAGTCGCCTGTTTTGTCTGTTTACCGCGCGAAAACAACGCGAATTGATCGAGCGCTGAAAAATCGAAAATATCGTCAACTGGACAATGGAAAATCGCCAGTTTTGTCTATCGGCCTTCGAAAACTCGACCTTCGACTACTGTCTGTATGTCTCTGAAAAATCGCAAATTTTGTCGATCGAGCACAAAAAATCGCAAATTTTGTATATCTGGTACAAAAAAAATCGAAATTTCGTTAATAGGGCACGGAAAACCCCCAATTTTCTCGATCACTTCGTAAAAAGCGCGAATTTATTCGTATAAGTTTTACATACCATTAATTACCAGCTGTGTCCCTTTAAATGTTATCATTCGAGAGAAAAATAATATTTAAATTGGACCTACCTCTCAGGAGCTAGTTGCAGATATATCCTTTAATAAATGCAGAAAAGAGATTGACACGATAAGACAATGAAGACACATCCGCGACGCGGTCACTTTCTTGATTATTTTAATCTGGGCTAATAACTATAAAAAAAAAACTCAAACAAAAATGGATTAATCAAAGATGCACATTTAAGAAACATATTCGTGAAGCTCTTGGCTTTCACGGTTAGGTAAATTAAAATATTTAGCCAGCATTAGAATTTGCTTGGCATGATAAAAAGCTGCTCGCGAAACGCGTAGCAAAAACGACAAGAGAAGAGAGAAAATTAATGTACAGTACTAGATATAAAGAAAAAATGCTGATTATACAGTTTTACATTGTCTCTGGGATATAATAATATAGTGTCCGGCGTGCATACAATATTCACTCGTTTGGTGCTGTCACCTGTTGGCTGCTTGGAGAAGTAATCACTGCATCCTTGTCGGTTCTCAGTCATATTCTGGACTTTACACACAGATATATATATGATGAATAAACACGATAAAAATACACAGATGAATTATTGTGTTGCATGCCTCACATAAAATGAAGAATATAATTTGTTCTAGTCTAAATAGTTCACAAGTTCACACAAAACAGGGATTTCCAACTTGAAATTCTGTGCAGGGAATCTTACACCCCTACTTTTTGTGTGAAATTGATGACTCTGATAACTGCAGTTCCTTACGTAAGTGTTCAAAATGAGGTTTTGGAAGGGGTTTTGTCATAATATCTGCTAACATCAACTTTGACGGACAGTACGTTAATTTAATTACACCAGTTTCGCGCAAATGTTTGATGTGGTGATATTTTACTTCAATGTGTTTCGTACGCGATTGAGATTTTTCATTCTCTGTCAGCTTGATCGCTGATATATTGTCCTCGTAAATAGTTATTGGTAATTGTTGTTCTATTTCTAGATCTTCAAGTAAGTTTAGCAACCATTTAAGCTCCTGAGCGGCGTTAGAAATGGATATGTATTCCGATTCCGCAGTTGAAAGCGCTACACATGATTGTTTTCGAGAAAGCCACGTTAAAATATTTTTGCCAAGTCTAAAAATGTTTCCAGTGGTGGACTTTCTGTCCATCCTATCACTCGCGAAGTCCGCGTCGCTGTATACAGTCAATATTGGAGGTTTAGATTTATCTATGATAAATTTCAGATCTTTAGTGGTGAGAAGATATCTTATCAGTTTCTCTATGGCTTCCCAGTCAGCTTCTCTCGGTGACTCGTTCCTCCTCCCCAGTATGTTTACTATGGAAGCAATGTCGGGTCTGGTTAGAGTAGCAATGTACAGTAGCCCCCCTACTGCCTTTCTGTATCTTGTGTTATCCTCCATAGGTTTCCCGTTTGGGTCCAAGCTGAAATACTTTGTGTTCATTGGGGTGTATGTCGGCTTACTGTCTATCAGATTGAATTTTTCTGCAATTTCTATTATTTTATGTGTTTGATCTAGCTCCAAACTACCGTTTTCGGTTTCTCTTATATTTATTCCCAAATATTGTGTCACTTTTCCCAAGTTTTTAATTTCATATTCGCGGGAAAGTTCAGTGTAAACTTCGTGTGTAATTTCCTCATCCCCGGCTACAAGAATGTCGTCGACATACACTATTATAAACGCAATCCGATTGTTTTTGATTCTCTTATACATGCACTGGTCTGATACGCATTGTTCAAATTCCAAATTATTTAGTGATTTGCTTATTTTTAGATTCCAAGCTCTAGCGGCTTGTTTGAGACCGTAAATAGCCTTGTTAAGTAAGCATACTTTGTCTTCCTGACCTTTCTCTACATATCCCTCTGGTTGGGACATATATACCTCTTCCTCTAAGTCGCCATGCAGGAAAGCGGTTTTTACGTCCAGGTGAGTAATTCTTAAATTTTTGTATACTGCGGCATTTAGGAACGCTCTCAATGTTGTGTGTCATACGACCGGTGCGTAGGTCTCATCGTAATCACTTCCGTATTTTTGTGAGAACCCTTTGGCTACTAGCCTAGCCTTAAATCTTTCTATGGTTCCGTCCACGTTTCGTTTCGCTTTAAACGTCCATTTATTGCCTATTACGCGTTTCCCGGAAGGAGGTTTGACTAATTTCCATGTTTTGTTTTGCTTTAAGGATTCAATCTCTTCTTTAGCGGCCTCAATCCATTTATTTTTAATTTGGACATCCTCAATGTTTTGTAATTCATCCCACGTCTTGGGTTCTTGTACGCGACACATGTTCGCACTTATCCCAAATCTATCGGGCGGTACACCTCTATTATTTCTCTGAGATCTGCGAGGTTCGTCAGGATTGTTTTCCGGAATCTTAATTTTGTTTTCATCATCATCGCTTAAATCCACTCCAACTGTTTCGGTGGGAGTTTGCTCATCGTTTAGGTTTTCGTTAATATTGCTCGTTCCGTTCTCAATAAATTTCACTGTTCGCGATATTACAACATTATTTCCGCCGGTATATATCCTGTAACCTTTGCTACGATTATCGTAACCCAACAGAATTCCTTCTATCGCCTTTTCATCAAATTTGGATCGTTTCTGTTTATCCACATACGCGTATGCTTTGCATCCAAACGTCCTGATATTCGATAAGTTTGGTTTCCTACCGTTCCACAGTTCGAAAGGGGTCCTACAATTTTCGTTTGCCTTTGTGGGTAAGCGGTTAATTAGGTAGTTCGCGGTTAGTACGGCTTCACCCCAAAAATGTTTTGGCAAATTCGCATCCGATAGCATCGTACGTGCCATTTCAACTATAGTTCTATTCTTGCGCTCCGCCACGCCATTTTGCTGGCTGGAATATGGGACGCTTAATTGGCGTTCTATCCCGTTTTCTATCAGAAAATTTTCAAAATTGTCTCCAAGATATTCTTGGGCGTTATCGGATCTAATTGCCTTAATCATTTTTCCGAATTTATTTTTCTCTCGAATGATAACATTTAAAGGGACACAGCTGGTAATTAATGGTATGTAAAACTTACAGATTATGATTACTGAAGTAGCGCTAGAAAAATAAAACCAGCACTAAAGTGTCCCATTGTTTATATTTTATATTTTACTTTAAGAAAAGAAAAGAAAAGAAAAAGAAATAAATGTTTATAATTGATATATTTGATAAATCATAAAATTGTGAAACATATTATATATATATAAAGAATTACAATACTAACATAGTAACATAGCATATTTTTTGAAAAATAACTGATACGTTTATTAAGAAAAAGAAAATATATATACATATAATAAAAGCCACCATGGCTATGTCAAAAGATATTTTAAATATAGAAAAGTTGAACAATGGAAACTATAGTAACTGGAGTTTTAAGTTAGAAAATTTACTAACAAAAGATGGCTTGTTTAGCTACGTGCTTGAAGACCCCCCCGCGGGTGCAGATGCTGAGTACTTAAAAAACAGCAACAAGGCAAAGGCCATTATCAATCTTTGTATAGACGATTCACAGATAGTTTATGTGAGTCACCTGTTGGCTGCTTGGAGAAGTAATCACTGCATCCTTGTCGGTTCTCAGTCATATTCTGGACTTTACACACAGATATATATATGATGAATAAACACGATAAAAATACACAGATGAATTATTGTGTTGCATGCCTCACATAAAATGAAGAATATAATTTGTTCTAGTCTAAATAGTTCACAAGTTCACACAAAACAGGGATTTCCAACTTGAAATTCTGTGCAGGGAATCTTACAATTCGATCGGGAAGGGGAAAATCGCGAATTTTATTGATTGGGGATAAAAAAAAAATGTTAATTTCGAGTTGATATGGAACGCAAAAATTGACAATTTCGTGAATCGGGAAAGAAATTATCGCGAATGTAGGTCAATTCTCTTCGTAAAAAGAGCTATTCGGGAGATTGGGCACGAAAAACTCGCGAATTTTGTCGATTCGGAACGAAAAAGTCGCTAATTTCGTTGATAGGGCATGGAAAAATCGAAGACTTTGTCGATGATGCGCGGAAAAATCGAAATTTTTTTTGAGCGGCTGCAGAACAATAGCGAGTTTCATCAGTTTATCGCGAGAAAAAAAAAATCAGATTTCATCAATTTACGGCGGGGAAAAAATGCAGATTTCATCAGTCAGTTAAGAATCGAGAATTTTATTGTTCGGTGCGGAAAAATGCGTATTTCATGGACAAGAACGGAAAAAAGCGCGAATCTCGTCAATTGGGCTCAGAAAAATCCCGAATATGGTCGATCGCTTTCGTAAAAAGCGCGAATATCGGGAACGAAAAAATCGCTTTTGGTAGGGCACGGAAAAATTGCGAATTTTTTCGATAGGGAACGAAAAAGTCCCAAATATGGTCGATCAGTTTCATAAAAAGCGCAAATATAGTCGATCGGGAATGAAAAAAATCGCGAATTACGTTGATACGGCGAACAGAAATTGACAATTCCATCGATAGGTAAAGAAATTATCGTGAATACGGTCGATCGCCTTCGTAAAAAACACGAATTCGAGCGATCGAGTACAAAAAACTCGCGAATTTTGTTGATGGGGTGCGGAAAAACCGCTAATTTTGTCGCGGAAAAATTAAAAAAAATGTGAGTGGCTGCGGAACAATCGCGAGTTTCGTCAGTTTATCGCGAGAAAAAAATCACGGATTTCATCAATTTTCGGCGGGAAAAAAAGCAGATTTCGTCAGTCAATTAAGAAAAGCGTATTTGACTGACGAAGTTCATATGCGGAAAAGTTTGCATTTCATCGAACAAGAACGGAAAAATGTGCTAATTTTGTGGATTAGGCCGGGAAAATCGTGAATTTTTCAAAAAAAAAATCGCAAATTTCGCAGACCATTCGTGGAAAAAATCTCAAATTTCGTCGATCACACCCAAAAAATCGTGAATTTCGTCGATTAAGCATCGAAAAATTGTGAATTTCGTGGATCGGCTTCGCAAAAATCGCGAATTTCACCGATCGGGTGCGGAAAAATTGTGAATTATGTCGATCAGGCGCGGAAAATTCCTGAATTTTCTTGATTAGTTTCGAAAAAAGCGCAAATTCTTTCGATTAGACGTTATCTTGCGTTCTTGTTTTAGCACTTTTTACTTACACTGTGCATCACTCTTTGAAGAGCTCCAGGGGGGGGTCATGACCCCCATGACCCCCCCCTTGGATCCGCCACTGTATGTGACTTGGCCTGAAATCTTAGCTGCAGTGAAATTACAACAGCAATGTTTTACAGTTTAGGGTTAACATTAGCGGTTGGGTGCTTTCACGTGAGTGAAATAGCCCCTTAACATGCTTACTATAATACTAAAGGAATTTTGCTTAGCTGTAATGAAAAAAAAAAATGCTTTAAATGTCTTTTTTTATGCTATCGCTGGTTTTATATAAATTGGCTAATGAATCACAAAGATGTGAAATGCTTTATAAAAAGTCACGTTCTTTCTCTAGTTTCTTTAATACAATTTTCTTTAGTTTCCCAATAAATCATCATATTAAATTTCACCACACTTCTGAAACACGCTGGCCCAACGAAATTCGAAGTAACTCGTTATACTTTTCGCCACTTTAGTTGAAAATAACGCTTTCTAAAATTAAGTGTGATTTACAGCGAGTGACAGTTGTCTAACATAAATTACTTTGCCATACAGAAATATGTCAGGAAGCTGTTATAATACGGTATTTGAAAAATAATAATGATAAAATCAAATTGAAATCAAACCAAATAACTTCTTTTATTTATTTATTTATTTTTTTTAGAGAAAGAGAGAGACTTGTCATTTATAAACTTTTCAACGCTCCATTAACTAGATCGGTAAATGAAGAGGTGTGGGGGAGATGACAGGCTTTTTAGATTTATTGGATGTCAGTTTTGTGCAAAAACAGTTATATCGCAGTAAGAAAATGAAATATTTTGTCAAACAGCATTGCTTGTTTAGGTACTTGTATTTTCAACAAGAATTTTACAATTTTTTCGCGTTAAAAATTTTATGAGGTTGCGATAAATCTATAGAAATACTCAGCTTTTGTAAAAATTGGATCACTAAGAAGGGGAAAAATGCTATCCTGAACAAAACTTTGTTGGACCATATATAACAGAATAATTTCACTGATTTAAACAAATTTCGCTGGGTCAACAATATTTGAAGATTGTTAATTCTAAAATTCAGACACTATCGTCCACTAAAAATTGTCTCAGTAAATAGAAAAAATTAAAAAAAAAAATAAAAACAATAACAACAATATTAATAAATACTGCTTTGTCTGTGGGAATTTTGTTTGGAACAACGGGACATTTTTTTAACACTAGAACGCCCGGAAATTCTACTCAAGTTTGAAAATAATATTTCACACCAGAATTTTTATTCAAAATTATTTAATTGATTTATTTAACGGAAATTTGCGTGGATTAAATTAAAATTATTTAAAAAAAAATTTCTGGCTCGAATTGAAATTTAATTACATGACTGGAGTCGAATCGACTCCTTCCGGGCGTTCTAGTGTTAAGTTGTCACTTATGCATGTACAGTGGACCATCTCTTTCTGAACACTGATGGAATCGGCCAAAAATTTTTAGATTATGGAAATTTTCATTATAAAGGGAGATTGGGAAATGCACTTCAACTACTGCTATGGATTGAGTTTATAGACAGTATAGAAAATTCAGCGTGTGCAAAACCTTGAGATGTTGCTTTAGATTGTAAACATGTGAAAAATAAAGTCAAAACAGTACCAGATTTCTTTTTTATAGATGGTTTCTTCCCTAATATAATTTAGAAGAGTTTTCTTTATCAGAATACATTTATTAAGCTATATTAATTTTTTTTTTAGTTGGATTAAAATTGATAAAGATTGTTACTCCCTGTGTTTAGAAATGAAGTCTATTTAAAATTGCATCATAATCATCAGGACAGCTTAATTTGATGCATACAAAAAAGAGGATAGAAAATTGGAAAGATAAATAAAATTGGTGAGGAAGTTTCTTTAAGGTTGTTTTTAGAATTTTGTTCATCTGACGAAACCCTATTTGTCTCTGCTCTCTGTCTTTCTGTCTCTCACAGAATCCGTACACAAAATCTGTATAAGTCAGATACTTCAAGTTTTGTGTACTTACAGCTGAATACCTTGTGTCACACGACAAATTATAAAATTTTGAAAAAGTCTATTATTTTAATTAAATTGATTTTTCCAATGCCAGTCCATTTTTGTTATTTAAATCCAAAAGAGAACCTTAATTTGAAAGTTTTGTGTGTAGACATCATAGCTTGAAGGCATTAGCATCTCGCTAATAAATAGAAAGATCTTAGTGCGATTCCCGGCACTGGAAGTTATAATTTCCATATTAATATGGATATAATAAAAAAAAAAAAATCATATTTTTGCCAATTTAAGGGTTTATATCATTAGGGTTTCGTTCATCTCACATTTTTCGTAGTTTGTGGAATTCAGTTTCCTTTCTATTTTAGAAAATGTTGTGATTTATTAATGAATCAGCATTTTAAATTTCGTTTTAATTTTTTTTTTTTTTTTTTGGTTTTTGAAATTTAAATTTTTTTTTATATCTTCGATATTTTTTTTTTATTTCGGATTTTCAAAAAATTTAGATTTTTGAATTTTTTAAAATAATTTGATTTGAACATTTCTGATTTGATTAAAATAAATAACTTCCTTCTTTAATTATTTTAAAATTAAATTTGTTAGTGCTACTATCTATGTAATAATTTAATAATTATAAATCAACAATTTGGATTTATTAATAAAAGGATAAGTTGTTTTGAAAGAAATGTTAAACGAAACCCTCTGTGCGATATGCAATCACACTTATCCACTTATTTCTAAGGAAGAACGCTATAAAGATGCCATTTCTCTTCGTAAATAATGCATTTATCCCTTCGCAACGAGTGTCTTTTACAGAATTGTTGATCATTCATCGTCGGTTTTTCAAAACGGAAAATTTTACACAACTGTATCAGGGAAATACACCGATTAAATAAGGGAAAATTTGTAATAAAAATTAACTGGTGGAAACAACCAAGGATTCCGAGCACCTTATGCGACAAGTATACGAACGCTCGTATCTCATCCCCAAGGGGTTAAAAAGTGGCAAAGATATGGAAGGGAAATGTTCGCCAACTTACTTTCATCCACATGCTATTTATCGAAAAGTTGCAAAATTCGCATAAAATGAAATATTTCATTTGTTTTATTCTGTCAAATTATTAAATTTAAACTATAGATTTAAGACCCCTCCATATCAAAAGATCAGATGATAATGGTAGTAAGTGGCACAATGATCATTTTGAGAAAATGAGCCGTAAAATTCAAAATATCCATAGCATGGCTGCCAACTTCTACATCTTTTTACAGCGAAACAAACACATTCGTACCAGAAATTCCATTTAACAAGTTAAGAAATTATGCAGTAGAACATACCATGAAATATATTCTGGAAGTAAACTTTTAATAAATTTTCTGGTTAAAAGCACGCTTATTTCATTTAAAAAGGCGTAGAAGTTGGCAGCTCTGCCATAGTCATTTATTGTCAAATGCCTCTTTTATCTACTAAACTACCAATTTTTATCTAGTAATTTAACAGAGGGTAAATGACAAATGATTATATCTATCCAGGTCATTAACTCATTTTTTTTTCACTTACCACCTTTATCATCAGAGCTCTTCATTTAATAGATCTGATTGAAACATGCCATAGTTGTGATTGATCGAATTTCGATTCCCAAAAAGTACCCTATGCATGTAGCTGTCAATTACAAAGGTACGTGATGCAACGATTGTTCTACAATCCCTTTCCCAATAGTCAGGTGTTGAATCCTATCAAATTTCAGCACCACGCAATCTTCTGAAAAGGGAGATCATTATTTTCAGCAGTCTATAAAATCTGTGTTCTTCAGCTGACTGACTATCTTTTTTCTTGCCTTTGATGTAATGCAGAGCCATAAAAAGCAAATAGAGCGCAAGTTACTCTTGCCCTTCAAGATATTTGATGTTAAAATGACATCGATTTTTTTAAACAGAAAATAATTAAACTTTCCCAAAATTTAAAATGCTATGCTATAGGACCAATATTATTTATATAATTAAAAGTATGTGCTTATATAAATTCAAGATTTGGTGGTCCCACCAAATTATCATGCAATTAAGACTACATATTTTGCTGTTGTCTGATAGAATCCTCTGGATCTAATCCTTAATACTACGAAATCACTAGTCCTGACAGCTTGACATAAATACCTTTATGAGGAATAATAATAAAACTCAATCAGTTTTTGGTATATTACAAGTATTTCTATATTTTGATAATTTAAAAGTGTTTGAAATAAAAATCGTTAAGTTAATAAATATTACAGTTGTATTCAGAGATTATAAAAGATAGAAATAATTCAGCGATTCAGATTTCCTTTTGTCCAATGTGTAGCTTTGGTAATGAAGAAATTTCTAATACGAAATGTTTAAGGCAATTTTTTGGTGTGATTAGGTTTTACTCGCAGTGCAAATCGAAAGTTCCGAGGGAAAAACAGTGTTGGTCATATTTAGTTCGATGATAATTGTTTATCGTATTTTCATTTACCGAGCTCCGATCCGACATATGTCATTTTTTTAGGTGCGTTCGTAATTAGTAAATACTACATAACACCTATAGTCGTCATTCAGTCCGTCTGTCTGTCCGTTCCTCAGGCTGCATATAACAGAGCAAAAACTATCCAACCAAATCATTTGAAATTTAAAATATATAATTGTATAATTTTGTTGAGTTATTTCAAATTTTAGGAAAATCGGATGCATAGTTTAATTACAGGGACAATCTAAAGTATTCTTTTACATTACGACCAATGGGAAAATATAGCTTAAAGTGCATTTTAATGGTGTTACACTCTTTCGAACATAATAAAATTGATATGCATCTATGAAGTATATACTAAAATATACATTCTGTACAATCTGTGATGCAAAGAATATTTTTTATGATTATACTGGGCCACACAAATGTATTGCGTTGCATAATGGTATAGGAGGAAACATTGTTTCGAGTGTGTTTTAATAATATTAAACTATTTCACATTTTATGAAATTGATATATGTTGCTGAGATTTATTACAAGTTACTTCCTGTATAATAAAAATCAGATAATATTTACAGGGATACACAAAAGATTTCGGATACTCAATTGTATCCGAAGTACTGTATCTTATTACACCAAGATCTGAATAATTTCAAAACTTCCTTATAGTACGAACGCATCTCATTTGCTACGCTTGACGTGCAATTTCCAGCTTGTTTCTCTTTATACTGGTGCTGACAGAGCCACTGTAAGAAAAAAAAGCGGGACTGTTGGCAGAGAAAAAAAAAAAAAAAAAAAAAAAAAAAAAAACGAACAGTAGTTTTAAATCACGACGAAAAAAAAATACGATAAATCCTGTTAAAGTGAAACATGCGTATAACGGAATTCTGCTATCAAAGAAAAATGTTAGCGAAAATAAAACCATACAATCAGATATTTTAAAAAGAAATATTTATCTGTTCGCATCAGATTCTATCTTACTAGTCAGGGCTTGAAATTCAATTTTCCAGAGGAAGGGAGTCTCCCTCCCAACATTTACAAATGGAGGGGAGTTGAGCTGTTTGGGAGGGAGAAAAAAAATCTTTAAAACCTATTGTTATATTATGTGCTATTTAAAGAATTACACGAATACAGACATGACAAAATACCTCTAACAGGGATGAGATTCTTCCGCGGATCCGCGGTTTTCAGCTTTTTTGTCATTTTTGTACTTCCGCTTTCTTCGGATTTTCCGATTTTTTTAAAATTTTCGCTTTTTACCATTTTTTTTTTTTTTTTTTTTTTTTTTTTTTTTTTTTACTTTCTGAGTTTTCAAGAATTTTTTTCGTGCAGACTTCCATTTTTTATTCGTTTAAATAAAAAAAGAATTGTAAAATAATTTTAATCCACATCAAAATATGCCTCTATTTCAACACTTCAACTACGAGAGGTCCTTTATCGCATTCGGTGGTTATCTAATTTCATCGCGATCGCCGAATGCTCATTGAAAAACATAACGGCATTGTCTTGAAACAAAAGACTTACCCAGGGGCGATTGTGTATACACCTTAGATTTCCGGATTTTTCGATCGATTTTTCCGAATTTATGAGATTATTATATTTAGTGGAAAATTCGAATTTTAAAATATCACGAATTTCGACACATGGTCGACGAAAAAAATCAATTTGTCGATTGTTCGCAGAAAGAAACTGACAATTTCGTCGAACGATTGCGAAAAAAAAAAGCAGAAATTTCACAAAGGATCGTGGAAAAAAAAATTCTTTAAATGTTAAATGTGATTTTTGTCCAAAAATCACCGGAAAACTGATATTTTGACACAAGATCACGGGTAAAACGGAAATATCGTCAAATAGTTGTGGAAAAACATAAACTTGTTAATGGGTCACAAAAAAAAAAAAATAATAATAATAAAAAAAAAAATAAACACGAATTTAATTAAAGAATCGCACAAAGAATTAATTTCTTTATAGAATCGCGGGATAAAAACGCAAATTTCGTAATAAAAAGATTTAAATTTACTCAAAAAATTGTGAAAAACAATGAATTTCGTCGAAAAACGATCAAATTAGTAAAAAAATTGCGAAAAAAGGATCAATTTCGTCACAAAAATCTCTGAAAAATGATCAATTTCGTCTAAAAATATCGCGAATAAACGATCAATTTTGTCTAAAAAAAATCGCGAAAAAACGATCAATTTTGTTTAAAAAATTCGCGAAAAAACGATGAATTTTGACGAAAATTCGCAAAAAAGCAATCTATTTCGTCAAAAAATCGCAAAAAGGCTATCTCTTTCGTTAAAAAATCGCGATAAAACGACCAATTTCACCAAATAAACGCGAATAAACTGTAAAATTCGTCATAAAAGCGAGGAAAAACGGCCAATTTCGTAAAAAGATCGCGAAAAAACGACCGATTTCGTCAAAAGATCGCGGAAAAGCCGCAAATTCCGTCAAAAGATTGCGAAAAAAAAGGGGGTTATTGCTGGATTGGAATTTTCTGTTCCAAAATCTTTTTTGCTGCTTTAAAAACTAATTTTGTTGTCACATTTTTTTTTCTTTCTGCTCCAAATCTTTTTGATTGAATGGGACCTTTGAAATTGGTACATTTTGCATTTGATAATTTTCAGGGTTTTCTACTTTGCATCACTTAATTTTCAGAATTTTTCATTGAGTTACAACAACCCCTGATATTAGTAAAATAAATTTTCATTATTGTAATCAAATACTGCCTATTTCATGTTAATAATTCCTTTTTTATTTATGCAAAGCTAAATTGTATGTAATTTATATTTATTAATAGCAATTGTATTTGTTGCAATTGAAATTCCTGTCATTGCTCAAACATCGTTCGTGCAGTTTTCAGCTTTTTTGCTTTTTGGTCAATCTCATCCCTGTTCTAAAGCAATTTTTATCAACAACTCAAAGTAATTATGCAATTTTTTTTTTTTTTTTTTTTTTTTTTTTTTTTTTTTAAAGAAAATAAGTGAAATTTTTATATAATCTAATTTAGTCTTTACAGGGGATAAATTTCTTCCCTGTGCTAATTATTTTTGTTACAGGTCTAGTAAACACTGTTTTCGGTTCAGGTTGAGTTTGATTTTAAGTACTCCTGCAAGTAGAGTTTGGGTAAATCTAATTTTTCAAAAGTTAGTTCAGCCAGGGCTCGAAAATTCAAAAAATGTTGAGGTTCCCAGCTGGGAACCTACATGAAAAGAATAGGTTTCCAGATGAAAAATGTAGGTTCCCAATAAAATTTATGTGCGAGTTTTTTAACGAAATTTGCCGTTTTTTCGTAATCTTTTGACAAAATCTGCCATTTTATTACGATGTTCTAACGAAACCTGCCGATTTATCGCGATATTTTAACAAAACCTGTCGTTTTTCATTATTTTTTTAACGACATTTGCCGTTTTTTCGCGATTTTTTTATGAAATCTGCCGTTTTTTCGCGATCTTATGTTGAAATCTGCTGTTTTGGTATTTTTTGCGGTATTTTGCCGTTTTAGCACGATTTTTTGACGAAATTTGCCGTTTTTTCGTAACTTTTGTAAACGAAATTTGCCGTTTTTTCGCGCTTTTTTAACGAAATTTGCCGTTTTTTTCGATCTTTTGACGAAATTCGAGCCTTTCCGTAATATTTTGACGAAATTACGTATCCCAAGGACCACTCAAAAGCTATATTATTGCGTAATTTACGTGATAAAACGCGTGCGCGTCATCATTGCCGACCATGATGATTTTTTTAAGTTCCCAGCCAGGAACATGAGTGAAAAAATCTAGTTCCCAGAAATGATGAATTTCATAGAATTCACGTTTTTTTAAGCGGCATTTTGATAAATTCGGATTCATGTGCAGGGGCGTGCGAAGAGAAAACTGCGCTTGGGACAATGTTTCAATTTAGTGTTCTTTTTCTTCTAACAGGCCAAAAATGATGTTGGTAGTAAAATATCGGCGTCCTCTAAATTTCTGCGCCCGTGGCGACCGCCCACCTTCCGTACGGTGCTATTTATATGACGATCCTTCACAAAATTCACATTTTTTCTGCGATGTTTTCACGAAATTTGCGTTTATTTCGCAATCGTTTCACGAAATATGAGTTCATTCCACGATCTTTTTACGAAATTCGCGTTTATTCCACGATCCTTTCACGAAATTCTCATTTGTTTTACTTTTTTTTTTTTTTAATTTGCATTTTATTGCGGCTTAAAAGCTCTGAAAAATCGGTTATCAAGCCGGAAATTCAGAATAACTATCCGAACATCCGGGCTGATAAACGATGTTTCATAATTTTTGGAATCAAATGCGTTTTTTTTTTTGTTTTTGTTTTTTTTCCGTTGGGGGGGGGGGGGATTTGAAACGGAATTACTCCGTTCTCGTGGCAGAAAAACGCACGAAACTTGCCAATCGATCGCCGGAAAAAAAAATACAAAATTTGACGACCAGGTTGTGGAAAAAATCGTGAATTTCAACAATTTTTTGCAATTAAAAAACTCACAAAATATGTCATTCAGTCGCACTAAAATATCACAACATTTGAAAGATCGTGGGAGTTAATTGTAGTTTCAAATGCAAAAATTTTCGGAAAATTCGTAACTTTTTTTTGGGCGAGAGCCTCCCGCCCACGATATTTTTTTGGACGGGATTATAAAATTTCGGGCGCGAATCCCGCCATCCCGCCCTGAAATTCAAGCCCTGCTAGTGTTTTATAGTATTAAAGAAGCACGATAAAGTATACAGTGAAATTAAATATGTGAAAGCGTATTTGCTAGGAAACATGACAAAATTTTCAAAATTTTCAAAGGAGCAGTTATAAATATATTGTATTCCTTCTGTAAGTAAATCTTGAAATTTTTTCGTTTAAGACAGGACTTCGTTATAAACAAATTATATTTTCAGAGATATTTAACAATGTACAATAAAATCATAAAACCAAAGATTTGGACTGTTTTACATTAAATAATTGATTCTGTTATATACAGGTACTGTATTATTTAGTTTTTTTTTATCATCAAATTTATAAACCACAATCTCTCTCTCTCTCTTTTTTTTTTTTTTTTTTTTTTTTTTTTTTTTACTTTTTACTATCTTTACAAGCAGGAAGTATTAAATTCTTGGGAATTTTCGAAATCCAGTTTCCAACGGATTTACACGTTTTAGGGGTCACAGGATCCGAAAAAAATGTTTTTACACAATGTCTGTCTGTGAGTCTGTGGCTCAGTCTGTCTGTATGTGGGGGAAGGACAAAAATTTTGTAGGCACTGTATCTCAAGAACAAATGCACGAAATTTCACAAAACTTTAGATTTTGTGAGACCTTAACAAACACTAGATCTAAAATAAAAATGCCAAAATGTAAAATCTGAGGTATGATCGCAGAAGGCTTAAAAAAAAAAAAAAAAAAAAAAAAAAAAAAAGCCAAAAAGTGAAATTTGAGGTATGATTACAGAAGGGTATACAAAAAAAAAAAAAAAAAATCATCGTATTCATTAAAAGTGGGTATGCTTCGATCTTCCAGTTTCATTTCTTAGGTCAATGGCGGATCTAATGAAGCCTAATGAAGGATCTGCAGAATGACATTAGATGCTCGCACGGAAAAATTGTTGGTCCTAAACTCGACGGGGTCGTCGGGTTTAGTCCCGGGTCGGGTCCTAATAAAGTTGGCGCGACCCGGGTCGGGTTTAGGACCCGACCCGGGTCGCTCCAACTTTAATTTGTTATACTGGGCCTGGGTCAGGTCTTCACACTTTCAGAACCGGGTCGGATAGGGTCTTATTTTTTTTCTGCAGAGCTGGACCGAGACACATTGTTTTTTCCAGGTCGGGACTGGTGAGGACTTCCTTCCTACTACAGGTATACACGGGCCAAAATTTTCAAGCTCCGGGCTCCATTCGGTATAAAGGCCAAACACTCGATCTTTGATCGACACTGACCGTATGCTGTGTCTGTTCTATGGGCTAATAAAAGGTTTACAAAGTGACATTATGCATACTCACGAGAAATAACTTGGACTGAAGCTCGAGCCAGTCACGGCCTGGCACGGGTCGCGTCAGTTTAAGTCCACGAAACTCGGACTGGGTAAGGTTTTCTCTGATTTTGAATCGGGTCATGTCCTGATCTTGCTTTTTTTGCAGATTCGGGCAGGGACAGGCTTCTTTTTCTTCCAGACCGAGCCTGGTCTGGTTTTCCTAGAAGTCTGCATTGAACAAAATTTTCAGGTCGTGGCTCGGCCCAAAATAAAAGCTAAATATTCGGTCCGTCTATGATCTAGATAGTATGATAAATATTATTGGTCCAACTGCGACCCGTGCACTCCTCTAAATTCTTTCCCACGAATCCAAGTTGTGTTGAAAACTTCATTACTTGTTAATCGTAAAAAACAGAGAAAAGGCGAATTTCATCAAATAGCCTAAAATAAGAGCAAACTTCATTAAAGAAACGCGAATTTCGTCAGAGGGTTGTGAAAGAAACACGAATTTTATCTAAAGGTCGCAAAAACCCCTCAAATTTTATGAAAGGATCACGGAGAAAAAGTGAATTTCTTCAAAGGATTACGTTCACGGATAAAAGCGAATTTCTTTAAAGGGTCGTGGAAAAATGCAAATTTCGTCAAAGGATCACGATCAAAACTGGGTCAACCATTCTCACAAGAGTAAAAACCGAATATGTAAGTGACTCAAATCCGAAATGTATGACAATCTGCCCCGATTCGCTAAGCGCAGCAATTAAAGTAAAAATCAACCCGACCAATAGCAAAATATAGTTGTTAACCGGACCCAGACCCGACCCGAAGCAAAAAATCAGAAATTAACTTGACCCCCAGCAAACAGTAGAAGTTAACCAGATCCAAACGCGACCCACAACAAAAAGTAAAAATTAACTCGACCAGCAGCAAAAAATAGAAAACAATCGGACATCAAATTTTGTG
Organism: Maratus speculifer; assembly: GCA_964019185.1. NCBI lineage: Eukaryota > Metazoa > Arthropoda > Arachnida > Araneae > Salticidae > Maratus > Maratus speculifer. The sequence goes on from OZ025299.1 coordinate 79,425,532, forward strand.
AAATGATCGAGGAGAAAACATGAATTTCTTCAAAGGATCGTGAAACAGACGCACATTTCGTCCAAAGATTGCAAAAAAGAACGAAAATTTTATCAAAAATCGGGTCAACCCGAGCCCTTCTCGCGTCGCAAAAGTAAAAACCAAATCCTAAACTGCCCCAAATAAGAATTGTATGTCAAACTGCCTCAAATGCGCTAAGCACAGCTTAAAAGTAAAAGTCAACACGACCAACAACAAAATGTAGTAGTCGACTGGACCCAAAAGTAAAAAATCAGAAATTAACTCGGACCGCAGCAAAGAATAGAAGTCAACCGGACCCAAACACGACCCAAGTAGAAATTAACCCGAACAGGAGCAAAAAATGGAAGCCAACCGGACCCAAACCCGACCCACAGCAAAAAAAGTAGACGAAACACGACCCGCATTAAAAAAATGTGCTTCGACCCGTGCATAAGACTGGAGTTTCCAAATTTCTAAAATCGCCCCCCCCCCCCTTGAGGACTCTCCAGATCCGCCCTTGTCTTAGGTTCACCTTTTCAATGGCGGATCTAAGGGGGGGGCGATGGGGCGATCGCCCCCCCCCCCCTTGAGCCCAGTAAAAGGGTCTGAAGAAGATGCCCGCACGGAAAAAGGATTGGACTTTAACTCGAGACCAGCGCGGCCCGGGCCGGGCCGCGCCATTTTTAAGTCACGAAACTGGGTCAGGTCTTTACACTTTCAGAACCGGGACGGATCGAGACTTACTTTTTCCTGTAGAGCGGGATCGAGCCACACTTTTCAGGGCGGGCCTGGCGTGGATTTCGTTCTTCCTTGAGGTAAACGCTCGGTCTAAGATCGAATCAGAAGGGAGGAGAAGCAATGGCGGACCTAGGGGGAGGGGGGGCGAAAGGGCGATCGCACCTCTTAGATCCGCCATTGGCGGATTCCAGGAAAATGCGCCTTGGCATTTTTGAAGGCGAAAGGGTGATTTCCCCCCCCCCCCCCCCTGGGCTAATAAAAGTTTCCTAAAAAGACATGCATCCTCGCAGGAAATGAATTGAAGCCTAACTCGAGTCCGGGGCTGGCCGCGCCTTTTTAATTTCGCGAGGCTCGGGCTGGGTCAAGTCTTCTCGCTTTCACAACCGGGCAGTATCGTGATCATTATTTTTCTGCAGATTTGGGTCGGGACCAATGGCGGGTCTGACTGGGCGATCGTCTTCACTTCTTGGGCAATAAACGTTTCCCAAAAATACATGCATCCTTGCAAGAAATGAGTGAGATCCTAACTAGAATTCAGCGCCCCCCCCCGGGCCGCGCCTTTTTAAGTTCGCGAGGCTCGGACTGTGTCTGGTCTTACCGCATTCAGAACCCGGCCGTCATTTATTTGATACTATCATGATCATTATTTTTCTGCTGATTTGGATTGGGTCTGACTTATTTTTCTTCCAGATCGAGTCTGGCCTGGAGTCATTCTTCTTAAAGTGCTATTACACGTGCTCTGCTGCAGGCGTCAAATCGCAGGCAACTCCATGTTATCCTATGGGACCAGGGGAGTCGCTTGGATAGCGCGCGATTCTTTTGTGTCGGAGCGTCTTTGACGCCTGGAACAAAGCGAGTCGCCAGTAAGAGCCAATCAAATGCTTGGAAATCCAAATGATGCTAAAGACTCTTCTCGAACAGCCAATGAAATGCTAAAAAAACGAAAAAACGCAGGCGATTTTTGTCGCTCTCAATTTTTACGTGTAATAGCACTTTTAGATGTCTGCATTAGAAATGACACGGGTTCAGACTTAGCCCGTGTCCGATACGAGATCGTGCCGGATTTCTCTACCTTCTCATGCTGTCGCTTCCAGAAATTCTATTCAAAACGATAATTTTCACAGTATTTTCTTAAACTGCTTATCAAAAATGGATTACACCATAGTTTCTGAATAAAAACACCTGCTAATCCTGCTAAAGTGATCCACAACATGAACATTAGTTAACCCGACCACAAGCAGAGATGGGCAGTATCGAAAATACATGTATTTGAAATACATTTTCAAAATACATTTGTATTTTGTATTTTGTATTTTAATCTGACTAAACGAAAGTATTTTAGTAATGTATTTTGAAATGATTTTTTCAAATACATTTATGTAGGTTTCCAGCTGCTCTGTTAAAACCGCAGATGTAAAATTCATAAAATAATAAAACGAGCCCTTCTGCTTTGTTTTGTCTTATAGGGTTCGTTTCTCAAAGTTAATGCAAACATACTTTAGAGCTACTGATACGATAAGGATTAGAATGAATGCTTCTGCATTGCTTAGTCATTTTTGCTGAACTGTTACAATTCTAAAGTTCTAGGTTTTATAATTATAACGTTGATATGAGCACAACAAAAACTACTGCGTGATAAACAGGAAGAAATATTTATATTTTTGGTGTGTCTAGTGGTTTTAAAGAACCATAGAAAAAAAAAAGTAATGTAGGAAGGAAACATAATTTAATGTTTGTCTTGAGAAAGAATGGCTGTTTTGTTTCAGCTTCAAATGATAATGTATCAATGGAATTACTGAATTGCAACAGAACACGTTGCGCTATACTATGTGGGATTTTTTTTAAAAAAATAATTTCTGTTGATAATAACGGCAGTTGTAGTATGACAAAGTAGCATGAAAAATGTGTAAAACAAGATCTATCATTATAAGTGGAACTTTTGTAGCAACAATCACCTTTAAAACATATTTAATGGTAAAATTTTTAATTTTGTTCCGTTATACATTGATCAAAACATTATTTTTCTAGTCATTTTGTATCTATTTTATCAAAAATAGGGTAAATTTTACATCACCCGTGATATTCATTTGCGAGCGAATTTATATGTAAGTAGCTCTATTTATTGATATACAGTTCTGATTTTCATTATTGTATTTACGATTGAGTATATCAAAAATTGGATTTTTGATATAGACCTGTCCTTACTAGAGATACATGTTTATCTAGCGTGACTTCGCAATTATTATTTTTACAGATTTTATGTTTCAGTTTATACTGTTTAAAATAAAATAGCACAATGAAAATATAAAGTGGTGTCGGACCAAAACGAAAACTGCTGTACTAAACAGAAAATTGATGATTTTGAGTTTCGATTGTAAACGAAATTTTCACACAGGAAAGTTTTAATATCGATGAGAATGTTAATTTCGTTAATTACAAAATTCTCCCCCCTTTCGAAGAATATTTATGATTTTCAATATTTTTTTAGCAAGTGCATGTATTTGTTTAGACTAAAATTTACAAAATATTAATGAAACATTATTTTGTATTTTTTACAGATTTATAAGCATAAAAATTTATACATTATTAACTGTGTAGTTATTTATGTATCGTGAGTATCCCGAGATTATTTATGTATCAACCGATATCAATGTTCATCGTACAGAAATTTACAAAATTTTTAACATTTAACTTGCAGATTAATCAAAAACAAATAGCAATAAATTATTCTTTCAGAAAAAGCAGTGTATTCATGTTTAAATAAAAATAGCAATTTTTAATTTGCAATCATTATTACAAATATAGCTTGCTTATGTTTAAATATATCTTTACAATATAAATGATGGAAAATTACATTATGAATATTTAAAGTATTTTTGACAGCACCATGAGAAAGGATGGGGTATGAAAGGGGTGGTCGCCCCGAGTGCGGTTAGTTATATACCTAACTAACTTTTAATGAAAGAGGCTATACAATTTTTTTCATATATGTGTTTATGTATATATCTTAGATTAACTATTGAACTGACACTTCGATTTTTAATCACTCACTCTTTTTACTTTTCTGTATCTTTACAAAAAAAAGTACTGAATTCGTGTAAAAATTCGAGTTTAGGTTTTCGACGGATTTATATTTTTGATGATCCTGAACACTGATTGTTTTTAGGAAATGTTTATTTGTGAATTCATCAGTGTATGATGCAAATTTTGTAGGCGCTCGACCTTAATAATTAATGCACAGAATTTAATAAAATTTTATACTCAATTAGACATTTAAATAAGTTATTTTAGACATTAGGTAAACGTGTAACTCCTCCAAAAGTTGACCTTGCTATGCTGTATCTTTCACGATTTTCACAGAAACTCTGTCTCAAGAACTAATGTTCGGATTTTCATCAAGTTTTAGATTCAGTTTAGACGTTGACATAAGTTGTTGCTGATTATGTTTTGGTTGAATTGCGCTACAGTGGTAACGCTGCTATGTTACATTTTTCACGATTTCTGCACTAGCTCTACCTCAAGTAGTAATACACGGATTTTCAACAAATTTCAGATTTAGTTGGACGTAAATATAAGTCATGTCTAAATAAGTGTTGGTGCAAATCGTACGACAGGTGGCTCTGCTATGCTACATTTTCCAGGATTTGCGCAAGAACTAATGCACTAAATGTCATCAAACTTCATATTCTGTTATGTATTATTATTATTAATTATTATTACCAATCACCGAAATTCGGTTTCGGCCTTAAAAACATGCTTTGTCGATCCTTAATTATAAATTCTCCAAAACAAAGTTAAGTAATTCTCAATTTGAGATTTTTTTTCTTTTAAGGCCAATTGTAATTTTCAAACATAATTTAAATTTATAGACTGTTTTAATAACACTTCACTCCTATGCTTAAAATGAAGCTGAATTATATCCAAGAAAAATTTTATATTTTTGTATGCATTTTAACATTTTACCTGTAAGCATTCTTCGTTTATTTTATAAAGCGTATTCTGAAATAGATTAATTAGTTTTCTTTACATATTTTTTCTTTTGTTTCTTTACTTTGATAATTTATGATTTGAAACAATTTAACTAGTGTTATAAAAACACCTAACAGTTGCTTTGCCCATTCCGACACAAAACAAAAAAAATTTCCTGGCCCAGTATAAAGTTTCAATCCGTAGAAAAAAGATATTACACAATCCGATACAAAAAGTAAAATCCCAGAACTAGCCCGACTCGATATAACAGCTAAAAGTTCGGCCAGGCTTTGTTCGTGCAAAACCTTGATTAACCCGGATCGACTAAATTTACAGAAAACAAATTTCTGTGTCGATGTGTTTAAAATCCTCTTATAATTCTGATCAAAAATACTTATTTCATTTTTTTTCCATGTTTATAGACTTTTTTTTTTTTTTTTTTTTTTTTTTTTTTTTTTTTTTAAGCAATTTGGACTGCGATATTTAATTTTGAAATTAATCTTTATTTTTATGCAAATATTTTTGTCATAATTAAGGCTGTTCTTCAATATAAAAGAGCAAACTTATGACATATGTTCTAATGTTTATTTTTATTTGGAAATGGTTGAAACAAGCAGGTGTTGTTCTTCAGAAATTATCTAATCGCACTCATTTTCCCATTTTTGCAACACAATAGATATTTCAGAAAACAGTTTCAAAGTGGGCGTTTTTAACCGAATTCCCTAGCGAAAGAAGAATAACCACTCAAACTGGGGGGGGGGGGGGAATCGTGCTTGTCACATGAGCGAAATCACTTATAGATCAATAGATAATTTATTGATAAAAAATGTAAAATTCAATTCGATTCCAAATCGTTTCCATAATCAGGCCTTTCAATTTTATATATTTCCGTTAAAAAAGGAATTTGTAAATGTGCAAAGCCCTTTGCACTTGTTGAGCAGAACAGATGAGAGCAGCCTTAATATCAAATGGCATTCTGTGGTCTGAAAAATGCTATGCATTAAAATCTTCTAAGACGGATTCGCACAGGATAGAAGAAAAAATACACTATAAACAGGTGTATTTCTTAACAGGAACACAGTTTGTACTAAATGTATCATATTCTTTTTTCTTGTTATTAAATTTATTTTGCATGAATCAATACATTTCCCGTTTAAGACGGGATTTACAAACATATTCATTTTCAGAGTTTTTTTTTTTTTTTTTTTTTTTTTTTTGCTGTGGTTTATTTTTATTATCGACAAACATATTTACTATTCATAAAAAATAAAATTTTTAATGGTAAAATTATAACAATTTAAAAATACGTACATTTTTTGGAAAAATTTGTTGGGTCGGGCCAGATTTTGCTGATTTTTTCCACAGGCCGGCCGAGACAGGATGAGTCAATGATTTTCGTACGAGCTGGATCGTAGCTCTATGCTAATATTTTTGACTAGTGCACTAGGAAGAATGGCGTTCAATCCTGGTCCGGTCTGGAAGAAATAAATAAGCCCCTGCCCGATTCTGCAGAAAAAGTAAAGCCCGGGACTCGAAAGAGTGATGACGAGTCCCATCTTAGTCTATCCTTTAAAAATATATCTGTTATCCGGCCCAAACATGCCCGGAACGACTGAAAAACAGGTCCGGTCAGGCCCGACCCAAGTGTCATGTATTAAAATTGGCCAGCTAACTGTGCTGGACACGGCTCGTTCAAACCTCTTACCTTAAACACATTTTTTTTTTTAATTTTTCAAATGTATTTTGTATTTTAAATGTATTTTGAAAATACATGTATTTTGTATTTTGAACTTTTTCAATTCGAAAAGTATTTTGTATTTTGTATTTTAGGTTCTAAAACTAATGTATTTTGTATTTTGTATCGAAAATGATTTTTTGATGTATTTTGCCGAACTCTGACCATAAGCAAAAGAAAAGAAGTCAACCAGACCCAAACCCGACCCACAGCAAAAACTAGTGGTCAACCGGACCCAGACCCGACCCGAAACAAAAAATAAAAGCAACATGACCCGCAGTGAAAAAATTAGCCCCGACTCACGCATTAAAGTCGAGTCTCCAAATTTCTAAAATCGCCCCCCCCCCCCTTGAGGACTCTCCAGATCCGCCCTTGCACCTTTTTGTATTCATATTTCTGAAAACGCACTAGTATTTATTCATGCAGTATTATGCCAAACTGTTGTTTGACATGTAAAGGTTTTTGTGACTATCCTTTTCATTGGGAGAAAGAAAGTAAATAATAATTGTCCATTTGACTATAACTCCTTATTTGAACTCTTCCGTAGCACTTCGGTCCCTTTGTCCCCATTCGAGTATCTTTGTTTTCTTTTACTTATAAAAACTAAAATGTCTGATATCTTTTTTACATTTTTGCACAATTTCTTAATAGCTGAACATTTTTTTTAAGTTGAATGCAAACGAATAAATGCTGTATCCAAGCTGAATCTCTCATACAATAAATGCTATTTTCATCTGATTTTGCAAAATGCCTAAGAATGTCCAAAAGACTAGTGACCAGGAAAGTTATAAAATTTAATATGTATTAAACTTTTTTTTTTTTTTTTTTTTTTTTTTTAGGGTTTATAGATTATTTACTTATTTACAGCTGTTAAGTTTGTGATTGCGTTGATTTGGTTAATGGTTATTAAATTGTTGTTTAAATGGGAGGTTTTAGATTCATAATTTTGGAATCAAAATTACTAAGCGCCTAAAGGATCAATTTCAGAAAAGATATTTTTTGTGTCATTTAGAATGTCATTTGTTTGAAAAAAAACAAAAAAAAAAAAACAACAACAACAAAAAAAAAAAAAAAAAAAAAATGAGTATTTGTATTATAATTTTAGCTTCGGAACTGAAGAGGTCAAAATAATAACAATAATAAATAAACAAACGACTCCGCTTCGGGCAATGCCGCTTAAATTAGGTATTTAGGCTATAAAAAAAAGAATCCAGCGTTTACTTGAGTTCGAACATTATGCGTTTGAAGATGGCAATCAAGAAAGTAGCTGAAAAAGTGATTTTTTTCACTTCATCCTTTTTATTGATATTCACTTCCGCTTTCAAAGGAAATTTGATAGGGAAAGAAAGTGAACTTTAAAAAAAGAAGCAAAAATGATGGTCTCAATTGCCCAGCGTATTTCCTGAGTTTGTAGCCGCATTCAATTTAACTCGGTTCAAGTAAGATTTGTCTTTCAGTGCCAAGAATAACTGTTTGCTCGAAAAGATTCAAGCAGATGTACAAACCATTGATTCCCGAGGCAACTTCGATTGGAATAAATTGAGCAAAAAGTTAGATTTCGAGGAAAAGAATGACAAAGAAAGTAGCCTATTGTTTAAAATTAGCTCATTGCTCAATTTTGGACGAAAATACGCCGTTACTTTTTTATTTTCATTTCACACCTAAAACGCTGTGACGCACAATGTCAATGTGTCGTTTTCAATATCTTTTTTTCTTTTCTAAATTCTCGACAAGGAAAAAAAAATAGAAAAAGAGTTAAAAAAGAAAAAATACTTCCCGATATTCCAGCGGGAATTGTAATAGATCTCCAGGGACCGATTTAAACATATGAGGGCCCTGGGCACAGATGCTTACGTGGGCCCCTTTGCACCGATACATACAGAGGAACTAACCAAAAAAAAAGATAATTTATAGTTACTAAAGTAACCATTATTGACTTTAAAATAGCCATTAAAAACTTAAATATGATAATCGGTAATTTATTTTTAAATAATTTCGCAATTATGAAATTTAAATGAGTAGGGATTTTATAATAAATTTTGTAATGCTAATTATTATTTCTTATGCAAATCTATGCATCTGGAATAAAGAAGTGTGCAACAATTAATACTAAATTTTTGACAACACCAAGCTACAATCACTTAAAATATTAGGGGGGCCTACAGCCTGCAAGCTACAATCACCAGCACTCAAATAATCTGACGATAACAGGAAAAAGATAAAGCAAGAAATAAAAGTGCAATATATTCTTAAAGTGATAAAGATAAAAGAAAATATTTACTATAATAAAGTAATAAATGGATGTTTCGGACAAAATACTCAATGTTGTATAAATACAATATGAACATAACAGAATGTAGAATAAGATTTAAAATTTCATCGATATTAGAGCTGCATCAAATTTTGAACAATAATTAAAAAACCTTCAGCAGAATTTGAGAACCGGCCTTTTCCAAAATCAGGGGCTCTGGGCCCGTGCCCCGAATGACCTGTCGTAAATCTGTCATTGCTGATCATTAGTTTCACAAAAATAATTTCATATCTGATTTCATTACGCGAAAGTGGTTTTCTTCGAATCTTGGATTTCCTTGGCAAATACGGATTAGGTTCTCTTAAAAAGATCCCCGTGGAGGGCACCTCCCCCTTAGGGTCTGTATCCCTCATGTTGATAATTAGCCATCATAAACACAACAAAGCATTATTACGCGAAGTATGTATCCGAATTAGAGGTCTGCGCTGGCCGAAATTTCCAGGCCCGAGCCCGGCCCGATCCATAGAAAAAAAGTTCGTCCCGGCCCGAACGAAAAAAATATTAGCCCGGCACGTAGAGAAAAATTTAGCTGTCCGATATAATAGCTAAAAACAAGGCCCGAGCTCGGCCCTTCCAAGAAAAAAAGTTAAAATTTTGCTCGATATAATAGCTAAAACCAACACCAGATCTTGGCCCGACCAGGGAAAAAAGTTAAAATTTCGGCCCGAACACGGCCCGGTCGAGTGAATTTCTACAGATAATTGATCTTTACTCTTACGGAAGAGTTCTGACCAAAATAATTTATCTTAGACTTTTTTTTTTTTCTTTCTTCATGTTCATAATCTCATTTATGCAGAAGTGCCGTAGGCTGCGATATTTATGCTCTTAATGAACTTTTGTTTGTTATATGTAAATGTTTCAGTTATCATTATTATTATAAATCCATATTCCATGTAATGGAGACATAAAAATCTAAAAAATGATAGATGGTAAAAGTAAAATCTTCTAAGAGGGAATCGCATTGGAAAGAAAAAAAAAATACGTTCCCTTCTTAGCAGGTGTAAATGTATAATATAATTTTTCTCGCATATTATTGTATTCATTTTGCTTGGATGAACAGTTTCAAAGAAGTTTAATAGAATTACAGCTTTCAGTTTAAAAGAAAATCCCGTCATAGGCAGGGTTTTTTACGTGCGTTTAACACTATTTTAATAAGCCTAGAAATCTACAATCTTTAAAAAGAATAAATTCTAATGTTTAATTGTAGAATAATGACAGCTTACAAGTATATACCATTTTTGTAAAAATTTTTGGACCAAGCCATATTTTACTGATTTTTGAACAGACTTGGCCACATCGAGAAAATGATATTCATATGGGATGATTCAATCGGAACTGATTATTATGGTCCGTCAAGACAAGGAAGAATGAAATCAGTCCTGGCTTCGTACGGAAAAAATAAGTTAGGCCCGGCCCGATACTCCAGGAAAATTAAGGCCCTAGTCTGGCCCGGCGCAAAAAAATTAGTGACTAGGCCCGGCCCGAGTCTTTAGGAAAAAGTAAGGCCCGATCTCGGCCTGAATGCCGTTAATGAAAATCGCCCGAACCCGGCCCGTGCAGATTTCTAATCCGAAATCAGAGAGATGAAGACTCAACTCTTCTTCCTATGTAGTGGATATCAAAGATGATGAATATTACAAAAAAATTATTGCTGCTCTAACTAATCAAACATTTTTGAAGGGTTAAAAAGTTAAATATTTTTAATTCTTTATTCAAACATAAACTTTTTAGTTTGAATCCTTAAGGCTGTTCTCAACTGCTCTGCTCAACAAGCGCAAAACATTTTGATATATTATTCAAATAAATATCATAAATTCTTTTTTCAATAGAAAGTCATAAAATTGGAAAACGTGTCTATGGAAGCTTTTTGGAATTGAACTGTGCTTTCTATTTTTTGATCAATAAATTACTTATTGTGTTATAAACGATTTTGATTACGTGACAAACACGTTTCTCATCCCTCTTAGATGGTTATTCTTCTTTCGCGCAGAAATTTGGTTTAAAACGCCCAATTTGACACTATTTTCTGATGGATTTATTTTGTTTGCATGAAACGGAAAAAGAGTGCGATTAGTTAGTTTCTGAACAACAGTCCCTGCTAATTTAATGCACTTACGCGCAAAAAAAAAAATTAAAACGTATGTCACAAATTTGTATTTTAGAACAGCATTAAAGGGTCTGAAGTTCGAAGAATGCTCATTTCAACAACCAAAAATAAAATATGATTAGAGATAAATCCAGTTCAACAACTTTGTTTAGCCGCTTTTGAAAAAAATTTCATTTCATTTTTCTTTAAGAACTGGTTTTATCAGAATCATCTTAAGGAAATTCGTCTCAAATGCCCATTTTGACAATATATTTTGAAATATATTCTGACTTTATTAAAAAATCGTCCAAATCGGTACATTATATAGTTCCTAAATAGCAAAAAACTGTCAACTGACTGCGTTTGAGAGCAAAATTAAATTTAAAAATGAATCATAAAATAACCAATTTGCTATTTAAATACATCATCAATTCTTTAATCATGATCGCTTCAGGCAGTTTGGATTTGAGGTTTTTCTCCAACTCCTATTTTTGTTTAATTTATTCTTGCTATAAGAATTTGTCTTATGAAAAACTTGTCAGAATAAAAGTTGTTGATATTATTGAGAAGATATAAAATAAATTTATTTAGATTTGATAGTTTAAGAATTAACGAAGTTATGGATTTTTGTCTCTTTTCACCCCCCTTTTTTAAGTTTTTAATTTTTTCATCGATAAGAAATTGTCCTATGAAAAACTTGTAAATACAAAAGTTTTAGATAATTTTAAGAACATTTATAAAATATTTAGTTGGATTTGATATCTAGAGAATTGAAGAAGTTATGAATTTTTTCTCCCAAAAACTCACCTTTTTTCGCCCTTTGAGCCCATTTTTGACTATCAAAAATCTGTCATGCATAAACTTTTGGCCCATTTTTTAGAAGTAATACTGATTCTATATCTATTTTAATTAAGAAACTATTTCATTTTTTCGGTTTTCACAAATACCCTCCCTATTCCCACCCCCTTGTTCCGATTTTCCCCATTAACGAACTTAACCGAGATTTTTTACCCTTTGATTTTATGTATCATTTTGAAAGAGATTGCATCAGAATTATAGAAGTTCAGAAAAAAGTGATATATATATATATATATATATATAATACGAAGATGAAACCACACACTCCATTTGTAGTTCCAAAGTATTTGGGACCTGAAGATTCTGCTTTGGTTCTGCAAATTTCATTTGTATTCATATTATTCTTTTTTCCTTCCATGTTCAATGTACTATCAGTTATTAAATTCAATGGTTAATTTCAAATGGTTAATATTGTTTACTATAATTCAATTTAATTCTTTTACTGATAAAATCCATTGGTGAATCTTGTCTACTTTTAATGGTATTATATATATATATATATATATATATATATATAAAGAGAGAGAGACAGAGAGATAAAACCATTAATTGTAATTCAATATATGAACCATTGAATTTAATAACTTACACCACATTGAACATGGAGGTAAAAAATAAATAATTAAAATTAATACAAATGGAATTTGTAGAACCAAAGCAGAATTTTCGGGCCCCAAGTACTTTGGAACTACAAATGAAGTGTGTGATTTCATCTTCGTATTTGCCATGAAAAGGTAAAATAATACGAATTTGGGACTACCAACACACATAAAACCAAAATTAAATGAAGAAAAAACAGCAAAAACAAGGCACATCAAAATTACTAAATTGGATGGCAAAATGAAAAGAGAAAAAATAAAAATAAGCCTTGAGATATACACGGTGTTGCCGAATTCCACCAACAAATTCAGAAGGGTGGTAGTAGCAATCAAGAGGAGGGAAAATCGTTATTAGATCACGGGATTGCAAACTATTTTAGTTAGTACAAATTTCAGGGTGTTTCATCCTAAAAGAACTTCGGTTGACTGCAATAATTGGAGAAAAATAAAAACATACAATGAAAATGCAACGATATGTGTCTTGCTTTTTATGAAATCTTATACCATCACGAAAAATTCTGGAATAACGGGATGCTTGAAGGAATGGATGATACCGTATGAACTGGCAATCGCAGTCAAAAATTTGGGGGGTATGCATACTGCTCTTGCGAATAATGGAAACATATATCACTTTTTTTTTTTAATATCATCACATTTACAACGGAAGGGAAAATTTCTTAAATGTTTTATTATAATATATTTCAGTTTTCCGAAGGTTATAACCATCAGCTCAAATAAAATAAGGATAAAAGATCCCGTACTTTTGCTTAAATACATGGTTTACCTCCTCATTTACGGTCATTTTTCATCCTCTTGATGGCAACTATCGCCCCTCTGAATTTGTCAACACCCTGTATATACGGACGTGAGTTTTTTAAAACTCGCATTTTACAGAAAAGAACATTTTGGCAGACCAAGTTTTGTCCCCAAACCCCTCGTATATGATGAGTTTTGAAAGTAAACCAAGATTTTAAAATGTCAAAAATACACGATACTTTTTTTTTTTTCAAATTGTACCGTTATTTTTCGGTGCAGGTTTATTAAGAGGCTACCTAAATCACGCGAAAAGATCCGCTCGCTTATATAAATCCTATGGAAGAAATCTTTAAAAATATCTATGTTGCATTTTAATATTTTTAAATGATTTTTTTTTTCATTGAATAGTTGAGATTGATCATTGCAAAGGCCACTTTTTTAATCTTTAGGTATTTTTTTTTTCCCATGAGGATATTTTTATTTTCAAAACCAGTTCCAAAAATGAAAATGTTCCCAACAAAGAATAATTTTTAACAAAATAGAAAAAAAATAAAAACGGCCTTTGTACAGACTAAACTCAGTTATCCAAAGCAAAATAAATAAATAAAAATAAAATAAAAGTATTAAAATCCAACCGAGATATATTTATAAATTTGTTCCACAGGTTTAGCATTAGCGAACGAGTCTTTTCGTTTGAAAAAAGTAGCCTCAAAGTTTTTTTATTTAGGGGATATATATCGTTTTGAAAATCACGTACTAATATATGCACTGTAAAAATATCCGTTAATATACACAATTTTTTCCGTAAAATTCTACGGAATAGTTTCATTTTTCCGAAAAAAAAAAACAGTAGAACTTCCGTTATTGACATTTTGAGATTATAAATACAGTAACTTTCCGTAAACTTTCGGGAAACAGAGAAGTTCCATTTTAAAACAGCATACATTCCATAAATAACTCTAGTGGCGCCATCTATATCTGAAATAGAAAAACATTATAGAGTTGTTTTATGAACAACTTTCTATAATAATTTTCTTTATTTGCTTCTGTTTTAATAATAGAAAGCTAACATATTTTTACAATATTAAAAAAATAATAAAAATTATAAAATTTTATTAATCCTTTTTAAGTTTGAAATTAATTGGTTTATTTTCAGTTAGTTAATTTCCATTATGATTTTTAAATAATGTCTAACTAATTTATAGCATATTTTTTAAAAAGTGCGTAGGATATTTTAAAATGGAAAAAAATTCTACTTTTAATTTTAATATTTTTTTAAAATCTACTCACTTTAAGAAATTCGCACATAAAATTTAAAACATCTGAATTATATTAACGAAATTATTATAATGTTGAAGATTAATAAATATGAATAATATTACAATAAACTTTCAAAAATCTCCTTAAAATGAAGGAAACAAAACTTTTTAATGTATTCAACTCTTAATACATGTAATATTTTAAAGTCTAACATTTATTTTTTACAGAACTAAAATTAAAAACTAAATATTCGAAATTATGGAAATAAAAACTGTTAAACATTTAGAACTGTACACTCAATAGAAAATAATTCTCTACAAAAATTAATGCCGCGTTCAACATAAGGCCTTTGCTTTATAAAATCATTCGAAATAAGTAAAAATATTTGCAAGCACTGCATGTGTAACTAATGGCGTAATGGTATTACAATACTGCAAGCTGCCATAGGACGGGTTCCTGGTTTGATCCCGATCGAGGGTAAGTGACATTTCTACACTGTTGTTTAAATTAAATTTATGTGTTCTAACCTGATGTGTCTTTGTCTAAAGAATAAAAACCATAAAGATGCCAGTTTGTCCTTGAAAATTCTTTTTTGGCTTTCAAGAGAAATTTTTTATATAAGTAAATATGAAAAAAAAAAAAAAAAAAAAAAAAAAAAAAAAAAAAAACGGAGATATTTCGTGAAAAAAAACCCGGAAATATTTCTGGAAAAAACGGAAATTTTTTTCCGTTAAAAAACGGAAATAGTACTGGCGTTAAATTACCAGTATAATTTCCGTTGTTTAACGGAAATTTTTTTTACAGTGTGGGTATTTTTAATTTTTTCATATATTGTGACATTTGGGTCGATTTTAAGGAAGAATTTAACAACTACAGTCTACAGTTCTTCCTTGACCTCGAAATTTACGAGTCAAATTAGACCTTTTATGCTAAACCTGAGAGAGACCAATCCAAAATCCATTCATTGCTCTTTAAAGAATGTTCGCCTGAAATTCTTGAATGAAAAAACGGAAAAGGTGACAAATGCGAGCGAGCTACTGCATTGTTGAAAGTTAGCAAAGGAAGTGAGCGATGATCGCATTAAATTACATGCATAAATATATTTGAAATTAAATATTATTTCAGTAAGTTTATACATCCTTTATAGATTAACATATTATGTAAAAAATGTAAATTACCGTCTATTGTAAGTATATAGTAAATGCGGATAAACGAACGTATTTAGATGCAGGAAGATTATTGCCCTTTTATTTATTAACAATATTTTATTGTACGGAACTTGTTTGTTGGAGCTGCGCTTTGTATGGTTATATATAAGAAAATTAAAATCAGATTAAATAAGTTAGTCTAAATAAGAAATAAAATTTCAAGAAAACAATTGTCGCTATTTTCTGACATACTTAACGAAGACAATTTTTTTCAATGCATGAAACATTTCAAGTATATTCATTACAATTCCAAAAAACTGAATAGCATATTTTTTCATGAATATTGTTCTCTGTGATTCTAATAGATCAGAAAATCTCGAGAAAAATGGCGTTTCGTGCAGAAAGTATACATAGATAAACTTAATTCAACCTTTTTCAGTAAAATATTAAGGCACAATTTTTACTCTAATATGATGGCCTTGCAATTATTATTATTTTTTTTTTTTCGATAACATAAAATACGTGAGTAACTTATGATACAAATTCGCATTTCTTTACAAAAAATGGACTAAAAAAGAAAAAACATTACTTACTGGAAGATCTAATCTTACTTAAAATGATACAAGCAAAAAAAAAGTATAAGAGATGATTTTCACATCATAATTATTAAAAAACGTTTTTTTAATAATTATGAACCAAGGAGCAATAATTTATAGTATAGCCAGGTATAAACTTTAATGTATGGTGCTTGCTGTTATCTGTAATACATTTAAAAATGAATTGTATTATCCAATAAAGCAATAAAGTTTTGACATCTGTCGTTATTTGAACCTCGTTATATAAAATGAGCACAACGGTATTTATTATTAGTAAAATATATTGTTTTCGAATGACAACTAATATATAACTAAAATAAATACATTAATAATTATTAGTAATTATTATTGGATTAAAGTTTGAGGCTGTTTTCAAATCCAAAAGGGCAACTTTATGACATAAGTTTTAATTTATTTTTATTCGGAAATTCATGAAACTAGCAGGTATTGCTGTTCAGAAACTGTATAATCGATCTTTTTTCCATTCTTTTGCAAACGCAATAAAATATTCAGAAAATAGTGTAAAACTGGTCATTTTGAGCCGAATTTCCACGGGAAAGAAGAATAACCACTCAAGGAGGATGAAAAACGTCTTTGTCGTGTTATCAAATTTGCTTATATCTCAATAAGTAATTTATTTATCCAAAAATGGAAAACACAGTTCGATTGAAAATCGTTTCCATAGTCAGGCCTTCCAATTTTATATCTTTCTATTGAAAAATAAGTTCGTAAATGCGTCAAAACATTTTGCGCTTGTTGAGTAGAGTAGTTGAGAAGAGCAATAAGGCAACTTAGCTATCTTATGAAATAAAAGAAAAAATCGTTTAAAAATATTCAAATTTAAGCTTGAAATTCGAAGACAACTTATCCGTAGGTTTAACAATACCGAGCTAGTGTTTTTAAGTCAGTGAAGAGTACCTTTAATGCCTTACCAACGAGCAAAAAGATAAATTTGTAATGTTGTTTCCAATGTAATTTGTTTAAAGTGCTAAAAAAAGATGATTTTTTCAACGTGGTGCAAAATAATTAATTGCGAATAGGAATAAAATGCTTTTGAGCATTAAAAATTACTTAATCTTTCAAAATCGGGTTATATTTGTATAGAGTTATACTAATTTAAATATTCTTCTATTGCAGGGAAACCTACAGGCTACTGAACGCATATTTCAGTTCACGGCCGGCTTTGAGAAGGTTAATTCTTAATGCTCTTTTTTAGTTAGACGAAGACACTCGTGAATTAATACAAGCCTATGAAAAGGTTATTTTCCAATATTTCGTTTGAATATTTTTAATTAATTAATTATTTATTTTTGCGTTGGATAATTGAACTCGATCCCTACATCTGCATTTCAGTTATCCTTTTTTTAATTACATCACGCTTGGAATATCACAACAACATTAAAATATATCTCAAACGAACGTACTTAATAAATTACAATGTATTGGAAATTTTTTGTGTATCCGTGCAAACGAACTATAAATGCCACATATCCTATACTCCTGAGAAAGCATGTTTTAGTCTACCTCAGTGATGCATTATGCATAACAATTTAATTTGTCGCATCATTAAAATGCCTCAGAAATAATTTCCCCATGGACCATAACACAAAGTCATTCTTTTGTGTGGCCTGTAAACTTGCTATTTATCTAAGTTTAGACGGGAAAGTACTCTATCTTCTTCAAGTACAATTATCTTATTCTTCTCCAACTGTCTGTGATTAATAACAAAATGATGAGGAGATTCATCAATGGAAATAAGAGAAGATGGGGAAATAGATTTGAAGTTGTCCTCCAGAATGATACTTCAGTATATACTTGAAGTGCAAATAAAAATTAAAGGCGGCGCCTCCTAACAGCAAACACTACTATTTAGTATTAATTATTGGAATGTATTTAAAGTCAGGATATAAACTTGACGTCCTGATTTCAAATATTTCCCTACAAGATCAATTAATGTCTATTCTTCTTCAACCGTTTGTAGTTATTAACAAAAGGATGGCGAGATTCAAGAATTTAAAGAGGTGGAGATGGATCAATCGGAAAAACCTTCATTTAATAGAATGATACTTCAGTATATCTGAAATGTTGTTAAAAAAAAAGCACCACGTAACAACAACAACAAAAAAGAGTCCGATAAGTTTGTTCAGTTCGGGCCTTATGCTATACACTTCATTTTCAATACCGAAAATTCTACAGTAAACATTAATAACCTATAAAAATTTCACAACAATCCGAATATATTTACGAGAGTTAGAGCACAGACAGACAAATTGAATTCATAAACATTTCGAACTATGTTAAAAATGTTAATAAAAACGACATGCATTATTTTTTCGCTCTCTGAACGCAATGTGGACCCGGATCACTGAGCACATGTAAATAGGCAGCTAATCGCAGCATGTAGAGTGGTTAATATACAATGGAATCAAATACTGTTGGTAATTAATCAAAAGAATTTAAGGTTTCATTCCAGCTACATTTAAGACTTGGGAGGGGAGGCCTTGAGATTCAGTATTGCGAGATGGTATCCAAATGTGTGCCACTTCCGGTGTTTTTGGAATCTCCTGCACTGCTTTCAAAACACGTGGTCTTTTTTTCTTCCCTCTGTGTACAAAGTAAACGAGACGAAACCAAAAAATAAGCCGTTCTTGTTTTTCATAAGATAAGTTCGCATAACTTAAATTTCAGTGGATTCTTTTTACATCAAAGAAGCTGTGATCATAAATTAAAATGTAGTTTAATTGTGAGATTTCTTTCATAAAGACTTAGTTTTCTTTCTTTCTTTTATTTATGTGTGCATGATTATAGAAAGGACTTTATCAAAATAAAAATATATAAAAGAGAAAATGAAAATAAGCGGTAGGGACAGCTAAACTCGTGTTAAGTATGTTATGTTGTCATGTTATCTGAATATAGTAGTAAATCAATCTATATCCCTATCTATCTATATATCTATTTTGAGAAGTACATATGTGGATGACATACAAATATGCACATAGATGAATAAATTATGGTTAATGATCGGAGCTGGTAAACTAAAATAAATAAACGAAAAAAATTTATTTTCTTTTCTTTTCTTTTTTTTTTTTTTTTTTTTTTGGTAGGGGGAAGGTATTTTGTAAAAAGCTAATGGCTTATTATAATAAGTAAAGATACTTTTACTTTGAATCATAGATTTTTTTTCACTCAGTATTTATTGTAAGTCTTCTAAGAAGAAAACATTTTAATAATTTATTTCAAAATCGTTTAAAATAAATAGATGTAGGTAGTTCTGTTGTATACTAATACTTAGCTAATACCAAACTATTTGATGATGATGACGGAATACTAATGATTTATCCATAGATGGAAATTTTTATTTTACCTACTTTTTTTTTCTCCAATTTAGAGCTGTGTAACAACGTTAATATGCGTAATACTATGCATGTATTACTTACATAACTAATATTATGTCTTTCTAAATATATTATTTAAAATTTTATCTTTTTTTTTGCAAGTTATATTTACCAACCTTGATTGGGAATTATTAATAATAACCGATTAATTTGACAAATTGTGAAAAATTTATCATATTAACCGGTTTATTTGGATATCGTTTGGTTATTATTAACAATAACCGATTAATAAAAAAATTGACTCTAACATATCCGTAAAAATGATGTCCACATAATATATTATTTTATGTCTTGCTGAATTGCTTTAAAACTTTTACAACAAATACAGAAATAAAAGAACTTGAAAATAATCTGTCCCATTTTTTCAATTGTTTCAAATAATAATCTATCATTATTAATCGGTAATCGCTTATTAGGAACAAAATTTGGATAATGTGCAGTGCAAAAGTCCATTTCCTCTTTTTCACTAAAATAACCCTTCAATTCAGACTACTTTTCTTTTGCAACTAACAGATGGCGCTACCATAGCTAGTTTATATTTTAAACTTTTAAAATTGACGATTTTTTATGTTACCGTTCTACTTTTGATTTGAATTTGAAAATAGAAAATGGCTACATGATAGTATAATGCAGTCTGTTTTTCTTGTTTTCTTTTTTTACTATTACCCATCTCCCTTTTTTTTCTTAAAAAGCAGAGTGTTCATTCAAGTGTGACCACTTAGTTAAATAAATAAATACATCATTTTTGAGGATACATTGTCTAAAGTTTGTGTTAAATGATGCTGAAATTTTTTACTAGATTTGGATTTAAAAAAAAAGAAAAATCATACATCAGGGCATAGATTATGAAAGACTTTCCAACTTTTTTCATACAATGAAACATTTCTTTTTCATACACTGTGTAACAAATAGTTAAAATAATATGTAATACATTAAAAATTTTCAGTAATTGTTTTCAACAGCAGGTAATGTTTGCCGACACGCTTCTCCGGGAGGAATTTCTGTGCCACCGGTGGTGGTGTGTGTGTGTGGGGGGGGGGGGGTCATCCTACAATTCCGGTGGTCAAATTGCGCTTTTCGATCATTGACAGTTCAAAATCTCAAATCATCGGGGGGGGGGGGGGGGGGTGAGGAAAATAACGCCACATACTTGTTTCGTGATCTAAACGTGGTTAGTACAAAAAATCATATAATAATAATATCCCATTCCGCGTTGTGGAGGAATGTGCGGGATATTACCAATTAATAAAATTGAATCCTTGGAAAATTAATCTAAATAAAAAAATTGCAATAACTTCAGAACGATTTATTTAACGTTTAAATTTGTAATCAAGGATTTTAATGGGATAAATAAATGCTTAAAATAACGGTATCAAAAATTATTTTTAATATTAAAGAATCTGCATCTATCAATTTACTTAAAGATATATAAAGAAAAAGGAAAACTTCAAAGAAAACCTAGATATATACATATACAAATATTTATTTCAAAACACATAAATTGCATAGTTCAAAATCACACTAAAACATATAATTCCAAAGTTTAATCACATAAATTTATCTTTCCATATTCAGTTTAATATTTTTTTCCCTTCTTTTTGCATTTGATACAATCGTACGCATTGATACTCGCTTACACAGCACAAACCTATAGTCATAACCAAAAATTATGCATTAAATTTTATTTTGAATATTCTTTAATTCTATTTTAAGTTATTAATTAAATTCCAATAGTAAATGTTCTATATTAAAATATGAGCAAAAAAAAAAATATTTTAGAAAATGGCCCTCACATGTGGAATAATTGAAATTTTCTCACCATTGTAAGATGCAAGCAGTTGGCCACATAGCTCATGAAAAATCTTGGGGCGCCATTATCGTATCCACACTTGATCACAGAGGCACACAGTTCGTATCAAGGAGGCACATAGTTTGTATCAAGGAGGCACACAGTTCGTATCAAGGAGGCACATAGTTTATCGCGGAGGCACTGCACAATTCATCGCGCATCCAGCCGAGGCCACACCGCCCGATTTTCACAAGACTGCAATAAATTCGTTGCCAACTTTTCTGTGATTCCCACGCACAAATTTTTGGCAATAGAGAGTCTCGCAGCACATGTGATGGCGAAAGGAGTCCACCAAAATTCCTAGGCGATCACAAGTCAAAACAAAATGAAATTCTATCCGAGACCTGTTCCTTCATCATAACGCACTTGCTTCGCGGTGTCGATCACTCTAAGTCAGGATGATTTTCAGAGAATGAGTTTTTTTCATATATATATGAGGAGCCCAGAAGCCAAGGGGTACAAGTGACAAAATTTAGATTTCGAGTAAATTGAGTTCAAAGTTACACATCGACTGTAATTGAATGAATTGAGATATGAAAATTTTGCTTATTTCTTAATGATCCTTGAACTCTTGTTTCAATAACTGTTTAAAAAAAAGGTGGAATAGGATATTTTTTTAATTTATAACTGAGCAATATTTATCATAATTCGGCACTTATACCCCTTGGCTTCCAAGCAGTAATGAAAACTGCTTGAAAACTAAAGGGTACAAGTGCCGAATGAACACAAGAAATGAAAAATTTTTAAATAAAAAATTGTATTTATGAAAAAATTAAGATTAACGTTGATACAAATAAATCAAAGGACAAAATTTTGTTTTAATATAAATTCTAAAAAAGGAAAAAATATGAAATAAAAAATGAATTTACGAAAAATTTATGAACAATGTTGATATAATGAATGAAATGAAAAACTTTTGTTCTTGTATAAGTTTTAAATTTTTATTATAAGTTTAGAAACATTGGAATTTCATATTTTTTAACACTTACCAACAAAGTTGAAAAATGAATATGATTTTGGTTTGTCCGTCCGTCTGTCCTAACTCTCGTAAATATATTCGGATTGCCCTGAAATTTTTGGGAATTATTCATGTTTACTTCAACACGAACTTATTGCAAATGACTCTTGCAATGACTCTGTGCAACTTATTGCTCATATTTCTAACATGATTAGTTTATTTACAGGGACAATCAAAAATTTTCCGTTACATTACGGGTTATGGGAAAAATCGTTTTAAATGAATTTGAAATATGTTACACCTTGTCACATGTTAAAATTTATATGCATTTATGAATTGCACTAAAAAAGACATTCTATAAAATCTGAGGTGAAAAGAATAGTTATTAATTATTTACAGGACCATACAAAGATTTACATTACCTAATAATAAAGAGGGAATTGTTTGCGACTTGTTTTAATTATATTACAATTTTTATGTATAATAAAATTAATATATATCGCTAAGGCTTAGTATAAATTATTTCGCACATAATACAAAGTACACAGTATTTACAGGGACACAAAAAAGATTTCAAACAGGACCGAATTTCTAACCGAATTACTGTATAATTATCGATGATGATTGATGGATGAACAAAATGCTATTTTAATTATGATTTGCGCTTTTAAGTTTCACTAAATGTATACAAGTTATATGATATGTATAAATGCTATAGTTCATATACAGGGCTACACAAAAATATTCGTAAAGGTTACAGACTATGAGCGTACTTTACTTAAAGATTTATTTTAAATAAGTCTTGTATTTCTATGATGAACTGCATTCAGTTTACTAAGAAATGCTTGTAAAATATAGGTAAAATAATATACAGGATCACACACAAATTTTTATACATGGTCATCGATGAATGATAATTTCTGGAAATGTGATTTCAGTAGTCTTAAGTGTGTTTAATTTGAAGTAAATTTCAGCTAAATACTGGAATATAATAAAGGTTCAAGATAAACTACAGGATGAACAAAAGTATACAAGTGTGCTTCCATCTATTAATATAAACTGCTGAAAGAGAAATTTCAAACTGTTATGCGTTTTCTTGCTAAACTAATTTTTCCCATTATACAGTATATATCAACCGACAAATAAAACATAGGGCTGTTAAAAAGTATCAGAATACATATTTGGCAATGGGCTGTAACACTTTATTACCCTCAATAGCAAAAATTTTTAAAGATTTCAGGGAGTGCATGTTCGAAAGTGTTTCATAATCCATGCTTAACGCATGATTTTTCTTACTTGATAACAGCTAAAATGCATATATTTAATGCATAAAAAAAGCAAATGGCTTTGTATGTGTATGTCGTTGGTCGTGCTTCTGCTATATAGACGTTAACGGACACAACTACACTTATACCCCTTGGCCTCCAATCGTTTCACAGTTTTGGGAAAGAGGTTAAGTGGCTGACCCCTATAACTCAGTACATAATGAAAAAATCACTCTTAACTCTTTACCTACAAATAAATAGACATATTTCCAGATAGCCTGTGCACTCAACTCATTTTTTTCAATTTTGTCACTTATACCCCTTGGCTTCTGGGCTCCTCATATGTAATAACAATTGAACAAAGTAATACAAAATTATAAAATAATATACACAAATACATTATAGGTGAGAAATAATTATTCCAATATGGTGGCCATTGAAAAATACTAAAATATATATAAAACATATTCACCACTACAATACATATATTATTCAAGCTATGTTTTTTCTTTCTTTCTTTCTTTTTTTAAATCTATATATACATCTGTGCTAAAACATTCCATAAATGAGTGTGTATTTTATTTGGCATGTTCTATATCCGGCGTGCACTTAGGCGTACAAGAAACTTCCCCAAATAGCAAAATTCTTTTGCTTTAGTTTTTTTATATGTTTGTTTGTTTCTTTTTCCTGAAATTTGTCTAATCTGTGAAATAAGAGCGAAAACTTCCTTCCGAAGCTTCATATTGTTATTTGCATGCATCGTAAAAGGTTTTTTTTTTGTTGTTGTTCCTTCCATTTACAATATTTGGAAAAATCTACATCCTTATTCATTTTTTTTTGTTTTTATTAAAAATGTCTCCTTTATAAATTTGAGTCATGTTGAATGATTGTTGCGTTTTATATGACTTTCTCTCTCTTTATATATTTATATATGGCATATATTAATTTTTTGTCACTGAAACATTCTCTCGCTTGACAAAGAAACTTATTTTCTTTGTTTATTTGACTGTCTATTTATTTATTCATCGTTATCTTTATTATTATTATTTTTCTTATTAGAATTCTACTGTCTTGTTGTTATAATACCGCTTCTATACTTATTGTTAATTTTAACATAAAATACAGTGTTGTGAAAAATTAATCAAATTTTATTTTATTTATTTATTTTATTTATTTATTTTATTCATTTATTTTTATAACATATGAGTATTTTAGGTTCTGTAATTAATAGTTTTTTATATATATTTCAACTTTTGTTCTAATCTAGTTTATTGCTATATTAATTAATATAATATGCTTATTTATATATAAAGCTTTATTATTAATATATCTTGTTTACAATCTCACTTACGTATAATCTCACAAAAAATATTTCTTGTACAATGCAAGCTATCGGCCCTCGATAAGTTCCCATACCCCGGGAAGTACGAAATATATTCCATATGAGATTATAACACAGCCTTTCTTTTTTTTTTCTTTGTTTTTTCTCTTTTTTTTGTATGTAGATTGTAATATTTATTTTATTTTATTTATTTATTTATTTATTTAGTAGTAGTGTTTTAAAATCCATTTTTACGCGGGATGTCAAAGAAAAATTAATCAACATTGAATTATCCAGTTTTATTCTACCCTTTTTAAATAAATATCTTTATTGTCTTACCCGATTTTTTATTTAAATGTCATTAATTTTATCCATTTTATGAGATTCTAACATTTTTAGAATTACTCAGTGTTTAATTGTAAATGTTTATAATTTAAGCTGATGTGATCGGTACATTATATTTAAGAAAATTTCGACAGTTTCAGTAGACAAATGAATCAATTTTAATGAGTTACTTTAACTATATTTATTTATTTATTTATTTATTTACTTACTTACTTGTATTTTCTAATGAATGTTTATTTGTTTTTTGTTTTTTTTGCTTGCCATGTTGGGTGCAAATAATTTAGAAACATGAATTCTAATTGGCTTCAGATCTGGTCTATTTCTGTTTTTAATGAGATAGTTGTCATTCCTGAAAATTCTCTCAATATAATATGGGCCTGAAAATTTTTGGTGTAACGCCTTAGGTTTTATCAGCAGTTTTAAGTATACTTCATCACCTAATTGTAGCTCCTTGTGTGTTACCTTCGAATTTTTATTTAATTCCCGATCTGCTGTTTCTGATTTTTCATGACTTCATTTCTTATTTCGTGCATATGGTTTAATTTATTTTGTACGTATGTACTGTAAGAGTCCATGTCATGTACTTCGAAGTTTGTAAAAGGCGTTTTTATTTCTCTTGCAAAAAATAACATGCTTGGAGAGAATTTCGTTATTCTATGTATTGTTGAATTATGCATGAGCACAAAATATGGAAGCTTCATATCCCATTCATAAATTTTATTACACATGGATGCTATCGAAGCTTTTAAATCGCGATTAATTCTTTCAAAAATCCCTTGAGTTTCTGGGTGATAAATGCTTGAGGGGATTAGTTCAATATTTAAATTTTTCATATAATCTTTAAAATTCTTCGATTTGAAATAGGATCCATTATCAGTAGAAAAATATCTCGCTAATCCGAATGCGGTAAAGTAACCATTTAGAGAATTAATTATGACCTTAGTGTCCGTCGACTTAAGTGGAAATGCTTGCAGGAAACGTGAGGCTGTATCTATGACAGTCAGAACGAATTTATTCTTATTTAAAGATGGAGTCAAAGGCCCAATTACGTCAGCCGTTAATTTTTGCCCAGGCAAATAATTTTTATCCATTATTTTAAAAGGAATTTTTATCGTTTTATGTTGTTTAAATGTGTTGCATACTATACATTTTGTGCAGAATTGTTTTATCTCTTGATACATTCTGTACCAGAAAAATCTTTCTTTTATAATACCATAGGTTTTTAGAAGGCAAAATGTGGGACATGTGCACTGTTTAGAATGCCTTCTTTTAAGCTCTGCGGTGCAATATGTAATTCCCCATTATTTGAATTATGTGAATTTTTCAGAATTAATATACCATCTTTATTTAAACTGTACTTTTCGTATTTTTTTACTTTTTTTATTTGTTGTTGTAAGGCTTCAATAATTTCTTTTTTAATTTAGGTTCATTTAATTTTTCTTTTTTTATATTATCTGCAATTAGATTTTTATTTACCATGAAAAGGTGTTTGTTTAAGTCATCTGCTACAGTTAGGGCATGTACCGCTCTACTATTGAAATCAGCTGGATTATGAGTACCTGCAATGTGCGACACTTCAAAATCGTAATCCTGTAATTTAAGTAGCCATCGTAGTGATGGGCGATTCTGGAAATTTTGAGAATCGATTAAAATCGATATCGTATAAAACAACATCGATCATAATTAGAATCGGTTTCTCAGTTCCAGAATCGATACTAGAATCTATATTTCGATATTCAGGTCCACACACAGAAGATCCAAATTACTAATGCCAAAACTTAGGCAATCAGCAGGACTGTAATTACCGCCTTCCCCCCATCCCCATTTAGGGAGACATAGAATTAAGCTATTGCAGATTTTAGAGTCGGATAATAAGAATTTTAAATTTTAAAATGATTGTCACTTATGGTTGTCACTTACACAAAATCTTTGACAAATTTGAGAGACATAACTCAACTAATAACAACACTGAGTAACTTGGTATTAAACCGAGGATAAAGAGTGCCAAGAGCGTGTAACTAGGATGGGGAACAAAGAGTATAGACAAAAAAAAACTTTTTTGCTTCTAATGCCAACCAAATGTTACACGAGATAGATTGGAAGAACAAAAAATATGCCCCATTCCCAAGGGGGCAGGTAAACTCCGCTCTTGACGGAAAGGCGACCATAGCCCAAATGTATCTTTTGTCGAAGTTTCAAAATGAGGATTTACAATAAAATAGAACGAGAATTGGGCATTTTAAAAATTGCATGCCTACTTTGAACGGCCTATTTAGTAAAGATTGGCGAGGAAGGGGGGGGGGCGAGGGATTAGAACGGACGAACTTGAAAAAAAAACATAATTAACTAATAACCCAAATAACTGAGCTTCTAAACAAAAATATAGTGTTTAACTTAGTGTTGAATACATGGGGTGGCCCGCGGGGAACATGCACTCTTTGAAACTATAAAAAATGCCAAGAGCATGTAACTAGGTGGAGAGAGGGGTAGTAACAGAAAAAAACAAGGAGATAAAAGCTTTATAACGATATGTTACATGAGATGGTGTGGAAGAAACAAAAAATATGCCCCCCACCCAGGGGGGCAAGGTAAATCCCAAACGGACAGAAGGGCGACCCCGGCCCAAATGTATCTTTTGTTAAGGTTTCAAAATATGGATTTATAACAAAATAGAACGAGGATTAGACTTTTTTAAAATCGCAGTTATAATTTGAACGAACCTGTCAGTTAAGATTGGTGAGGAAGGGGGGAGGGCAGTAGGACGGGCGAACATGAAAAAAAAAAAAAAAATAGTGGCACTCTAAGAGTGCCGATAGAAGTGAAACCTTTAACAGTTACGTGTGTATTTTTTGAATCGTTAGGATATATAATTTTGAATCGTCGGGAAATACTTTTAAATGAATAAAAAAAAGGTTCTATAATATTAAAGAATATATTAATATCTATAAGGAAAAAAAACCGCGCGATACCATATGTCCAGCTATTGTAGTTAACTCACTATAACTACTTTCTTACATTTTAAAACGCGATAAATACACCAACCAAAATTAGACTATATTATCGATACCTTAATCCTTATCCAAATAAATCATTTTGTATTAATGTCTGTTACAATATCTGTAGATTACTTTTTGAATTATTCAAATAGGACATTCCATTCAAAAGATATTAAGAATTTAAAGATGACAATCTAAAGAAATAATAGCGCTGCTGAGTACTCGGTGGCCAATAAGCTTAGGGATTACGTGTGCAATCAAACGATTGCGGGTTCGAACTCCAGTTTCGCTGATAGGTATCAATGTTTTATTTTTTTATTTTTTTTTTATTTTTTTTTTTTTTCGAAGAAGTTTGAAAATTAAAATTTTAACACATTATGTGTCCGTAACGTGACCCGAAATGATGGGAGAAATTTTCTTATGCTAGATTTGTAATGTATGAAGCATAAGCTTTCAATAGACATATTGTATCAAGAAATGAGAAAAAACCCCTCTGCCCTCCCCAAAAAGGGTCCTATAGGGAAAACCGGGAAACTGGAATAGCAAAAAGAACGGAGAGAAATGGTTAGCTATACTAGAATTTTTCTCATCACTGTACCTCCTATAGAAGCAAAGTTATAGCCTTTTAAAGATTGAAATGAAGTGAAGAAAAAAGCAAAATTAGGTGAGTGATCGACAGGGGGGGAGGGGTCCACAGCTCTGGGGGTGCCATGTAGCTTAAACTTTTAAGTTAAAAATGGTAGAGAATTAAATGAGCGAAATTTTAAGGTGTATATTGGGGGAGGGTGCAAGCCCCCCCCCCCCTCAAAATTTTTTTTGTTTCTTTTGAAGAAACAAAAAAATATGCCCCCGGCGGGGCACAGATAAACCCCAAACGGGCGGAAGGGCGACCCTTTATTTATCTTTTGTCAAGGATTTAAAATGTGGATCTAAAATAAAATAGACCGAGAATTGGACATTTTATAAACTGTATGCATATTTCGAACGGCCCTGTAAGTTAAAACTGACGCGGAAGGGGGGATTAGAAGAGACGAGCGGGAAAAATAAAACATAATAAACTAATACTTCAAATAACTGGACCTCTAAACAAAAATATAACGATTTAACCTAGTGTCGAATTAATGGGGTGGCCCGCAGGGGATTACCCCCCCCCCTGCCCAGAAGTAATGAGATTTTATGCTTTTAATGCACAAATTGCGATTCCCCCTCTCTTACAGAGCTGTAAAACATGATGCCTTCTTCCGGAGTCGCAGAAAAATACCTGCATTCAACACTGATTTAACCTTAAAAAAAAAAAATAAAAAAAAAATCGAAATCGAATTTAAAGATCGACATCGAATCTAAAGACCGATCTTACGGGCAGAATCGATTTTACATTTTTACTTTTGTTTGTAACTTTACAAGAAGAGAGTATTAGATTCGTGAATAATTTTGACTTCCCGTTTTCGATGGATTTATATATTTTAGAAAGTCTTTAACACGATTTCATGGTTTTTAAGAAATATCTGTCCGTGTGTGTGTCTGTCACTCTGAGTCTGTATACGACAAAAATTTCTGACCGTTCTATCTCAAGAACGAATGCACGGAATTCCACAAAACTTTAGATTTAGTTTGACCTTGATATAAACTGAATCTAATTAATTTTTGGTGTATATAACCTAACAGGTGACGCTGCTATGCTGCATTTTTTACGATTTGCGCAACAGCTATATCTGAATAACGAATGAACGGATTTTCATCACATTTTAGATCCAGTTAGTCCTTGACATGAATTGATGTTTTTTGCATTTTGACTTATATAGCTTCTCAGATGGCACTGCTATACTGAATTTTTCACAATTTCCACTCAGCACCATGTGAAAGGGGGGGGGGGCGAAAGGAAGCGGTCGTTCCGAGCACGGAAATTTAGGGGACGCCAAATTTTTACGACTAACATCACTTCTAGCCTATCACAAGAAAAAGTTAATAGGGGGGTTGGGGCACTAAATTGGAACTTTGAACCGGGCGCAGTTTTCTTTTCGCACGCCCCTGTTTCCATTTTAACTTTATCTCAAGAACTAATGCACGGACTTTCATAAAAATTTAGATTCAATTAGTCCTTGATATTATTTGATGCTAATTACATTTTGGTGGAAATCACTTAAGAGATGGCGCTACTATGCTGCATTATTCATGATTAACGCAATAGCGCTATCTCAAGAACGAATTTTCATCAAAATTCAGATTCAGTAAATCTCTGACATAGATTAGTGTTATTTAGTTTTTGGTGTAAATTGGCATACAGGTGGCGCTGATATGCTGCATTTTTTATGATTTTGCAATAGCTGTATCTCGCGTTTTCATGGATTTTCATCAAAATTCAGATTCAGCTGATACCTAATAAAAATTGATCCTGATCAATTTTTGGTGCACATCACTCAACAAAAAACGCTATTTTGCAGGGGGGGGGGGGGGTTCTGAGGTTTCTTTAATTATTCTATCTTAGAAACTAATACACTGAAAATTTGGAATTGGCACATCCGTCTACTTTATCCTCGACTTTTGAAGGAAAATGAAAATTATATTACCTTCAGAGAAATCGATTAAAAATTTTAAAGTATCGATTAAATCGAGTTGGCCGTAGTATCGATTAAATCGATTTAAAAAATCGAAATCGCCCATCACTAAGCCATCGTGCTACGATCTCAAGCTGCTTTTCCAACTGTAAGTGGTACGTTAATGCCTTTGAATCTGTTAGCAAAAAAAATTTTCGTCCTAATAGAATGTTTTTAAAATATGTTATAGTTTCATAAATTGTCAAAAGCTCTATTTGCATGCTTGGGTATTTCTTTTCTGAGTCTCTTAATTTTCTTCCCGTAAATTCGAATGGGATCATTTTTTCTCCTTGTTTTTGCGCTAGTATACCTGATGTTGCTATTTTTGATCCGTCTGTAATTATATAAAACTCTTTACTAAAATCTGGGGGTGTATAGTAGGTTGTTCCATTATAATTTTTTGTATTTTTCAAATGATTCCTGTGCTTTGTTATGCCATTTGAATTTTGTATTAGATTTAGTGAGATCCGTCAGTGGCGCTATTATTTCAGCATAATTGTTTATAGTTGATTTAAAACACGTGCATAGTCCAATAAATGCTCTCACTGTTTTTTGAGATGTGGGTACTGCGAAATTTGTTATTTTTTTAATATTCTTTTCTGAGGGTGCGTATCCTTTTTCGCTAATTTTGTATCCCAAAAAATCGATTTCCGGCATGTATAGTTTATTTTAGCTGGCTCAATTGTCAGATTAAATTTTTTTTAATCGTACTAATACTTCTTCTGGTATTGTGTGCATTTGTTGTATATCATTTGAACCAATTATTATGTCGTCAATAAAGTATTAAATGTTATATTTTTTAAAGTCCCCAAAACTATATCAATTAAACGAGCGAATTGATTCGTTGAAATTTTTGTTGAAACAAAACACATCCTTGTTATTTGAAAATGGTTATCTTCCGTGATAAATGCAATTTTATGCTTGTCCTGCTCTTTTAATTTTATTTGAAAGAATGCAGAATGTAAGTCTAAGACACTGTATAATTTTTTTCCAGCTATGCTCTTTAAAATATCTTTTGTATTAGGGACTGGATATGGATCACTTTCTAATGTATCGTTAAGAGCTTGAATTTTCTTTAAATGTTTTATAGACATGCGCTTTATGTAATTCTGTTGTATTTCTCACAATTTCTCTTGCTTGCCCTTTGAATTTTGATTTCGCCAATACCAATTTTATATCATCGGGAAATTGTGCTGCTGCGGCTAACTCCTCAAATTCTTCAAAAAAATGTGCTGTATTTTGATCCGGTTTATCCTCAAAATTTTTTAATGAATTTATCAGAGTATCTACTCTGATCGTGAATGTTTTCCTTTCGGGAGAAGCCTGTTTTCCTTTACTTCCTGTCATATTTAAAGTTTTTTTTTCTTGAAAATTTATAACAGATTAATGTTTAATGCGTTTTCTTTAATTTTATTTTGGAACTTTTCCGCACTGCAAATTATGATGTACTATACTCTCAAAAATATAAATTTTGTATCTAGTTATCAAAAATTACACTCATTTGAAAAAAATATTTCATAGAAATTTTGAAATAGCCCTAAATATTTTCTATAAATACATATAAAAATAATCACAAGATAAATTCTCCAAAAAATACAGATATATAGGGGGAACTGGGGGACATTGATACAGCTTTTTTCAAAAAAAAATTTTGGTGTCTAGAAAGCAGAAATTTCAAGTTATTTTTCTATGTGATGTTAGCAAAACCTGTGTAGTGTGTTATAAAAATGTACAATCGTTGTTTTATATATTATTTTTGCATGTAATTTTAAAAAAACAAAAAAAGTAATTTGTATCAATGAGCCCCATCCCCGGGGCAGATTGATACACTTTGACACTTCTGGGAAAAATGGAGAGAAAAAAACACCAATGCTAACTATTTTTCATAGAAAAATAGTTAGCAAACCATTTTATATATATTTATAGACATTAAAATCGCACACAATTTATTTGTAAGCGATAATAAAGCAATCAAAATGAAATGTATAATGACCTGATGTTCTGGCTGTTCCTTGTCTGTTTGTTGGCTGTGGTAACTTTGTCATATCTGGCATTTTAACTCCAGAATTATCTTCTTTCTTAGGAAAGGTGAAAGAATTACCAGATTTTCTGTTTATAAATCGGTTTACAAACAGAAAATAAAGGATAATTATATTAAAAATAATATTTATAACATAATTATCCTGTACTGTTCTGCAGCTTGTTTCTCTTACTTAACATTTTCCATATCGATAATACTTTTTTCTCTGGAGAGTCGATATAAATTTGAGATTTGCCTAGCTGCCGTTCATTTCTTTTGTTAATTCTACTAGCACTAGATATTGTGTAAGTTTGTACGTCTTCTGTTTGCAAAAACACAATAAAATGTTCTAATATAAATAAATTAGAGCTATTTCACTTTAATAAAAACTAATAGTAGAAAATTTTGACGAAAAACGGTTGAATTAAGGAGTGTATGGTAAATAAATAAATAAATAAATAAAAGGCAATGAAAAAATGAACTAGAAAAGGATTTAGGTTGTATCAATGTGCCCCGTCAAATACTGTATCAATGTGCCCCATACAGTCATTTTGAATAAAATGAATCGCAAATCCACCACTTCATAATTTATCTAACAATAAAGAATGAGGAGCTGATAAAGAGTTTCTTTACTTGCCAGGGAGGGTATTCTTTTCGGTTGAAAATACTGGTACAGTTGTATACCATTTCAATTGTGCAACTCAAATTTACTTTTGACCTACAAAAACAATTAATCATCCATCCCATTTTATCAAACTATTGAATAATTCCAAAACTTTCTGTGAGTAGTTAATCTCACTAGTATCACTATTTAGAGCTGTTGTGAAAGTTCCTGTAATGACCCTGTGTGCTGTACAGGGGCTGTATCAATGTGCCCCAAGTATCAATGTACCCCAGTTCCCCCTATAGTAACAAACGTTCGTTACACTTTTTCTAAATAATGTGCTTTGAGCTAAACCAGTTCTTATTTGTATATTTTTGTTTCATATACATAATTATTATATTTGCACTTTTCTAAATTTTTATATATACACAAATTTATATATATATATATATATATATATATATTTTTTTTACACAATATAGGTAAGTGATGTTTGTTAGTAAAAGAAGAAAAAGCAAAAAGAAAATGGGGAATTAAGGAGAAAAATTATTATACTGAATATATATATTTATCTATATAATCAAATACAGAAAAGATTAAATTTTGAATCCTAAATACAAATTCATACACCTGGTATTAGCACCATTGAAATTGAACCATTGAATTACCTAAATATTAAAATTATTATTATTATTATTATTACTTAGTTATTGAAAATAATTAAAATAAATTCAAAATTTTATTTCAATTCTTATATATATATATATATTTTAGATTGTGCTGTTCCATTTTTTTCTTTTACTTATTATTATTTTAAGCGACGTCGTAATATTATCTTTACGACAGGGGGGGGGGCATCTCTTTGCTCCGGGGAGGGAAGGAATGCCCCCCCCCGGGTCACAACCAGAATTCAGTACTGGCGCGAATGTTTTCGTGCATCAGTATATGGTGAATATTCCTTGTAATGCATTCAAAATTAGATAAATTCTCTTCAGGGATGATTTTTATTATTGTTTGAAAAAAAAATGATTTTTTTTCGCTTTATTCATTTTATGTTTATAGGAATTCAAAAAGAGAAAAAAAAATAAAGGTGGGAGCATTAAAATTCCCCCAAAATAATAATAATTATAATAACATCTATATTTATGGCCGCTGAGAGTTAGTGGTAATTTATGAGTAGTATAAAATTAAAAACAGAAAATTTCTCTCTTACATTTCTGCAAATTATTAAAAGTTAATCTACTTAATGTGCTTACATTTTTTTTTTCAAATGTTAACGATTTCAGATAATAATCCAGCAACACTGACTGCCAAAAATTATTTATTTATTATAATTTTTTTAAATCTCTAACTATACATCGGAAATAACATTATTAATGCAGCCAAGCCGTAAAACTTCGTCATTTCTCTTCTTGAAGGATTTTGTAGTGAATAAGTTAACATTATTATTTTTTCTTTTTATTATTAACAGCAATTATAATTATAAAAAACTTAACATCCATATATGTGTCCGAGGGCATGAAAAAATTAAAAATGTATGCCGCAGCTGAAAACGTGCATCCAGCAGCTACTGCCCACACACTGTTCTATAATAGAATTTTTTTAGTGTCTCTGTAAGTAAAAGATAAAGTTCACGCACCCGATAATCTGTAGAAAGTGTGTGCACTGTAAAAGAAAATCTGTAATTTCAGAAAAGAAAAATCTTCAGAAAAGAAAATATGAATTTTTACAGAAAAATACTGTGTTAAAGAAAAACAAAATTTTCCTGTAAAAATGGGTGGATTTCGTAATTTTTACAGAAAAAACCTATATGTTTAACAGAATAAAACTATTTTGATGAAAAATTAAAGATTTTTTCCGTAAATTTAATGGTTTACCACTGGCGCCGAAATTGAAAGTTTTTTCTGTCAATTTGAGTTTTTTAGTCGACTTTGCAAATTTGCGAGCTTCTTTCTACACAAGTTCCTTTAGCACGGTGCCATGTTCAATGCCTCCTTTAGCCATTGAACAAAGGTTTTGTGTTAGCTAATCTAGAAAAAGAAAAAGTTATTTCTACGCTGAATTTTAATTTTATGAAATGTCAAATGAAGTTTAAATATGCACTACCTTTTATTCTAAGTACCGAGTTAAGTTCCTTATAAATAGATAAGAATAAGATTTTTTTCTTCTTCTTCTTCTTAAGAGATACAGAATAGCAATATTTGATGTTATTTAGGCTTCATATCTCTTCGAACTTTTATGGTATGTACATTCATACTTTTCTAGTAAAAAAGCATAAACAACCCTACTTTGCATGTTTTTTTACAAAGTCTTATTATTCTTTCAACAATGATTTTCTTTTAATAATTCAATTTAAAAATTTCCTTCGCAAAATGCTTAATTTTTAACCTTTAACCACCAGCTTTTCAAAATAGAAAATTTTCTGTACATGAATCGCAAAAATGCTAATTAAATAAGGTAAAGTTTACAATAAAAATAACTTGTGGGAATAATGAAGGATTCTAATAATTTTAAATGCCATGTATATCAGTCGCTCGTCCCCAAGGGGTTAATAATACATATGTTTATTGTACGGAACCCTCTGAGAGCGAATAATACTCTGCTTGACCGTTTGTTTCAAAATAAAATTTCTTTTGCTGCAATTGATTTTCGGAAACGTTTCCGGGCTGTTCTTAAAGTGTATTGATTTTCTCAAAGCAGAATATCGGTTTTTTTGCATGCTATCAAAGCTCAAGGAAACATTTTCATGTTCAACGCACATTTTTTACGGACAAATATCTCCTCCGTCACTAAAATTAACTTTAATATTAACATTAACATAAGGGACTGTGCAAATATAACGTTATCATTTTAGGGATGGGGGGGGGGGGGGGGGGAGTCTGGCAAATGATATCGTAAGATATCTCTAGGGAAGGGGGGTTGTCTTTTGGTATCGATATCATTTTTGATCCAATCAAAATTTTATTTATTTATTTTTAACATGGTCTTTGGTTCAAAATAATATGTTATCGTTTTTTAGTAAGTTATCTATTTTTATGAATGTACAAAGTTTTATTTAAAAAAATTAAATTATGAAAGTATTTAATTCTAAAAAAGGAAATAGCCCAATATTAGACATTCTTTTTTTTCCTTTTTACAATCACTGTTCGAGAAAACCTATGAGAAATACATTTGAAATGAAGCTTGTGTTTACTAATAAATAAGAGAAAGAATGTGGCCCACTTGTTTTTTGATAAAGATTTCTATCTCTCCATCCCTCCCTCCTTCGTGCCGGGCAAGTGCAACAAGACATTATTACTGTTGAATCACTATCTAACAACAAGCTATTTTAAAATACTTTTAAATAATAAAAATAAATTCTTTTAGGTGGTGTATGATATAAAGGGATTTTTTATTTCATTTGAATCTATAAAGTATGCAACCAGTTTTGTATATAACTGTAAACAAAAGTGATAAATTCTAAAGATGTAAAGATTCTAAAACAAAAGTGATAAATTCTAATGTATGATATCGGATGGGGGGGGGGGGGGGGTCCAAAATTATCAAAAAGTTGATAATGTTATATATGCACAGCCCCTAACATAAACATTAATATTATTTTATTAAGTATAAATTCAATTACCTTGCGGAAAATGTTTACTTGAGAATCGACATCATTCTACAACAACTGGTATCCCAGTTTGAAAAAACTATTATACTCTTAAAGCTATCCTCAAACCTTTCCGAAAATCAGTGGTGGTAACAGAAACTTTGAATCTATAAGTAACAAACGTACGCCTTTTTTATTGTAGTAGCAGCAGGTGATTGAATTTAACGTATATAAACTTCTATTGCAATTATTTTAACTTCTAAATTGAGCATATTTTTGATTTTTACACCGTGGAAAAAAGAAAAAAAAATGTACTTTCCAATACAATTTGTTTGAAACCTATATATCTCAATTTGTTTGAAAACTGAATAGCAAGTTACTGAATTTTTGTTGTTGTTAAATTAATTTTCAAGCATGATTTTTTTTTTCAAATCTATCTTTATCGCATGCGCAAACGATTACGAAACATAAATCTGCCTGAAAACGACGAAACATAAATTACATAAATATGCATATTAATATATCTTAAGTTAATATAAGTAGCTCATCATTTGTCTAAGCTTATATATACTATAACGAAATTAAAACATTCATCAATGAATAAATAAAACACAAATTTAATGCATTTAATCGAATTTGGATTTTAATCCACTGAAATCAACAAAGGCTGATTATGAATAGCGATCTTTGAAGATTTCTTCTGCTGTTAAATCCTGATGTGAGGCAAAAATGTAAATATAGCTTTGAATACGTTTAAAAAGTATATTTGAACGCATTTTTGATATTTTTCATATAAATATGATTTTAAGTATTGTTAGTGGGCATTTTAAAATAATATATTTAAATGTAAAAAATCTATAGGGCTATCAATAATAATAATAAAAATAGACGCGTGCGAGGCTTTCTCACCACGATCATTGAGATAGTTTTCCGATACATTTTTCAAGAATTATTTTCAAGAAAGTTTTATTAACTGCAATTCTTTTTATCAAACAACGTGTTTTAACGATATATAAGTATATTATGACGAAAGTCGTTTAAAGAATTTTCCGAAAAATATCTCATTCATCGCACTATCTCTAATATGTGAAGAATAAACTAGTCAGATTTAAGCAATCCCAAAAATTTATTCTATCTTAGGCATGTTAATATGTCCTGAAAAATGCAGCATAGCAGCACCACTGGTTAGGTGGTTTAAACCAAATTCTATATTCAGCAACAATTTATATCAACTTATTACTGAATCTGAAGTTTCATGAAAATCCGTGCATTAGTTTTTGAGATAGGGCTATTGCAAAATATTAGATAAAATCTGAATAACAGCGTCACCTGTTGGGTGATGTACACCAAAATATAATCAGGATAATTTTTTTTATCAGGTACTAACTGAATCTGAAGTTTGATGAAAATCAATGCATTAGTTCTTTAGATAGAGCTATTGCAATAATCACGAATAATGCACCAAGGCAGTGCCACACCTGTTCAGCGATTTGCACCAAAACGTAATCAGCACCATATTATATCAAGTACTAACTAAATCTAAAGCTTTATGAAAATCCATTCACTATTTCAAGAGATGTGGCTATTGAGGAAATTGCGAATATGCTGCATAGCAGCGCCACCTGTTGAGTGATAGACACCAAGAACTAATCAGATCTAGTTTATATTAAGGTCTAACTAAAGTTTTGTGTAATAAATTTTTTGTCACATTTTTTGTGTCAAATTTTTCGCACAGACAGACAGACTGACAGACTCACAGCCAGACATTTTGTAAAAACATGTTTTTCAGATTCTCTGACTCCTAAACCGTGTAAATCCGTCGAAAACGGGATTTCGAAAATTTTCAAGAATCCAGTACTTTTTTCTCATAAAGACAGAAGAAAGTAAAATCCATGTAACAGGTACACATCTGAAACTTTTACGTTTCTTTCGTTTTTTTTTTTTTGTTTTTTTTTTTTTTTCGTTTCTTTTGAGAGCGGTACTTTTTTTTAATGATTTGCTTTTGAACATAAAGACCGAATTTGTATATTCAAACAAAGTATGATAAGCAAAAAATTAATTTTAAACATTTTCTTTCACACCATTTAAATATAAATAAGAATAAAAATTTCAATTGGAAAATTGCAGAAATAATGATAAAACGATAAATGCGAGAAAAATCATAGCGAAATTCATAAGCGAATATATAATGGAAAGTTTTTGTGTGAAGATACCACTATTCATCAATTCTGGGAAATGCACGCTGTAAGTTCCGTTATTGATGTCAAAAAAAGGAGAAAAAAAAAGAAGAACGTTAGACCTTTTTGTTTAATTGGTTAGAAAAACTTGTTATTTTCCAAAAGTTTGAACTTTTTAAATTATTAAATATACGTTATTAAGAATAAATGTAATATATAAATGTAAGATTAATGGATAATTGTATGACAAAAATGTTTTTTAGTTCGCAATAAAAAATATAATTAAGCTAATTTGGCTTAGTTATCGCGTATAAAAATAACTGCATAATTCAACAAAAGCAAACAGAATAAGTTACACAAATTATTATTATTATTTATTTTTTTTTTTCAGATTCGTATACAGAAAATTTTAAAGTGTTGAAAGAAGAAAAAGTGGAAAAATTAAAAATATATAAAACCAAAATTAAAATAATGTTTCAATTAATAAAATATATTTTCATAAATTAATAATAAACTATATGATGGCCTGTCATAAATATTTTTACGCATTGTTACAACAAAATAAATGTGATAATAAAGTGGTAGTCGTTCTTTATTGAATTCTCTCTCTCTCTTTTCTTTTCTTTTTTGTACTTAGCAGTCATTCCAGCAAAATACGTTATTTATAGTTTGGTCAGTGTTTGTAGCTGAAACTTCCTTCTAATAATTTGTGAGTAGCGTTTTGTAAAGCGACCAAATGATCTGTTAATAATGTCTCCCTAGGAGTTCATTGTTCATCAGTGAATGTGGTTAGGAACTGCATCCGGTTGTCCCTGTAATTGCGCTTATGACATTTGGATTAATTAAATACAATTGCTCCATTTTGCCACAACCCCATTGTTCTCACTGTCTCTTGACACTGTTTAACGCATTAAATTATGCTTCGACTACCAGCACCGTGCAATTTTTTGTTCCATCAATGACAGGTATCAAAATAAATGAAAAAAAAATTACGAAGTCTCTTTAAATTCATTTAAATTTTGATTAAAATATCGATATACATGACGCATTTATTCTATAAACACCATGCATATTTTGATTCCGTCTATGACAGGTATTGAAAGGAAAATTACGAAGTCTTTAAATTCACTTAAATTTTGATTTAATTATCGATATTCATGACGCATTTATTCTAGAAGTACCATGTAATTTTTTGTTACATCTATGACAAACATTGAAATAAATGAAAAAAAAAATCGAAGTGTTTTTAAATACACTTTAACTTTGATTAAATTATCGATATTCATGATGCATTTATACTAGCTCTCTAAAAATAATAATAAAAAAGTATTTTTAACAAAAAAAATCGCCTTCAGATATTGTTTCTTAACTTCGTGTTTTCGTAGCAAACCATTATTTTTATACAAAATTCAGTACTTTACGGGTTGTTTATATTGAATCAAACAACTCATCCCGAAACCTGATATGAACCGCGACGCACTTCATCGCAAAAGTCAAAATGAAAAAATAAATCCATATTTTATTTAAATTACGAAAAAGTAATCTGCTATTATAGTTCTAACAATAAATTAATTTTTTTACAAGCTATGCCATCAGGCGTTGCCCGGGCCCGTAATAATATTCTGAAATGAAGCTGAAATTCGTACTGCAAAATTTCATAAAAATACCCAATCTCTAACTGAATGAATCTCGAACCGGGTCTCCGCTGCCCAAAGTACCGTTTAGTGGGCGCACTGCGCGATGCTCCCTACTCTTAAAATCTTTATTATGTATTATAATTTCTCTAAAAGTTCAAAATCGATCGTTTCGTTTTCTTAATTTCAATCAATTCGCGTTTCAGCATTTCCTTTTTTTTTTTTTTTTTTTTTTTTTTTTTTTTTTTTTTTTATCGAATTTTTTATTTAAATAAAAGTTTGCGGATCGATTTTTATAAAATTTTGATATTATTAAACAGCATTTAAAGATAGGGCTAAATGCATAGCTTTAAAATCTCTGAATAGTGTATTTTTAAAAATTTGACGACGTACTAAAGAATTCCAGTATAAAAGTCATTTGTGTTTTCGAAATACTTGCTTTTAAATTGAGACCGTCATTCAATTAATGAAATAATAATTAATATCTAAGAATGCGATTGAGAGACTGTGAAGAAATTTACATATCTGAAATCAGCGAAAAGTTCTTTATCTGGATTTATAAAAATTAAATCTATAAATTTAATATTTGAAAAAAAAATATAGATCATCTCTGCATCACAGAACAACATATGTTACGGTAACATAAATGCTTTAAATGATAAAATGTAACACATAATCCCAAGGGACACAAATTACCCACTTATTGGAGAATCTCCTATATATATATATATATATATATATATATATATATATATATATATATTCACACACACGTATATACATACAGTTAATTCGAACTCCAAAGAGATGTGAAAAGAAAATCGAACTATCCAAAATTCAAATAAACCCAAATAAGTGATTTTAATGAAAACTGAGAAACGACATGATATCAATAAATAAAATGAACGCGCGGTGGTTTTTATATTTAAAATTATCTCCTATCAACAAGATCTTGTCCTACAAAATAAAATAAAATAAAATAAAATAAAATAAAATAAAATAATAATAATAATAATCATAAGATTTTCAAATCTCATTTCGGCCATTACTAAAGAAAACACAAGTAAGCATCACGTATAGTAGCCTGTAGTAGCCAACATTTCAATTTTTCAAACCAAATGAAAAAAGAAATTTCGTTAAGCATCTATGTTTTTATGATTTTTTTTCAGTACAAAAAATTTTGAATTTACTCAATTATTACATACACTGAATTAATCACAAGTATAATTTAAGAAACACTGAATCACTTAATTTCGAATTAATCAGAGTCTATTGTATACAAAGGTAGCAGATTGCCTTTCAGGAACTCTATAACAATTTTAAAAAAATCTCTATAATCATTTCTGATAGCTAACTATTTAAATAATGAAATTGAATTTTTAACAACAGTCCCGAAAATAGCTCGGTCTAACAGGTACTAATATTACAGCAAGTACAATAAAAAATTTAATAATTTAAATCATGGTAATAATGTGTCGAAATGACGTCTACTTTTGTCATTATCATTTTAAGTCAACTATTATTTTAGTGATCAAATGTCGAGGAAATGTAAAAGGCTTTTTATTACCTGTTTAATCGCTCCATGCGTACTGTGGCAAATAACAAGTGTATGCTATTACTGCAAATGAACCCGCATGTACTTTACAAAATCTATTGAATTAATAATATCACGCAACAGATTGAATTTTAATTTCTTAAGCAAACCCAATACCATTTAATAATATAAATATACAATCATTACCATTTTTCTTTTCTTAGAGTGAATAACCCATGTATATTTTTCAATTGCTGAAAAGATGATATAATATCATATAATAGTTGAATGATATCAAAAAGTGTATCATTATCTACGCGATTTTTCCTTGTATTCGTCTAACGAAATAGACATGGACCCATGCCATACAGACATGTCTGGTTTATGCTGAATTAGGGGAAGCAGATCTACATGATAATTTGCCTCAATTAAAGTATGGCCGCCTTTTTCGTCTGCTCATATTTTCTTTCGACTTTCCAGCAATATCAAATAATTGCCACGACAGAAAATTACTATTTTTAAAGCGGCTGTTTTGAAACCCTTTTAAGCCCACCAGGAAAAATAAAATAAAATAAATAAACCGGACATATACAGTTTCTTTAACGAAAAACAAATAAAATCTTTGACTAACTGAGTATACTCTTCTTTTCAGACCAATTTTAAAAGCATCAAATGATATGTTGAATGCAGATGTATGTTTGAAGTTGATGAATCTGTACTAAGAATTAATAATTTCACAAATTATATACATGTCTCTACTTTAGAGGTCGCCAAACTTTTGACTACAAGGTGACTGAAAACCTATCTATTAACTTTAAACATCAATTTCCCAGCTGGTATTAAAATGCAATTATAAAAAAATATATCTGACATGTTCCTGGTATCAAAGGATTTTATTAAACGTAATAAGCATCCTTCTGAATAAATTTAGGACGAGATCTTGCCTTCGGAAGGATCACATAGTACCGGCCGTTCCCTTTGAAGTGCTAGGGAAGATCGACAATCTTTTCCTAGAAAATTAAAGACAAAACGCATAAACGCATAAATATTATATGATATTATATCATCTTTTCCTATACTTTTTCAAGATGATATCCTAAGGCTGCGAGCGAACAGCACTACTTTTTATTACACTAAAAGAGCAATAAATTTATCTTTGTTTCCTAACGGAACAAAGGGGAATCCTCTTTAAATGATTTTTGAGGGACTGACACTACCAAATTGACAAAGGAAGGGAAAGTTTTATCTACCCCAGCTACGTAAAGCTGTCAACTAATTTCGAGTTCGATTTCTCTCTTGAAGTTCAAAAAAGTTCACTGAAAAAGCAATTTATACATCAAAGCGCCGACACGAAAGATCAAAAATAGCGACGCCTGACCGCAAGAAGTTAGTGCTATGTGTCTGGTCCTTATGTAAAGGAGTACGAAGTGCCAGAAATGGGTATCACTATTTGAATAAAAGAACTTGGTTAAATTTTTAATATGTAGACGAGACCTAATGCAAAAAATACATTAGTATTCGATAAGAAGATATTATTCAATGTGAATTGGTATCTAACTTTAACAATGCTCAAAATAGCATGGGGTGGTGCATTTTCTTCCAAGACAGTAAAATATTAGTAAATTAAGTATTATTAAAAAGTAATAACATATTTTTAGAATTGTCTTTTAAAGAATTAAATACAAAGATTGTAATAAAATACAAATAGTCATTTGATGAAAACGAAATATATCGGTATTGGGCGATTTCAGGACCTGATTAGTCTCTAAAAGTATCACTCACCCCTTTCAACCTTAAAAAAGTTTTTAATAATTTTACAGACATTGAAAACTCCAAATTATACAAACATTATTTCCGGAAATGGTTTAACTGAATTCAAGTATATTTCATTAAATAACTTCTTTTTAGTCCACAATTAGTACATTTTTATTATGCATAGTTTTTGTATGCTTAGTTACCCGGGAAGTTTTGTAATCAGAAAAAGAGGATGCTCTATAATTGGTTAACAGCATGTTGATCGCATTCTAATTTTCAAAAAGTACTATGGATTTCCTCTTGTATCAGGCAAATATCCTTCCACCCCCCCCCCCCCAAAAAAAAAAGATAAAAATAATTGAAATTGGAATCCTTATTTAGTCATTGAGGGCCCTAATAAATTTTGAAAGAGAATCAGAAGCTTTATGGGCCTTTAGAGTTGTCGGACTTCAGGTGATGGTGTTCTCTGATGGTGAAACATAAATTTTGAAAGACGTTCTGAGCAATAGGCAATTCTTTTTTATAGTGCATTCGTAATTATGTAAATACGTGGCACCTATAAGCATCGTTCAGTACGTCTGTCCGTTCACATATAACCAATCAAAAACTATCCAACCGAATCGTTTGAAATTTAAAATATATAATTTTTGCATAATTCTGTCATGTCATTTCAAATTATATGAAAATCAGATGTATAGTTTAATTACAGGGACATTCGAAATTATTCCGTTATATTACGGCCAATGTGAAAAATAGTTTCAAATGCATT
The DNA here is from genome assembly GCA_964019185.1 of Maratus speculifer. NCBI lineage: Eukaryota > Metazoa > Arthropoda > Arachnida > Araneae > Salticidae > Maratus > Maratus speculifer. The sequence continues at coordinate 79,470,393 of OZ025299.1, forward strand.
TTAATGGTGTTACACTCTTTCGAACATAACAAAATTGATATTCATCTATGAAGTATGTACTACAACACACATTCTGTACAACCTGTTGTGCAAAGAATATTTGTTACTCATTTACAAAAGTATTTCATTTCATAGCGATATAAATGGAAACATTGTTGGGGGCGCATTTTAATGTTATTAAACTACTTCACTTTTTATGAAATTGATATACGCTGCTGAGGTTTACTACAAGTTACTTCTTGTATAATAAAAAACAGATAGTATTTACAGGGATACAAAACATTTCGGCTACTAAACTGTAATACGAAGTACTGTATACTATTACACCAAGACCTAAATATTTAAAAAACTTCGTTAAAGTACGAACGCACCTCATTTGCTAACCTTAACGTGCAATTTCGAACTTGTTTAATTTTCCCATAAGTTAAAATGACATTTCATGATCAACACTGAATGTTCTAAATTCACAACCTTCCTCATGTTATTCAAGTTGCAACTTTCATAATCCGGTATATGCAAAAAAATTTATAGGGCCTCTGCAGTTTAACCCATTTTAGGCCAATCATAGAAATTTTATAAAATAAGGTAATATTGAAATATGCTTAAATTACATTTATTAGTACACAAAAAAAGTTTCGTGCATTAAGAAGAATATTTTATTTAAAAAATAAAACGGTGCGTATTTTTAAATTTAATGGTGCGCGCATTAAATTTAAATAAAAAGTTTTTTTTATGACATTTGTTTTATTTTTACTTTATTTACAGAACTTACAACTTTAGTTCATTATAAAAACATATGATTAATCTCAAGTGGAATAAATCTTCTGATTTGTTCTTGAAAAAATAATTTTTACTTTCAAGTGAACTGTAGCAACTACTATAGTTTATGCAAAAGATAGTTATACACAAGTACAACAACTTATTTTAAAGAGTAGCGTCTACAAATAACTTTTTATGAGTAGCCGCTACTTATACACTTTCAGATTTTGTCAAATAATTCACTAATAGAGGAAACAGCGTAAGTAATACAGTGGCACCTCGTTGTATAGAGTCTACTACAATACAATCGAATATGTGCGTTGTAACCAGAGGTCATAAAATTCGGAAAGACAAAACATGCGAAAATATTGGAAAAATAAGATCCACCAGCAAAAATTGAGACGGAATATGTGTAACATATACAGAAAGATTTAAAATGTATCGATGAAATTTCGTGAGAAGGTATGAAATACATTAGGAAACCTATTTTACATAGGAAAGTATGTCCGCAAATGTACACATTCAAATGTAGAGGGCGCTGTGTGTACCCAACTTTCATTGCGTCTCAATCATTGTTTTGATTTTCCCAAAGCTAATATTTATTCTTCTATTTCCACTTCTCATTTGGACTTCCGAGGAGATTTTTACATCTTTAAAAACTCTACAAATATCGTAAAAATCTAAAAAAAATTTAAGAACTTTGGAAACAAACACCATCAAATGCTAAAACTCGTAACAATCGCTTCGGGTCGAAAAAACGAACAAAACTGGTAAGCATAAATGCAGTAAATGCTGCAAAACACGCAAAACCATTAATGCTTGCAGCAGAAACATCGATTAGAAAGGTTTTTAAAAAAATCTGGTGGGAAACCAAAATTTAAAAATTTATGAACGAAATAACTTAAAAACATAGAATAAAACTAACTAAAAATAAAATGAAATTGAAAACAAAAAGTAAAAAAATAGAAACAATTAAAAATAAATAAATAAATAAATAAATAAATAAATAAAGGCCAGGTGTCAGATAATGAAGGCGTTGATTAAAGATCATTAATGAGATTTTGTAGCTTTTAAAGATGTAAAAGGCTTCGTGGAAGTCTAAATGAGAAGTGGAAATAGGAGAAGAAATAATACTAGCTTTAGGAAAGTCAAAACAATGATCAGGACGCAATGGAAATTTGGGTACACACAGCACCCTCTACATATACATGCGTAGATTTGCGGACATAGTTTCCTATGCAAAATCGGTTTCTTGATGTATTCCCTATTTCCCCACGGAATTTGAACGATAACTTTCGAATCACCCTGCATAAACAGGTAAAGCTAATTTGCACTTTCTACCATATGATTACATCTTAGAAATATTGTTTTCTTTAGGTTTCTGCATAAAGCTGTTTCTGTTTTTCGATCAGCACAAAGTGGGCTTAAGTCTTTTTGTTTTGGTGTGCAGGTATCGGGTTTGCTGGCAGGCATTTTACCTCAATTTTGTAATAGGTAGGCACCACGTAAGACGGCGTGTTCGATATGAAAACACTCATTCATTATCATCTGCATAATGATTGCATATCATCTTTCAACACTTGCAAGTTACAAGGTAAATTACTATTAAGTTGTTGTTCGATAAAGCTCGTCGTTAAATTCCGAGCAGGATAGTTCAATGTTCTCTTTTAATATCCTCTACCATAATATAAACAATGAAAAATCACCCATCACGGCATAGATTATGAAAATTTTTCCAAGACTATCTGAATATTGTTAAGAAATTTAATTTTTGTACATACGATGAAATGAGATACCTAAATAAATATTGAAACAAACACAACGCAGTAAAAACTCATTTTCAGCAACTGCTGTGCATAGACGGTAATGTGATCAAGTTCTTTCGGACAGCCGTGTATATGATAAACATACCATGGAATACACTGAAAGTTAGTTAACCCTTCACTGCAAGAATTTTTCTATTTTTATGAAAAAAAATTATTTAAAATCTATATATCGATCTAATAATGGAGAAAATAGTAAAAAAAAAAAAAAGTAAATTTTCATATTTTTAGCTAAAATTTGATATTTTATGGCGTGAACGCTATATACACAATTAGAGTTTTTAAATATTGTATTGCTCTATTTTGCAATTAAATGGGCTTAAATTAATTAATTTTATCTGCTTAACACTCTGCATTTTTCTTTATATTAATATTTTTAAGTATTCGGTAAAAATAATTAAAGTAAATTTTGCCTTAATTGCATAATCGATTTTTTTGTTGTTGTTGTTGTTTCCGAAGAACAAATTTTATTTATTTATTTATTTATTTATTTATTTGGAAATGCAGCCATCGGACATGGACAAAATAAGTGTTAATTCCATTTTTTTGGGCTGATTTTTATCTGTTACAGCGATCACCAAATGGCCAAATTCATGACACATAATGATAATTACAGTGTTTTTAGGTATGTGCCTGATGTCGCACACGCTGCACTGAAGGGTTAAGTTTTAAAATTCTTATCACACACGAAAAGCATATCCAACGACTCGCAGTTCTTTACCCAAGTCCTTTTGGGTGTCTCTGTAAATGAACTATAAATTCTATACGTACTTAATAATCAGCAGAAAACATGTTGTTGTACATTTGAATAATGTATGTCAATTTCAATATGTTTGAAATACAGTAACATCATTAAAATATACAGCAGATGATTTTTTTACTGTGGATCTTAATGTAATGGAATTCTTTTACGGCACCTTCTTAAGCCTGTTCTCAACTGCTCTCCTTAACTAGCGTAAAACGTTTTGATACATTTGCAAATTCATTTTTTAACGAAAAGACGTAAAACTGGTAAGCCTGGTTACGGAAGTGATTTGGAATCGAACTGTGATTTCCACTTTTTGATAAACAAATTATCTATTGAGTTCTAACGATTTTGATCACGTGACAAACACGTTTTCACATTTTCTTGAGCGGTTGTTATTCCTTCTCGTGGAAATTTGGTTCTAAACGCCCACTTTGACTATATTTTCTAAAAAATCTATTAAGTTAAAAAAAAAAAAACTTTAGCTTGATTAGATAGTTCCTGAATAAACAACACCTGCTATTTTCATGCATTTCCGAACAAAAATAAATTAAAACATAGGTCATAAAGTGCCCCTTTGGATTTGAGAACAGACCCTTAAGGGCACATGGACCATCTCGACAAGCAAAATGAAGTAATTTTTACGAAATATTTAAAATCATGTATTTTACTTAAAAATTGAGATAAAAGTGAAAACTTTTTTTTTTTATAGATAATATACACATAGCCCATATATGAATCAAAAGAAATTAATTTAATGCATAAATTAATTTTCAAGAACTAATTACCTTTTTACAAATCTCTGTGAAATTTTTTGAATAATATGTCTGTTCGGTACACTTTTCTAAAGAAATTGTTGAATATATCACCTTAAAATTTATTATGGTGTCGGAAAAATACCATTTGAGAATAATGACAAGCAATTTTCATTTTTAACAGAAATAAAATGTTAAAAAAAATGAATAAAAAATTTGTAAATCGTATAAATGTTAAAACATGTTTTTCATCATCTAAAAAAATTTTCGCTCAGGCCTATAATGTTAGATATTTTTTAAACAAGTTAGACAATTTTGGAAAATGTCAATGGTTTATCAATACAATAGACTCCCTCAAATCTGCAACTCTCTAAATCCGCACATAATTTACAGATGTAAACAATGAAATATTCTGTTCTGACATAGGACAATTTTTTAGTTTTATATCGATTCCATATGTATTTTAATATTACTGAATTCATGTTTTTTTTTTCTTTATTATTATTATTATTATTATTACTGAATTCATGTTTTTTTTTTTTTTTTTTTTTTTTTTTTATGACAGAAGAATAAATGTATTTCTTAAAAAATAATCAAGCTAATGCTGACATCAATGATAATCACATTTTTTTTATCAAATATATTTATGTATTAATCAAGCTTTTTCGGTTAAGTATGGTTAAACTTGAAATAATACTTCCTTTTTTTATGATGTTGATTTAACTTAGTAATGTATCTTTATGAGGCCAGTTTCACTGAATAATTTAGGAAAAATACATTTATTTTTTATAATGAATACAATACATATTTAATCATAGATTACTGATTATCAACTTGACTTTTGCTTTTAATATTTTAAAAAATATCTAAATTTTTATTATTTATTTTATTATATTGTAAGCATTCATTACAGTTTCGATTTCCTAATTAATTACATTCAAATTACTGTCTAAAAAAATGTAAACAAAGCAATGACCAAAAAAAATGCGCAAAATTCTAAAACCCGCACAACCTCTGGTCCCAAGCTGTGCGGATTTGAGGGATTCTACTGTAATAGAACTTTAGAAAAATATACCAAAGCATAAAAAAATTACATTTCGACTAAAAGACAAAAAAATATTTTCACCCCATAATGCATAAAATATATTATTTTAATACCTCCCAGCTCCATAATCTTTTTGGTACATAATCATTTAACACTATAACCTTTTAGCTCTATTTTTTAAACTGATAGTTGAAAACTTAAATATTCGAATAATTTTATATTCTATGAACCCTTAACAAATCATAATTGCTATTAACTCTGTAATCTATAGAAAACATGTTGTATTCCACTTCAGTTATGCATGTTAGTTTAATTATATTTGAAACAGAGTAACATCATTAAAATGCACTGAAAACGTTTTTTCCATCGATCATTGTTCAATAGAATTGTTTAGTATGTCTCTGCAAACGAACTATAATTGCTATTGCTCTATATAATCTATAGAAATCATGTTCTCATATCTCATCCATCTCAGTGGAGTTTTATCAATTTCGATATGTTTGAAAGAGTTTCAAATTGTAAAATGTATACTGAAAGCGATTTTTCTTCATTGACCGTAATGTAGTGGAATATTTTTAAGTGTCTTTGTAAACTAACCATAAATGTAATAACTTAACATGATTGTGTTCAATACCGAGCATATTATGGTAAAAATCAGCATTATATATCAAATACGTCGGAGGATAGTTACTCGAGTTAGAGTACCAACAACTGGACAGACAGACGGTCAGACAAGCCAAATTCATAAGCACTTTTTAGCTAAATAAACTAAAAATCTTTGTAAAATCACCATAAAATGAAAAATTAAGCAGGACGCGTTTCGAGATACAACAATAACAGCTCGTCATCAGCTAAACTAATGCGTGTCCGTAAGGGACAGAATGGAGATTAAGTGAAAGAAAGAGGGAGGAGATTACAAATAGTGCGACAAGTGGCGCTAGCTCAAAGAGCCAAGGTGGAAGAGAAAAATCGAGATAAAGTGAGAGAAAAAGGGAGGAGATTCACAAAGAGTGCGACAGGTGGCGCCAGCTGAAAGAGCACCGGGGGAAAGGAAAAGTGTTGCCAAAATAATAAAAGAAAGAGAAAAAGGTGGAAAAACAATAATTTTTTTATTGTTTTTCACTTTTTTCGTTGTTTAGTGTATGTGTGAAGTATAATCAGAACATTTTCTCGATTCGATAATCGAAAATTTTCTGTTTTAAAAAACCGTTCTCTGTTTTTAAACCGTTTACTGTTTTTAAACACATTAAAAATTAAACAAAATGCTCTCGTCGCAAAGGAGTTAACAGTTTGTAAATGAATAAGAAAATGCGTCAGAATGTTTCGCGTTGTTAAGGGTGTATTCCAATCCAAACTGCTTATTTTCTGATTTATTTTTAAAGTCACTTTTACTCTCAAACGTATCAAACTGGCAAATTTTCTTATTGAGAAATACATAATGTGCTGTGCATGTCAATTTTTTTTTATAAACGTAAAAAATATTACAAAAAAAAAAAAAAAAAAAAAAAATGCTGTCAAACTTGGCTTTTTGTACCGAATTTTCTGAAGCGGGAGATCTGGGAACGAAAAAAAAATTATCATACTGAGAAAATAATTGTTTATTAGTCAAATTATAATGATTTGAGTGAAAATGAAATCACTACATCTCTTCAAAAATTCATCTAAACAAGTTTCATGTTTTTGCTTTTAAAAATTAGTCTGAAAACGTAACAGAAAATTTCGTGCTTTTAAAGGTAGAAAAATATTTTTTCGAATACACCCTTAGGCGAAGATTTTTCTTTTCTTTTTTCTTGAGAACCGTTTTAAAGAAGGGATTTGTCCTTATTTCTTTTATTTTTTTGTTCAATGAAATAAGTATTAATATATATTGTTGATGATGATGATGATGATATATTTTCTTTTGATTTGTAAATGTTTCTAGGTCCCATTTCCATCCAATATCCTTTCAATTTGTGTCGTGAAGGAAGTGATTCGTTAGCATCTTTCTGCAGACTTTGAAAGTGAGTGCGTTCTTTGACATCTGGAAGCTTGCAGGAAATATGCTTTCTAATAATATTGTTTAGGAAGAGCCCAAGGATTACTCGGCTTGTTAAAATGCGTTGGCTTTCGTACGATAATTAGGAAATGTCGCATCTTGTCTTCACTGGTTCCTTCATTCGTTTTTCTTCGAAAACATTTTTCTTCATAAACTCTAGGTTGGGGCAGATGCAGAACGGAAATGCAAATTATTTTGAAAAAATGATGCTTATTTTCTGTCATATTTGTTACTCATGCTACGTGGCACGCATCTCTACATTTCCGGTCTGGGAGATTTTTTTTTCGAAATTAGGTTGAACAGATTTTACATCTGTATTTTCTTATTTTATAAACTTGTTTGTTTGCTTAATCAAAACTTTTACAAAAGCTACAGCTTGTTGTGATCCAATCAAATAAGATCAAGCTTCTGCTTTAAAAAAGGTCCGAAAATTTTAGTGACGCTGAATACGTTGTAAACCATAATTGGTATTAAATTATACACTAATCGTGTATTACTAATAATTATTAATATTCAAAATTAAAATTTGTGTTTAGATTTATTTGAATTTCAAGGCGTATTAAGCAAATTAATATTAATAATATTGTTATTTATAACAATAATTTGATTTAAAAGAGTTACATGAGTATAGTATAATCAATAAAATATTTAATATGTAAGATAACATGAATGTAATGTAATGATAAATTAAGGATAATATATAGCATGTGCAAGGTCATGGCAAACCCAGAGGTGTGGAGGTATAGAGAGAGGTGTAGATATTAATATTTACGAATAGATATCTTCTCCTCATTGTATCATAGAATTGGTATATAACTCCCGTCAAAAATTGCGAAATTTTGACCTGCGTTTTCATTTTTATAATACCTCATACAAACAAACTGAATGAAGATTTTATTATGGAAGAATTTGTACTGTAGAAAAGTACATTTTAAAAATAGCAATCAATTTCTACAAATACAAATAATGAGGATTTTTTTTTCTGTTATTTGATATTTACTTTTTGAAATAGTTCAACAACTGGACAAAACGAACAGCAATATTTATTACAACAATAATAATAATAGCAAAGTAAAACACAATTTCTGAAGATTTCACAAAATATTAAAATTAAATATAGAATTCTTTTTAATTTTAAAATGCATTTTTTTTTATAAAAAGCAATCATTCGGCTGCGGTTTAAGTCATAAGTATAGGAATGATGTAAGATAGATTCCTAGTTCATCGATTAATAAAGCTTTATGTATTTTGTATTTAAATATGGATTTGGTGCCCTCTATCAGAAGTTAATGTAAACAAAATAACTTTTCGGTAAAATTGTAGTTTCTTATAGAAAATATGCAGAAGTACGAAGCATTGATTTAAATCAAAATCAGTTTTTAAAAACTTTAGCATGTAACTTTAAAAATTCCTTCCGTATTAATGAAAACCAAAATTGCTTTTATTCTTCTTTCGTAAAATTTCATTTTAATTATACTTATTTTTAAATACTTAGTTTATATTCACTTGAAATTTGCTTACATTGCAAAAGAAATTTATATTTCTTATCAGAAGTCATTAAAATGTAAGGAATGTGCAATAATATGTGCTACATATATTAATTACATCAAAGCAGATAAAAATTTGATTTTTGATAGTTACTGTTCAATATAATTTTGAAAAGAAGACAAAATTGTAATTTAATAAGAGAATGTGAAAAAATAATTTTCAGTCTTAATAATGCAGTCATGATAACATCTCATATATCCATTACACTTTGAAAAAAAAATGTTTATAATAGAAAACAAAATTTAAAAAAATAGGCGGTTAAATGTTAACATTTTAAAATATTAATAAAACTATATTTAAATTCTGTCAAAGAAATCATAATAAAAATATTCTTTCTATTTATACCAATTGAACGATAGTCTAAAATTATATAACTGAAACGTTTGAAAAATCGTTTCTAATCACATTATTATATCTTTCAATTTTTATTTATTTATTTATTTAAATTTTAAATTCAGTTAAAAAATTCTTCATTTATATTGATGCCGATAGATGGCACTAAAGCAAAAGTTGAAGTCAGCCGACAGAGCCTGGTCGACAAAAAAAGCATTAATTTAAGAGTCGTTCTTTTTTTTTTTTTTTTTTTTTTTTTGAAATGTTGTAAAACTACTGCTTATAAATGTAAACAAAAGTGAAAAATGTATTTCAAAATATATTTAAAGTTTTAATATGCGTTTACAAATATTTTAAAAGCAGAATCGGATAGTAACCTTTCTTCTTCTTCTTCTTTAATGAATCATTCAGAGTTGTTCATTTGTTTCTAAATTTCGAATTTGTGCTTTTGAATGGCAATGGTGAAGTGTTCGTTTGTTTATATTGTTTATAATAGCTTATTTTTTAATTTGGAACTTAATACATTATAATTGGATATGATATACATATTTTATAGAAAAATATGCTGAACACACATTATTTCAAGTAAAAAAAAAAAATTATAATGTAGCTCTCATATGTTAGCATATATTTTCCATTAAGCCTAAAATGGCATTTAGCTACAGTCGATTCGCAGATCAGAATGATTCGTACAGAACTGGTTGCCTATACTTTTCTCTCCTCAGATTTTATTATAAGTAGTTTCTGCGATTAAATGAAGTGAAAATTACTATTTGGAAAAAAATCTGTAATCCCCAATCAAGAAGGTCCGTAACTTACTTTCTCCACTGCACCCATTTTTGGAATTGAGGATTGGCGATCCATTTGGATCTTCCAAACCTTAGTATATATATATATATATATATATATATATATATATATACAGGGTGTCCGAAAAGTCTGGAAACGGTCGAATAACTCGAGAAATACATATGAGATTGAAAAACGTAAATATACGTGTTAAATATTTTTAAATAAGCTACTCAGTGATACCAAATTTGACCTTCGTAACCGACCCCCTGGGGGTCAGAGGGGGTCCAACTTTGAAATCTTAAATTATAACACCCATTTTTTATTGCAGATTCAGATTCTACGGACAAAAATACGTAACTTTTGTATTTGATGTTTATTTCGAATCCTCGTTTATCACGGTGTAATTGAGCATATTAAATCGATACATAGTTCGGCTTTTCCAACGGGATTTTCCCTAATCGAAACTAATTGGGGAGAATTTATGACATCAAATTCCTCGTCTTTTGCAATAATAGCGTTTCCTGAAAATCACCCGTGCCGATTATTTCGGTAATGCTACACAGTTAAAAATTTGATCCATTTGCTGTAGCGTCACTCCACAGCTTTTATAGAATATCTCTTTCATGACCAATGAGAATGTTCCATAACACAGTAAAGTACACTGTAAAAAAATTGACCCTTTTGCTGCATCGTCACTCCACCGCTTTTATAGAAAACGATTACTTTACTGTGTTATGGAGCATTCTCATTGGTCACAAAAGAGATATTCTATAATAGCTATGGAGTGACGCTGCAGCAAATGGGTCAAATTTTTAACAGTGTAGCACTATTGAAATAACCGCCACGGGTGATTTTCAGGAAACGCTATTCCTACAAAAGACGAAGAATTTGACGTCAAAAATTCTGCCCAATCAGTTTCGATTAGGGAAAATCCCGTTGGAAAAGCGGGAATATGTATCGATTTAATATGCTCGATTACACCGTGATAAACGAAGATTTGAAATAAACATCAAATACAAAAGTTACGTATTTTTGTCCGTAGAATCCGAATCTGCAATAAAAAATGGGGGTTATAATTTAAGATTTCAAAGTTGGACCCCCTCTGACCCCCAGGGGGTTGGTTTCGAAGGTCAAATTTGGTATCACAGAGTAGCTTATTTAAAAATATTTAACACGTATATTTACGTTTTTCAATCTCATATGTATTTCTCGAGTTATTCGGCCGTTTCCAGACTTTTCGGACACCCTGTATATATATATATATATATATATATATATATATATGCATATATTTAAATAAGCCAACCGCTTTATGGGGACGCGTTATACTCAGTGTAGAATTCAAACATATTTTTTTTTCAGGAAAGTATTTCTGCAGCCCTGGTTGGAGTTTCAGGAATATTTTTGCTTCTAGAGTTCAAAGTATGATTTCTCAAATCTTCCAGGCAGGTATTTTGGCGCTCCTGAGTTTGAGGGATAATAACTATCTCAACACAATTCCTGAATTCGCATTCAATGAATATTATAATCGAACTATACTAATTTAGGATTATACTATATTTTTGGTTATCAGTATGATCAGTAAAGAACGTACAATCACCACTGATGCAATTGATTCAGCAGTTATTTTACGCATTTCATTCACTCATATATTTGTGATTCAATCAACTACCCCCCTCCCTCCTGCGACACAAGTAGTATGAAAGATGTCCTGTTGCTGTCTTTTTCAATAAAACAATTATGTTTTAAAAAGTATTATCTGATAGCACAAAGTTTATAGGTGTGGGCACACGATGCGTTTGTGCGAAGAGTGTGTGTGTGTGTGGGGGGGGGAGAGTCTACTCTCCCAGAATAAGTGAAAGAATTTATTCATAAAATTTTATTTAAAACAAAGCCCTCACTGTGACTGAAAACCTATAAAATAACCCTTTGCCCCCCCCCCCCCACACACACACACAAACACAAGAAGTAAGTTGGTCTGGTGTAATAACGCCAGGCGGGGTAATAACGCCAAGTGCTAATATTTTGCATAATTATGAAATAATCTGGTAAATGACACCCATGTGCTCTGCGCAGAAGGGTTTTGAGTCATATAAATCGCAAAAAAGAGTTTCAAGTTAATTTGTTTCATTTTTAGGCCTTATTGTTTTTACAAGCAACTAAAATTAACGCTTGATCTAAAATTTGCGAGATACGTTTTGTGATGTGAAGACTATTTTTTTATCCGAAAATACTTTGTTAATTACATAAATTTGCAGTACATTTAATGGACTTTCAAAATGTTGTTGAAGATTTTGGATATCTTCTCGAGATAATTTGTAATTTAAAATGTACAGCGCAATAACGATAACGGGGTAATAACGCCAATCCTTGGCATTAATACCCCGATTGATTCCCTACAGTGGCCGAGCTACATCCTAAATACTGATTCAAATAAACACAGTTAAAACTGTGCAATCTTTCTAATAATTCTATTTAAGCGGTCCTTTTTTAAGCAAAAAGAAGCTCACGGTCTGATATTCTTTTGCCTCCCCCCACACACACACCTTTATTTTTCTTACACTTTCACAAAATGTATTATTGAACATTTTCAATAGCTTAGAATGCAATTTGTCAATTTCTAAGTTTGTAGAGTTTGTATTTTTAGAATTGGGCAATCTACATGGCATTATTCCATGTTATTTCATAGTTTTGTTGCATGGCGTTATTACCCATATAGGTGGGTAATAACGCCAGATAGCATTGGTCAAGAAATCACGCTATTACATTTTATGAATACATATCTGTTAAATAATTTTTTTTTATATAGATAGTCAATGAGTTGCTGTATCAAATCATATATTTGTTTGAAAAATACAAACTAAAACTGAGTCGTGAAAATTGGTAGAACCTTAACGTGGCGTTATTACCCCAGGGTACCTTAATAAGTAAAATAAAATAATATTCGATTACTCTACTTAAATTTTTTCGATCATTTATTATTTAGTATCATCCACTCTAAAAACTAAAGCTATTCATTGGTTAGGGAATGAAAAGGGTCAGGCTAGAGGTCTGCATGATCTCGGGCCGGCGGAATTGTTCAGAATTTTCTAACGGACCGGGCCGGCAGAATTAGAATAATTTTTTCAACGGGCCGGAAAAAAAATTGTACGGGCCATACGAGCTGATAAAAAATTTAGCGGGTCTACCGGCACATTATAAAGATTTACGCAGAAACGATGAAATATGAGTTTTTTTTTCAATGAATATGGCTTTAACGAAAATTACATGTAGAAATGTGCGCCACGAGCCGATACTTATGTAACTTCTACAGTGTAGAGATTGGCATCGGATAGTTACATTGTGTGTAACCCGGGCTTAATATTTTTTTTAGCAGACTCGTGCCGGGCCGAGTTCAGGCTTGTATTGAATTTCTACATATAGACGAGCCGAGCCGAGCGGGAACTAGACTTAAATGTTCTCAAGAAGTTTAGAACAGACAACATAATTTGTAAAATTATTAATAGCGATAAAGAACTTATGTTAACGTAATCTTTGGATACATATTTCTTGTGGTGATTCTTAATTTCATTTCTCAACAACGCGAAAGTTTGACACATTTTCTGACTAATTTTTAACTGTAAAAGTATAAAATTGACAAGCCTGACTATTGAAGGGATTTATAATAGAGTAACGTTTTTAATTTTTGTAAATAAAATACTTGTATAACCTTGTTGAGATATCAGATATTCTTGTCAAATGGTGGCAAATTTTTTTCACTTCCCATGCTGTCGCTTTCGGAAATTCTCTTCAAAACGCTAACTTTGACTGTATTTTCTTGTATCAAAAAATGGATAAATCCATTCGATTACATAGTTTCTGAATAAAAACACTTGCTAATCTAATGCGTTTTCGAAGAAAAAATGAATTCAGAAATGTATCAGAAAGTAGCTCCTTTGGATTTGAGAATGAATTTAGATTTCGAATCTTTAATAAAATGATATAGAGATTCAAAATGGATTAAGAAAAAAACCAAAGTTTTTTATCTATAAAATTTCTTTAATACTTGTATTAACAACTTTATATAGAACATCTTTGATATAGAGATATTTCCATAAATACGTTTTTACTATACAACTTCAAAATTTACGATGTTTGAACTTTTTTCTTTTTTAATCTAAGCCATAATAATTTTTTAACGAATCTTTATTTGAATGTTGAAAGTCTAAGAATCTAAGTAATCATTAATGTTGCTAATGTGCATGTCCTGTAAATTATACTGTAAAATCATTTCATAGACATGCATGTAGTATTCTTTAAAAAAAAAAAAATTAATTAAATGATAAAGATCTGAATTTTTTAGAAATGAAAAAATATGAACGGGCCGGACCGAACTTTTGGGCTTTGCAACGGGCAGGGCCGGGCAGAAAAAAAAATCATACGGGCTGGGCCGGGCCGAAAAAAATTTCATACGGGCCGGGCCAGGCCTGGAAATTCCGGCCCGTGCAGACCTTTAGGTCAGGCTAAGATGAAATTACAGTTTACATTTGTAATAAGTTTTAATGAAAGCTTTTAAAACACAATTTATCATTCAATGAAATTCCAGTTATATCATAATTAGCTCGATCGCAATAATTTACTACAAGTACCTTTTTATTTTCAAAGATTTAGAGGAATGGATTTTTAGTTCACTCTGTTGAAGAATACCCAAGCATACCCAAGCAAGGATATCGGTGTAGAAAATAACCTGTATGAACCGTTGCTATTCATTGCGAAAAAAAAAAAAGGTCGAAAATGCACGTTAGACGTAGCAAATGACGTTCGTACTATAACGAAGTTTTTAAAATATACAGTACTTCGGATACAATACAGTATCCGGAATCTTTTGTGCGTCCCTGTAAATACTACATACTTTCTATTATACAGGAATTAACTTGTAGTAAACCTCAGCAATGTATATTAATTTCATAAAATGTAAAGTATAATTTATTTAAAACGTACCCCAAATAATGTTACCTCCTATACCATTATGTAACAGAATATTTTTGTGTGGCCCTTTATATTAATAAAAAATATTCTTTGCATCACAGATTGCATATTTTAGTATGTATCCCATTTGTTGCATATGACTTATATTATGTTTAAAAGAAATGTAACATTATTAAAATGCACTTGAAACTATTTTTTTTCCATTGACCGTAATACAAAGGAATATTTTTTATTGTCCCCGTAATTGAACTATGCATCCGATTTTCATAAAATTTGAAATGACCAGACAAAATTTTGTAATAAGTATATACTTTAAATGTCAAATGATTTGGTTGGGTAGTGTTTGCGTTTTTATACACTACCTGGCCATTGATGACCGTCCACTTGCGATTTTAGATATTTTGTTAAATATCTCGAAAAATACATGAGGAATTATCCTGAAACTCTTAGTGCATAAATATAGTAGTGCAAGTCATACATTTCCGTGAAGATTTTTTCCCGAAACTTCATAGGGGAACTTCAACAAATTAAAAAAGAATGAATATCTTTTGGATAACCCTGTCAAAACTAATGTAGCAAAAGCGCTCAAACTGTAGATTATGATTAATTGGCTTATTGTAATAAACTGTGTTCATTTTTATGTCGATGGCATGTATACTCGTAGAAAAATTAAAGTTTTTATAAAAACTGTCCCAAATTTTTCCAAGTTTTTTGCTTATAATTTGCAGAGTTCTTAATATAAAATAACATTCTTTTATGAAAATATGACAAACAGCATTGCACATAATACTCTGTAATCAGAATTAAAAAATAATAAAAATTGTATGAAAAATTAGTAGGGTTACTTAATAATTTTTCACTGCGCATGCGTCAACGATATCAAAATTTCATTTGCATATTATGTTAGCTAAATGTATACAGCAAATTTTGTGTAAGTCTCAAAATCATAGCTTGAAAATTCTGAAAATAATCGTCAATAGAATAAGTTGGAAATCCGTTATTCCCAAATTGGGGCAAAAACAAGAGGAGTTGTATCCTTATATTCATTGATTAGTGTCAATATAGAATAAACTATAAGGGATGTTCTACTTCATTTGGATAAAATCCCTCAATTTTTTGCTTCATTTTGGGAACAATGGATTTTGTGCCTATTCTACAGACGATTTCTTTCAGAATTTTTAAGCTATGATTTCGAGACTTTTACAAAAGTTGCTCTATTCATTTGGCTAACATAATATGAAAATAAAATTTTGATATCGTTCCCGCATGCGCTGTGAAAAATTATTTAGTAAACCTACTCATTATTCATACAATTTATATTATTTTTTTAAATCTGATTACAGGGTATTGTGTGCAATATTATTTGTCATATTTTCGAAAAAGAATGTTATTTTATATTAAAAACTGCAAATTATAGGCAAAAATCTTGGGAAAATTTGAGACAATTTTTATAAAAGCCTTAATTTTTCTACGAGTATGCATGCTATCGACATAAAAATGAACACGGTTTATTACAATAAGCCACTTAATCATAATCTACAGTTTGAGCTCCTTTGCTACATTGTTTTTGACAGGGTTATACAAAAGATATTCATTCTTTTTTAATTTGTTAATGGTCTCCTTTTGGAGTTTCGGGAAAAAATCTTCACGGAAATGTTTGATTTCTACTATTATATTTATACACTAAGAGTTTCAGGATAATTCCTTATGTGTCTTTTGAGATATTTAACAAAATGTTTAAAATCGGAATTGGACAGTCATCAATGGCCAGGTAGAGTATAAGGACGAATGTATTGAACGACGACTATAGGTGCTTCGTATTTACATAATTAAGAACGCACCAAGAAAAGAATTGGTTGAATATATGATGAGTATAAATCATCAGGGAAAACAAGCACAAACAATCAGAAAATTTATGTCCAGTTAGCTATTTAAGGATGTTCTTAAATCAAAAAGGGCAACTTTGCGACATATGCTTTAATTTATTTTTGTTCGGAAATGCATGAAAATAGCAGGCGTTGTTATTCAGAAACTACCTAATTGCACTCAATTTTCAGTTTAAAAAAAAAAACAAAAAAAACAATAGACCTTTCATAACAAGCCTTCAAAGTGGACGTTTTTGAGCACCTTTCCCGACGAAAGCAGAAAAACCGGTCGAAAAGCAGGACAAAAACGGGTGATCACGTGATCGAAATAGCTCAGAACTGGATAGATGATTTAATGATCATAAAATGGAAAAATAAATTCGATTCAAAATCGCTTCCATAGTCAGGCTTGTTATGCAGTCCCTTTCTGTTAAAAAATGAATTTGTCAATGTGTCAAAACGTTTTACACTTGTTGAGCGGAGCAGTTAAGAACAACCTTAAAAAACTTATTGCAGTGTTTCTCATGTATCATGTTGTGCTAAAGAACCGGGATACATTCAGGGACAGAGATGTCCTAACACATATCAGATTTGTATTCTTTTAGAAAAAAAAAAAAATTTATATATATGCCCCGAAAAAAAATGCGTTTACTATTTAAATGTTGTAGAATCTTATAAATCATACATTATAATTTTTTCTTGCCTCGTTATGAGAAAAATATCAATAAAGAATTTCTTTTGAAAACAATGGAATACTAAGTTGTTACAATAAAATTTCAATCATTAGTTTTCTAATGATATAATTCGAACTTTTTGCACTGGTAAAGGGGTATAGGAAACAGTAAAGATGAGAGGAACCTCCCTCCCTTCCAAAATGTTTGAAAATACATAAATTTTGGTAGCTTTTGGCCAATTTTAATCATTTAACTCCTTTTAATGAAAATCCTGACTATTCTCCTGTGGGAGTGGTGCACATGTCCCACATGCCCCTGCATTAGTCAAGGCTACGTTTAATGAATCTCTGCTATTAATCCCTTGAAGAAGAGAACCGATAATTTACTGATTTCGAAACTACATTTGTATTCTGTACAAATTTGGAGAAAAAAAATTTATCGTTCTATATCATTCACACCTCCAGTTAATATTATTTCCGATGAAAAATATTCGTATTCGAAAAAGTTCATGAGATTGACAAAATATTTTTTCCTTTGAATGAGGAGGGTTTCAGCCACTCCATTTGCTATGCCCCTGCCAACCAGCGTCGAAACTAAGGAGGGGCGTGTGCCCCGGGCGCCAAATGAAGATTGTGTTTATCGATTAAGTGTATGATTAGCACGGTATTTTAAATATGTCTTGTTTCATATATGCCAAAACATAGGGGAATCTAAGGATGATGTGGCATAAGGAACTTCGAACCTGTATAAAACGGAATTTCCTCGATTTGTTTTTATTCCTTTATTAAGATTTTAATGAATCAATATTTGACAAAGCAGATTATGTACATTAGTATTACACATTTTATGATTTCATAGTTGAAATTTTAAAATGAGTCAGCTAAAAAAATTCGTTAAATTCTCTTTATAAATATACTTTACGGTGGAGAAAAGGGGGGGGGGATGAAGGGGCGCCAAAATCCATGTTTGCGCAGGGTGCAAAAAATGCTAGTTTCGGAGTTTCGGTCCTGCTGGCAACCTATATTTTAATATATTGA
Source organism: Maratus speculifer (assembly GCA_964019185.1). Taxonomy (NCBI): domain Eukaryota; kingdom Metazoa; phylum Arthropoda; class Arachnida; order Araneae; family Salticidae; genus Maratus; species Maratus speculifer. The sequence goes on from OZ025299.1 coordinate 79,488,772, forward strand.
GGCTTTGCATCGCCATAATGTATCCGCGCTAATAAGATGAGATTGAGTGTAAATGCGAGAGCAAGTACTGGTTCGAGATGACCTTGAATGACTTTGCGAGGGCCTTGGCTGGCTAAGTAGCCTCCCTCCCTTTCAGTATGGACCGGCTTCGCGCACACACCCGACCATTGAGGAAACCGCTTCCTGTGCCCGCTCTTCAAATGCGTTCGTGCGGATGTCTGCACAAATAAGAACGCCGACAAAATTACGATTATTATTATTACTTTACACAAATAGAAAACACTCTATGAATAGGAATTCTTTCGCACACACAACACAAGTATTAAGTGACCAAAAATTAATTTCGCGGCTTATTTATTATATACTATATATATATATATTGCGAGTGCGTGGTCAGAGCGCGCGCTTTTTGTTTTCTTAAAACAAAGCTTAGGGCGAAAGTATCAACGTGTTTGCACTGAGTATCGTTTTAACCCTTTATGTTCCGACCACTGAGCTCCATATATAATACGGAGGGCCTACTCGCCGAGCCGGCCAAACCGCTTTCTTCCGGGACCGCATCACACTTTTTAATGCGCGCAAATAATGAGTCCTCTATTTTTCTTAATATTACAAGCATTTTTTGAAGCTTTTATGCAAACATTTTATAATTTTTGTTTATTTCTATATGTTTTTGATATTTTTATGAGCAATATTTAACAAATATTTCTTTATTTTTTGTTGAGTTAAACTAAAACTTCCTTTTTAACTAATATCAAATTGAAAATTTGCTATGAATTTAAGTAAAATCAATAAAATTTTAATAAAAGAATATATATCAGTGAAAATTGTAGCAATTTCGTCGTAATTTTAAAAGAAAATTCAATTTGAAAATACCTACTCCATACTATCCTATAGGAGGAAATCTGTGTTTTGCCAAAGATTTTCGTCGGAAAATCTTTGGCATTGTATTCATGGGCGGACCGCTGGATTCAATGTATCAGAATAGGGAGTTAGCTCTCCGTGTTATTATCTAGCTCAGTGGTTCCGACGGTACTTTAAGGCGGTTCTCGACTGCTCTGCTCAACAAAACGTTTTGGCACATTTACAAATTCATTTTTTAACGGAAAAATATAAAATAGGAAAGCCTGACTATGGAAACGATTTGGAATTGAACTAATTTCTCTATTTTTAATCAGTAAATTTACCATTGAGTTATAAGCGTTTTCGATCACGTAACAAACACGTTTTTCACGCCTGTTTGAATAGTTCTTTTTCTGTTGAGCAGAAATTCGATTCAAAACGATTACTTTGACATTATTTTCTAAAAAATCAATTGTGTTTGGAAAAAAAAAAAAAAAAAAAAAAAAAAAACGGTAAAATGATTGCGATTAGATAGTTTCTGAACGACACTACCAGTGAACGGGAAAAAAGTGACCAGGAAAATAGCGACAGAAAAAACAAGAGCGGAAAAAGCGTGACCGGAGAAAAGTGACAAGGGATCGATAATTAAGTTTCGTTGTGTTTATGACGGCCAATTATCAACACGTGGGATATGGGCCCTAGGGAAAGGGGCGGGGGAGGACTCCCTTTTTGAAGGATCTTTCTACGTATTTAGGCCAGGAAATCTAAGATTCGAAGAAAGCCACGGAAAACTCCGAATGATTAGGCAGACAGCCGCGAATGGGTTCGAACCCACCACATGCCGTCTACCAGTTTTGAGGGCAGAACCTCTCGGCTACTGGTGGGGCGTCAATAAGTAAGTGCTAAAAATCAAAGTGGTAACAAAAAATGATTTTTAATATTTTGATCAGTGACATTACTATTTTAAGATATTAATCGAATAAATAATGCGAATGTCAAAAACCAAATTTTTATTATTGTTGTTGTGATTTATTGATGTTATTATTGCATTAAAAATATATATTTCATATCGCGATATAATAATAAAAAAAATAATAACAATGATAATAATAATAATAAATAATAATAATAAATAAATGATATATAAATATAAACATAATAAAATTAAAAACAAATGTATAAATAAATGTATAAATAAATAAAATTCAATATTAAAAATTATACTCATTAGCAAGAATTTATTTTAAAAGTGATAATATTTTATTAACTCATGTAAATCAATAAAAGCAAATGCATAAACAAATAAAAATAAACATTAAAAATAATACGCATCAACTAGATTTTATTTTAAAAATTATAATATTTTATTGTCCTCCATTACTAACATTATTGTGATGTATCCCATCAGACACGCTGCGTATCCCCATGAGTACGTATATCCATGGTTGGGTACCGCTGGCCTACGAGAATGATATAAATGAGACATTTACTACCACTTAAGCTTTTATCATTTATTTATTCCTTGTCACTTTTTTCCGCTCTTGTTTTTTTTTTTTTTTTTTGTTGCTTTTTTTCCGGTCATTTTTTCCCCTAGATTCGACACAATCTGCTAGTTTCATGCATTTCTGAACAAAAATAAATTTAAACTTATGTCATAAAGTTGCTCTTTTTGATTTAAAAACAGCCTTAAAATATCATTAAAATAACTTGTTATAAAATCTATACTCATATAAAATAGTTTGTTCTGACTGACTGATAATCAACGCACAGCCAAACCTACTAAACGTAGAAACATAAAAATTGGGAAAAATATACTTCTTATGAGATAGGATTTTTGAAAATCCCCCCTTTAAGAGGGGAAAATGGGAAGTCAAAAACATCTTCCTATATTTCAGCAGCCATTTAAGGTAGCAGCGTGAAATTTCAGAGATTAATTCTACTAAAAATAATAATAATAATAATAATAATAATAATAATAATAATTAAACACATATCTCAGCGATTTTAGAAATTGTCCCCTTGAGGGAGTTAAAAAGAGGGTACAACAATTTTGAACATTTGGCATATCTCAGCAGTCGTTTTAAGTAGAAGCGTGAAATGGCAGCAAATAAATCGATTAAAAAATAATTAAAGACGTGTTTCAGATATTTTATAATTCTCACCCCCTAGAAAGTTAAAGTGGGGGGAGGGGTAAAAAAATTCCAAAATTTTTTTGGACCTGTCACGTAACATATCATTAGAATGCCCTCGGACCGCTCTCTCATATTATAATTTTTTTTTTCCGCACCACAATTTGCTCCCCATCCAGGAGCAGTTTTCGAATTTTTTTTTAAATTGTAGCGTTTTATCATTACAGATCGGATATTTTACGAGATCCTCTGATAAATATTAGTTTTAATATATGAAAATTTCAAAGAGTGGGGGAAGGTTTTCCACCGGGGAGAATTCTGGGTGACAGGGGGGGGGGGGGGGGGGCAATTTCCTAAATTTGGCCTACATCCTTCAAGTGATATATCATTAGAAAGCTCTCTGACCATTATTTCAAATTATACACCTCCAGCGCCTCTGAGATATTTTGCCACATCTCAACAGCAGGTTTAGGTAGATGCGGGAAATTCAAGATAACACAACTACCTAAAAAAAAAGTTTAACTTACGTATTTTAGACATTTTAGAGATATTTTGTGTATTATATCGTACACGACTTTGAGTAGGATAATGTAACAGTATACGAATAAGAGAACAGTAATGGCTAAAGATAGAAAACCATTGATTATAAATGCACAAATAATGCATGAAAAGGTAGCAAACAGCTGTTTTGAATCTACTATTGAGATTCTTCATCCATGCAAAACTCAGCGAGCTACAATGAAAAAAATATGTACCGCCTTCATCTAGAATGAATAAGTAGTCCTTTTCTAAATCCTTAAACTAGAAATATAAATGTCAGAGTTATGCGAATAAGTCTAATAAATAAACCGTATCGATGAAATGATCGAGAATTTCTAATCTGTTGTTTTATAGATGACGAAACAAAATTTTACGAATTATAATTACAACGAATCGTTTGAACTGTGAGAAATTCGCTTTGGTTTCTGGAATCGATTCATTAACTGGAATTCTAGCTAGGGTAACATCCCCAGTAATTGGCAGGCACCAGTGATTGGCACATCGTACAAAAATGTTCTAAAATAAGATTTATATTCAGTCTTTTAAAAATGCAAGACCGTATACTAGTTATATGCTCATTTACTTTACAGATTATAACTTTGATTTATGCTACTAGATGACAATACTGCCTAGGAAAGAGAAACAATTATGGCTTGTATCAAATTAGCCATTTTTGTTGCAAATGCTTCTTCTGTGGCTTAAGAAAGGCATGCATTTCAATTTATTATTATCTGATTTATAGTATATTTTAAATTTTAATTGACAACAGTTTTGTTTAGTTTAAAAGGGTTACTTTAATTGTGTAAAAGTCTAAATGCCAATTACTGGTGATTACAGCAACTTTTTTATAAACATATTTTTATAAAAATACTTTTTCAAACATTTTTGCTTTTAGTGGGCAAAATAGATGCACAGATATGCACTCTTTGATTTAAAAATATTTTCAAGTAAATATTTTATTTCTTGGTAATGAAAATAGAAGTAAGTTTAAAGACAAATCCTTAATGTGCCAATTACTGGGGATGTTACCCTATTGTAACATTTTTCTTGTGTTCGCATTTATTTGCAGAGATTTTTATATAAGTTTGACAGCAATAATATAGGTAAATGCTCAATAATACGCATAGTTAAATCAGCGAGAATTTACGAGAATTTTAAAGCTGTTGGGTTGCTTTCTGTTTTAAAATGACGTTTTAAAAAATTAACTATTTTGAAAATTTAAACCTTTCTTAATTTGTTTATCATCTATATCAGTATAATTATTGTTATATTTGACAAAAAAAGAGACTGGAGCTTTTCATAAAACTTGAACTATTTTGAAACAAAAAAATCGGATATTTTAATTAGAAAACGCTTGTAAAAATATTACAGCATACGAATATATAAGAACAGATGAGGCGGAAAAAATCACCTGTCCTGGAAATCGCAGACGATTTGAAAAATGACTTTCGAATAAGCAGAAAGTTTGCAGAATAGAATGCCCGTCTCGTCAGTCTTGATTTAAAAATTTAACTAAAAAATTTCTCAAGTATCCTTAAAAGTATGATTTAGATGAAACATGCGTCCGAGAAAACTAAAATATTTGTGACGTGTTAAAAAGGATTCATGTCATTGTTATTTTAGTTATTATCGGAACGTATACATTTGTTCTTTGTGAATGTGGATTACATAAAAAAAGGTATGAAAAAGTGTTATTTTTTCTCTTGCTTTTCTTTAAATTTTATGATTTTATTCAAATAAATAATTGTCTCTCAATAATTGCAATCCAACGATAGAAAGCAGTTATATAAATTACATTTTGATAACATTTGTTTACTTGTAAAATATCATTCGTTAAAATCACGTTTTCTCAAATTTTAAAATGATGCGGAAAAATTTAATAGTCAAAGTTTAGCATTATTAGGAAATATTTAAAGGTATTTAAATTACTAATTAAAAAAGCTATTTTATAGAATATAACTGTTTGAAAGTTTAATTTTTAAATTTTATATGTAGTAAGGGAAGTTTTCAAAGTAATCTTTAAGTCTGAAATCGTTAAAAAATAAAAATACAGAAGTTATGCAACCAGTAATAATTTAAATTTTATTTTACTGAAAGATTTTAATTAAAAAAAAATAAGGTATATATTTGAAAGAATGAAACTAAAATGAATTAATGACTGAATGATGCTAGTTTATTATTTATTTATTTATTTTTTTTTTTTGTTCTGGATTCTAATTCTACTTTTCGACCCATCTGGTAGGCCTAGGGTTATAATGAGGCTTGGTATTTATAATTATCCTCTAATCCGGTAAATATAATAATAATAATATACCAGTGTGTGTTTCTATTTTGTGTTTATGGTCTGAATTTTTATACTTTATTTACATTAAAAAAATATTAACGTGATTATTTAATATTTAAAAATTGACAATATTGATGTGAAGTATGTAATTTTCTGCTTATTGCAAATTTGAAAAAAAAAAAAAAATCATTTGTTAGTTTTATGTTTGAAATCATTTTTTACATGTTTAAAATTACTTATTCTAACATTCGAGTAAATGTTTGCATTTTCAACGTTATGTAGCATTTAAAATAATTATTCGATTTAAACACTGTTTCTTTTAGCATGTTTATCATATATTTTGCTATTTCATATATTTACATGAGATAGTTTTCCAAATATAGGCAGTAAAAATCGAAAATTTACAATAAATTCAATTATAGAAGCAGCAGTGTTTTTTTACTTTATTTTTAGAATAAAGCGATAGATGACAAATCAGTGTATATTTTAGAATCGAAATATTTTAACCCTTTTTTTAGGTAGTTTTGTGTTATAGCAGAACCCGAAGGTAAAATTTCAAATTATGAAACATGTATCACTTTAATAATATTGATGCAAATAATATTTCGTGAGCTATATGGTCCAGTTGTAATCATACAAGACGTATTTGTATATGATATGTATAGAACATGTAATTATATACAGGGTGTTTCGCTACCAGACCGACAAACTTTGAGGGGTGATAGTAGACATGCAGAAAAACATTATTAAATAGGAAACCATGGGGCGCAAAAGTCTTCTGTAGCAGCTAAGGGCCATTAAAGTTTAAGGTCCAAAACTTCAAACGATTATAAAAAACGGAAAAAAGGGTCGATTCATTTGCGGTTTTTCGCTAAAATCATTTTTTATATCACGACTTTGTGAAAAAAATTCTAAAGGATACATTCAAAAATTGTCGATAGAGGGCGCTTTAGACTTTACAGTAACGAACAAATACTTTTTACCGTTCTTTTGTGCATGGATTTGAAATTATTCAAAAGTTTAGACTTTAACTTAAATTTTATGCCCAAAATCGGAAACATGGGAATCGGGTAACTAGCGAAAATTAAACTGTGAACCGAGGGGGAGATTTTAAACGCTCATAAACATTAGACAAACTAATCGATTTCGTTGCGGTTTGCGTGTAGGTTATGCCATTGGTAATTATTTTATTCAAAATGACGTTCAGCTTTGGTGTCCTCATTTTTTGATAGAGGGTGCTTCCGATACATCTCCGACATTTCAATGGCATTACTCCCGGGTGTTTCGCTACCAGACCATTATACTTCCAGGAAGTGTTAGGGATGCAAAAACGACTCGGAATCACATAGGAATGTAATGTTGAAAATGCCTTTTTTGTGAGTTATGGTTAAAAGAAGCAGAGAAAAAAGCAACAGAAACAAGCAGAGAAACAGCAACACGGAAATGTGACCGAAAACTGTTTATTTAAAGGTTTTACTGCAAAAGGTGTTTGAAATTACAGCCAGAAGTAGTCCGGTATGCTTGATAACGGCGTCGCATAGAATTCCTCACGCTTTGAAAGATTCCTGGCATCTTTGATAGATTTCTGGCAGAAATGCCTTCAGAAATACGAGCTGTGAGGTCTTTAACTGATGGTACATGAGTCTCATACACCCAACTTTTCATTTGACTCCAGCAGAAGAAGCCCATACAACCAGTTTCACGAACCCCACTGTTCACACTTGAAAAAATCGTATGAAGGGGTGCATGCCTATGCGGAAAACGCTCCTTGTTCAACCTCAGAACGGTGTGTCCGTTAAGGGTGTATTCGAAAATACGCTTTTCCACCTTCAACAGCTCGAAACTTTCTGATACAATTTCAGACACATTTTTAAAAGTAGAAACATGAAACTTCCTGAGAGTATTTTTGAGCTGATGTATAAGGTGCCGTGTGATGTCATTTTGCGCTCCATTCGTTAGAATTTAATTTATAAACAATTATCTTCTCAGTATGACCCTTTTTCTCGTCCACAATTCTACCGCTTCGGAAAAATCGGTTCAAAATGGCGTTTTTAATTGCTTTTTTTGCAATATTTTCTGCATTTATCAAAGAATTGACGATTACGGCACCTTGAGTACTTTCTGAATAAGACAATTTGCCAGTTTGATCCATATGAGAGCAAAAATGAATTCAAAAATAAATCGGAAAATAAGCAGTTTGAATCGAAATACACCCTTAAAGTCCGCAGCTCCATATACGAGCAACATGTTGACCAGTTCATCGTTCGAATACTCCATTCTACTACCTTTGGAACCGGTTCGCGAATGATCATTCAGCGTGATCGATTCTCACGCGCATTACAGTTCAGCGCCATCTACCGCAAGGAAATCGCAGCGCCCTACCGTCGCTAGCAAGCTTGCCGACTATTTCTGGTCGCAATTTTGAACACCTTTTGCAGTAAAACCTTTAAATAAGCTTTGTTCTGTAACTTTGACATGTTGCTGTTTCTCTGCTTGTTCCTGTTGCTTTTTCTCAGCTTTTTTTAATCATAACTCACAAAAAAGGCATTTTCAACGTTAGATGGATATGTGATTCCGAGTCGTTTTTGCATTCCTAACACTTCCTGGAAGTATGATGGTCTGGTAGTAAAACACCTAGGAGTAATGCCATTGAAATGTCAGAGATGTGTCGGAAGCGCCCTCTATCAAAAAATGAGGACACCAAAGCTGAATGTCATTTTGAATAAAATAATTAACAAGGGCATGAACTACACGCAAACCGCAACAAAATCGATTAGTTTGTCCAATGTTAATGAGCATTTAAAATCTCCCCCTCGGTTCACAGTTTACTTTTCGCTAGTTACCTGATCCCCATGTTTCCAATTTTGGGCTTAAAATTTAAGTTAAAGTCTAAACTTTAGAATAATTTCAAATCCATGCACAAAAGAACGATAAAAAGTATTTGTTCGTTACTGTAAAGTCTACAGCGCCCTCTATCGTTAATTTTTGAATGCATCCTTAATTTTTTTTTTTTTTTTTTTTTTTTTTTTTTTTACAAAAATTCGTGATATAAAAAATGTTTTTAGCGAAAACCGCAAACGAATCGAACCTTTTTTCCATTTTTTTCGTTTGAAGTTTTGGACTTTAAACTTTAATGGCCCCTACCTGCTTCAGAAGACGTTTGCGCCCCATGGTTTCCTACTTAGTAATGTTTGTCTGCATGTCTACTATCACCCCTTAAAGTTTGTCGGTCTGGTAGCGAAACACCCTGTATAGTATATGGGTATATATAAATGAGGTGTTCAGAAGTGAATCCGACTAACTCCATTTTTTCATAGAAATTCATGTAAAGACATGTTTAAACTGTTCTATGTATCTATAATGTGCTTATAAATTAACCTTGATTATAAGACAATTAATCAAAGTATAATCAAAATATGGTGAAAAAAATAGTAGTTTTTTAATAGATAAATAACTATAAATGTTTAAAATAAGCGTTTTTAGTTGATGGAGTTAATCGAATTGACTTCTGAACACTTCATGTGTGTATGTGTGTACACATGCATATATAGGAGATATATGAATGTACTTATATGTAACATATATGGCACAAAAGAAGTAAATGATACATATATGTGGGATCTATCCACAAGGCACCCAGCAACAGAAGTTGAACTCTGCACTGCTGAATAAGCATCTTCGATGATGAGGCTCGGGATGGCGAGCCTAGACTCGCGAACAACGAAAATTGTGATGAGCTAGGTGATTTTATTAGGAGAGAAGGGCTGATGCTAACTGGATTTCGGCTGCAGATGACGGTCTAAAAGCCGCCCGGAACATCTCGGAAGAAAATAGGGCCAGACGGGCCATCTAAAGGGATAAGCAGGCGCACCTGCGTTGAGCGGAATGTCTCCGTAGCTGTACTGAATTCAGCAATTTCTGAGGGGCAGACGGCCTCTCATTATATGTCATAATGTGCCAACATGCATTATATCTATGATGTAATGTATATATACTTATGTAAATAGCCAGGAAAGTTATCCATTAAAATATTCAAGATTCTTCTCCAAAGAAATCGCCTGGGCCGATTCTTTGAACTCCTAGACAAACAGCAAAGCCACTTACAACTTTTCCTATATATATATATAATGACGTGGCGCATAACAGTGTTTGGAGTGTATTCATATCATATATATATGTGTATGTACATATATATGCATACAAATTTCAGGATGATCTTGGCGAGATCATAACTTTAATTTTGTCGTAATTAAATTTATAGAGACTGTTATAACAAAAAACCTACCATATTGTCTGTGTCCCAAGTTGTCTGAATTAACGTGCGTTTATTGTATTACAAAGAAATTTATATATATATTTTATAGTAAACTTTATCGTGCTATTAAAACACGTAAAATATAATTAGTTAATATCGAATTCTCTATTTATCTATCACTCTTTTTCTAATTGTTGTGTAGCTGAAAGAATCACCAGTGACATAGAACTCGTAATACATATATTAAATGAGATAAATTAATTTCATTCAGTCTCTCTATAGTTTAAAGAATACAAAAAATATTGTATAGAACAGGATATTATTTTTACATAAATTTATTTCGATAATGCTTCAAGAATTAAACAGAAATGTTTCTTTAGTAACAATAATTTGCAAAAAAGCGATTTTTTAAAGGCAATAAATAACAAATAGATAATTTTCAAAAATTGTGTCAAATCGAATTTTTAACAGTTTTAATTTTTAACATTTCCAGTTATGACCATGCCTTCTGCTTCAGGATATTATATTTTGTAGTTAATGTGTCTTTAAATTCTAGTTCTAATACCTATCTTAGAAAGTCAGGGAACTAGAAATTCTGATTTATGAAACCAGAAGTTATTGTTATGAAATTTAGCCATTTTAAAAATCTAGCTCGAAGCCCGTTTTATTCTAGTTCTGGGAACAAGAAAATTCTGGTCTACTGAATCCAAATATTAACTAGAACACGCTAGCAAAGGGAACTAGAATTTATAAGGATGACATGGAACTATTTTTTCTAGAGCCACAATTTATTTTCTAGATGCCAGAGGCAGATTTTTTTTTCAGTGTAGAAAAAGCAAAACTGAGCAAAGAGACAGAGAAACGCAGGCTTATATACCCGCTACGGGAACGATTCCGCCTAAAGAAAAGCAACCAATGAGAAGAAAGCAGCCCGAAGAACTGGGTGGACAAGTAGCGACATCTACCGGAGAACAAACAAAAACTAAAACTAAAAAGCGAGAAAAAAAAAAAGCTTAAAATTAAAGATTTCCAAATGCTTGGAAAATAAGGAGTATTTGATAAGTCATTGACTAAGGAGTGAGAATTTTTAATGATGTGGTAAGCTTCCCAAAAAATTAAGATCAAGAATAAAAGGACACTTATGTATAATGGTGGCTGAAGAAAAGTTGAACTTACGTTGTGAAGACCAACAATGTTGAGCAATAGAAGAACGTTTAAGCTCTTGATTTTTGACACACCTTTTATGCGCCTTTAAACGAAATCTGAGCACGTTTAGTTTGACCAATATAAGAAAGACCACATAGGCAAGAAATTTGGTAAATTTGCTACCTTTTCATACATTATTTGTGCATTTATAATCAATGGTTTTCTGCCTTTAAACATTTTTGCACAAAGGGTTTATTTGCTATTTTACAGTTATAAATGTTTGATTAGATATCTTTTTTTTTTCTTTTTTTTATCATCTTTACTAGATGTACTTCGTTTAATTTAAGTTTTCTTTAGAGAAACCGACCAGTCCTAGGCAAAGATTGCTAGTTAATTTAATACATTGATTTGTAGTAATATAGTTTAGAATGAATTATAGATACTTACTTTACTTTATCTTGTTCAAAAAGCACTATTGGTTGCACAAAACAAAATTTTTCATTCGCATCTTTTCAGTTTTCTTGACATTGAAGGACTGTGGGTGTAAAAGTTTCACTTATAAAATATTTCTATATTTTTATTGTAAGAGCCTTATATTTATGAACCTCCTAAATCAATTATAATAAAACATATTTTAAGTAAAAGATTTGTGTGGAGTTATAAATAGTGCACAAAATTCCTATAAATTCAAATTAAATTAACTTTTATTGGCAAATTGTATTAAATGATTGTATAAATATTTTCATGTAGTTACAAAAATTCACGAAAAATGCTTTAGAATATGAAATTTCCATGAATTTATAATTTGGGATATAAAGTATTAAGAGGTGAGACAAGAAGACACGGGCCCAGGACTTCAATTGTTTCGGGACCCTAAATCAGCAAAATTTTCATGAATTTATAATTTGGAATATAAAGTGTTAAGAGGAGAGATAAGATGACACGAGAGTAGGGAAAGAATGGGAGTTCAACCCCAGCGAGGAGGGTGGAGGAGGAGAGGAGGAGGAGGCCCACCACCACCTCACAGAGAGAGGAGGAGGTCCTCCACCACCACCTGGATGAGGAGCTTATCTGA
>OZ025299.1:79501143-79631143 GCA_964019185.1 Maratus speculifer
GCTGTTGGAAATGAAAAGAGATACTCACATTCCCTTGGAATTTATAAATTCGATTTTTATTACTATTAACCTCTTACCCTGTTGAAATTTTACTCAAACTTTTTAAAATATTTCACACCAGAATTTTTATTTAAATCCATTTAACATACTTATTTAACTAAAATATTTGTGTTATTTATTTAATTTACTTTATGAAAAATTTTCTGGTTTGAATCGAATGAAACGCATTATAGGACTGGGTCGATTAAACCTATTCAGGATAGGAAGGTTAAAAGGAACATCAAAAAGAAAGTTTTCTATTTGAATATGGCGCATATCAATACGAATGCAGTCCAACATGTTATTTCTGCTTACAATATAGCCTAAATGTTTTTTCACAAGTGCATATTATCGAGATTTGTATCAGCCTTCCCTGAAGTTAAATCCAGGTGCCAGGACGGTAATAAATTGTTCGCATCAACGACGGTCTTTACAAGCTAAAACAAGATTATTATTATTTAAAAAAAAAAAAAAAAAAAAAAAAAAAAAAAAAAAAAAAAAAGTTATTATTTTTGTATTTTTATTAATATCTTTAAAGATACTTACGGTAAGAAACGTTGTAAGCTATTATTAAATTAACACTGTTTTTCGAAAGTTATCGTCTATCTTTACAAGAAAATGAACAGTAAAATACAATTATTATGCACATAATTTTTAAAATTCATTATAAACTAGCGGCCTTCGCCCGCTACGCTGGTCGGTTTATCTAAAGAAATCTTGAAGAAGTAGTTAGATAAGGTTCAGACATACATTTAAAAAAAAAAAAAAGCAAGTCGATCATTCAAAAAACGTTGGGAAATATCAAATATTTACTGTAATTTTTTAAAAAAAACAAAGTTTCGAAAAAAAAAATTAAATCGAAAAAAAAATTACACTGACATATTAATGCAAGGAAATTTTCCCAGAGAGAAAATTCGCCTTGAATACAATATTTCAAATTCTTTTAATTGCTTATAGGCGTTAATGCCAACATAGTGAAAAAAAATTCCATGCTGGGAATCGAACCCGGGCCATCAGTATGGCGCACTGACGTTCTACCGACTAAACCACATGGAACGACAGCCAGCTTGAAACTTTCTCATACTTAAGTAGACTGGCGAAAACATAACGATAGCGCGTTTTAAAATCGCACAGTGACATCTATTGGATTTTATATGTACTAAAAAACGTTATGTACTAAAAAACGTGAGCAGCGCACCTAATAGTTTCTTTTGTTTCTTTTTGTTACTTTTTTGTCTGTTGTCCGATTTTGATGAAACAAAGCCTATACACTGCCCGGGAGTGTGCATTCTTCATTAGTGAAAACCGCATAAAAATCCATTCAGTAGTTACGAAGATAACCTCGAACAAACAGACAGACAGACAGACAGACAGACAGACAAAAAATTCAAAAAATTTTTTTTTGTGTTTCATTGGTTTTCTTTTATCGCCCTGACTCCATTTTTGTCAATTATCTTCAATGTACAGACACACCGGGTCCTACTGTTTTATTATATGTATAGATAGGGTTCCAAGTCGTATGCTTAACAAATCTCAACCAGAAGGATTATAATACATTTCCGATTAATATCAGCTCTTACTAACTAAAAAGAAGTTTTATTGTTATTTTTGGAATATTTTTTTGTTGGTGTAACATTGTATTTTGCTAATCTAACCCGTCTCGCGTCTTTTCGAAGAATGCCATTGATCTCATATAAACGTCTTTCTTACTGCAATCAATATGCTCAGTGCGCATAATGAAAATAGTTAAAAAAAATTTCTATAAGTAAAACATAATACACAATGATTTACAGTTAAAGAAAAAGAAAGTAATTTAAAAGACGTTTCTAAATTAACCTTTAACTGCTGATAGTACTCTCACAGACCGCTCGTTTTCAATTCTCAAACTTTAACCAGGGAGCAGTCGCACAGAGTACACAGTTAAAAATCTTGTCCTAGTTTGAACCAAATTTTGGTGCTCAGTAGCTGCTTGGACTTTAAGCTTTCTTAAAGTCCGCTCACAGCAGTATGATTGCCACTGGCGACTATATTTTATATTTTATTTGCATAACTATTTATTGAAAATAATTAATATTGTAATATATTTTTCTCACCCAAGTTCTGAAAGTGCATATGAAAATTTTTTGACTTGAGGACGTGGTGCGAGGTAGGGTGGCGAAGGGAAAACTATCGCCAATGGCAACCTTGCGGTAGTTATGCGACAAATTCTGACGCATCAATTAAGGTTTGATTACAATATACCTTTTGGGACCGAATTTTTTATCATTTTCAGAACAAAAATCTTTTATTTTAATAATGTTTATCGTAGTGATCGAAACAGACTTACTGAAGTTTAAAGATTATCTCATTGTCTGAAATTTAAGGAATGTACTTATTTTGTGTGCTATTTAATCTATATTTATGTCTTTAATTTATATACATGTCTTTAACTCTTTCGGGTTCGATTTTTCTTTCCATTTTGAGAACAAAGTTACTTTTATTTTAATAACATTAATTGTAGTTGTCCAAATAGAATTACTGAAGATAAAAAATTATCTCGTTGGCTGAAATCTAACAAATGTACTTATGTTGTGTACTATTCAATCATATTTATATGATAATAGGCTAAGGAAGAGGTTTTTGAAGGCGTTTGAAAAATAATGTACTACAACAGGATTTGAATGAATATTACAACTTTCTAATTTTTTTTTTTTTTTTTTTTTTTTATCACACATGGTTGGCTCAGAAAAGAAAAATATATTTTTTGTTTAAAGAGTCAAATAAATGTATAAAATTAAGGAATCGCCAATAGTGCAAAGAGAATTGAGTAAATTATTAATATTATTATTGTTACTATATGTCAAAGCATAAAACAAATCAAAAAATGAAAGGCATAACCTTATGTTATCATTTCTATATGTTGAAAGTAACAAAGTAATTGTTAAGACAAAGTAATACTCGATTAAAAGACATGCACTATTAATAGTACATCAGACCCAAAAGGGCTATGCCATGATTGGGAGAAATGCTTAAAGAGCGGTGTCGAAGTTTAATAAATACTTATGCTAAATTAAGTTACGAACTATAATGAAATTAATACTATTTTTCAGAATTGTAATAAAGCACATAATAACAACAATTACTACAAGTATTTTACAGCACTGTCGGCGTTGTTATTAATTATTTAAAAATTATGTGTCAAAATAACATTAAATTGCTTTGACACTCAAAATGTAAAAACATTTTGTAGAACGGAAGAATAATCATCATTTACCAGAAAAACAAACAATGAAACACATTTTTTACGCAGATAATCTTCGAAAAACATCGAACGAGGCCCGAAAATGATTCGCGGTCCCATGCTTAACGAAGCCTAACCAGAGGGCCTGTAATAAATTTTTCGATTCAACAACAGCCTTTACTAGCCAAAATGAAGTTACAACAGTCTTATTACTTCCCCCGATCAATTAGATCCCCATAAAACATCAAAAATATATCCTCTCGTACCTGGAAGACCATCTGCTATTTGACATTTTAATTGTAAACGTCGAATTATTTACAAAGTTGAACTTTCCTTTCCTTTTATTCTCGTCCGTTAATCGTGATGATTGCCTTGCTGTTTAATCTGTGCTCATAGTAGAAATATTGAAACAAGTTAAGTGATTAGCGAAAGCCGTTCTACATAATTATTATCTATCTCTGTCATGAGATTGCTAAGGTATGTCTTTTTCTTTTGGAACGTGGATGGCCAGTTTTGAAATATAAGGGTGACGCCGTAAAGGTCAATGAGATTTAGGATTAATTGCTGCGTCCCGTTGCCTTTTTGATTTTTATGGGGACCAAATAAATGACAAAAAGAAATAGATTTAGTTCCGATTCTAGACATCATACTTTAAAAATAATCAATTATTCGTTTGTATGGTAATTTTAAATATTTTACTGCATTTTCGTATTTACATTTTTTTTGATGTGGGTAAAATATAATTTTTCTGCCAGGATTTTTTCAGGATAAGAACATGAAATGGTCAGTCACAAAATTGAAAATAACTATAAGATAATTATTCAGTTAATGAAGATAGATATTGATAGCAATTATTAAACTGTATACTTATATTTAAATGTATAAAATATTGTTTTGCTAAGACGTTGGCCAAATAAACATGTTTAGAACTAGAAATTTTATTTAATAATTTAGAACTTATTCTTCTGTCGTATGTACTTTATTTCATTTATTAAGTATACCTCCTGGTGCAAAACATGTTATTGATTTGTGGCTCAAATGTTTTGTTCGTATGTTGTTTTTTATGGTAGATTTTTCCGTCTTGATTTATCGCTAAAGTGTAAAAAATCTGTTTACTATTTAGAAAATTAAAAAAAAAATGTTTTAATATATGCGTAATATTTAAGGATATATGTAACTCTTATCATTCTTTATGTCGCATCTGCCTAATAACATCGCAAACGAATACCCCATTAGTGCCTGGCGTTCCATTTTTGGGACAGTTTCAAAAAATTCAAGTTATCGCCTTTCACACCAGTAAAAAGGAGGAAAAATAAATACTTTCTTTCTCGAAACGAAGTCCTCGCTAAATTAAGATAAAAGTTATTCTTTCTTTTAAAGCGGTGGGAAAATGCAAAATTCGAATTTTAGCGAAGAAAATAATTCAGGCACAAATGAGATACGCACATTCAGAAGCCACCAGCGTCACAATGATCAAAATTATTTATAGTCACAAAGGTGATTAAAAGGTTTTTTTTTTTTTTCATATCATATAACTTTTGGGATAGCCTGATTTCATAACTCCTCTGTAAAGTCACTGTGACTGATTTTCAGTCGCATGCATTTTGTCACAAAAGAAACACAATTAAGTGGATATGACTCATCTTCTATGTCACGCGACGACAATATTGACAATATTAATTGTAATACGAATTGAATAGTGTTTCCAATAGAACGATAAAAATGCCCAGCCGGGAATCGAACCCAGTTCCTTAGTTTACAGAACTGATACTCTACTGTTTAAGCTAACTGAGACGACAATCATAGAAATCGAACTCATGGAACTTGGAAATCGAACCTGGAGAATCTAGCCTAGATCCTTGGCTTGGGTTTGCCCCAAGCCAAGGATCGGGCTTCGATTCCCGAGCTGAGCAATTTTTCATTCTGTTGGAAATACTATTCAAGTTGTATGATAAATATGCCAATCAGTTTGATTGTATTGAAATAACAGTTTATCTACGTACCCATCTTTATATGAAGTTTCTTTACCTGCGGGTTATTCTCTTGAGCTGTCAACATGACAGACCAGATATTATTACCAATAAAGTTATCTAAGAAAAATATGCTCGACGGCTGTCGTCCCAATTAGCTTAACACTAGAACAAACAAAAACTTGAGTCAAGTTTTATTAAAATATTTCAAACAAGAATTTTGATTTAAAACAGTTTAACTTTATTATTTAACGGTTTTCTTCTTTGTATCTTTTCAACTTATTTCATAATCAAATTTCTGGTTTGGACCGAAACATATGCATATGATAGCCGTCAAAAGGACGGCTCACGGTTGTTCTAGTGTTAAATTGTAAAGCATCGGCCCTGCAAGCCAAGGATCTGGGTTCAATTCCTGGGCTGGTTCGCTCAGTTGGAAGTACCATTCAATTCCTTTACTTTGCCAATTAGTTTAATTGTGTTAAATATAATAGTTTAATAATTGTTGAATTTGTGTCACAATACTATTAGAGTATTAAAGTTACCGAGTCAGACATATTGAGTCTGCCTGTCAATCACGGGCATTAATGCTAACTTCCAAAATAATGATCGCAAAAGATTTTTGGGAATTCACTTCATTAGCACGAACTGCGGTTGGCAGTAAAATCTAATAATCATCTTGGAGTAATCATTACGGATTTTCGAAATAAAAGCTTTTACGCATATTATCATACTTGCAAGTTTGTTCCATTAGTTTAAAAACATCCTGTATTCAGCAAAATGTTAAGTGAATCTGAGATTCTAAACCAGAAATCGGGTCATAAATTTATATTTAATGACATCATAAATAATACCCGATTAAATATCGATTTAATTTTCCAACTACATGTTACTAGCGTTCAGCGCGAAAGCGGTACAAAAACCACATTAAACACTATTGATAATTTCAAGATACCGGTCACAGAATGATCGGCAGTAATTGACAATCGACTTAAAAAGTACAAACTTTATCATTTTATTTAAAGTTAATATTCCACTGGTCATTCGATGATAAGTATTGACTGGCGGCGGTCAATAAGTGAGTTCGAAATTCGAACCCTGCGATTTTGAATACACTAGTTTTCCCTAACCACCATCTTTTACCTTATGAATATTTCTTTTGGATTTTTATTCTGGTGGATTCTCCATAGTCAGTGTTACTGGCAGCTTTCCACGTTTGATATTTCTCTTATGTACAGGGATTGTGAATTCCGTAATGATTATTAAACTAGGTTTATTCCTTGTTCAGTAATTTGACAATCAATCAGCGAACTGGCACAAATACTTATTCGTCAGTGTGAATTGTTATGCATATGCATAATCAAAATCAATACTAATACACGTGCAGAGTTCACGTTATATCATGTCTCATTCGCTCATATGGAGATACCATAGCTGTCAACTTGTACGGATTTTTCATGCCACTAAAATTTTATGGAAGATTGTAGCTAATTGAATCACAGAAATTTAAGGAATATTAGCTTTTAAATAAATAAAAAATTTTCATTAAATTTTAGCGGTAGGAAAAATTCGTACAAGTTGGCAGCTATGAGATACTTTTCTTTATTTCTACTCTCCCAAAGCAATTATGTTTTACTTTAACCTCATTGTTTAATAGTTATATGCATATATTGATTATAATACGAGATTTACTCGTTAATTTTCTTTTTAAAAAGCTAATATTTAATTTTAATAAGTAAAGTTTTGAAGACAAATAGAAGACATTTATTTGAAATTTAGCTTATGACTACACTGTAAAAAAATCTCTGAAAATGACAGGAAAAAACTGTCAATATTGGCTCCAATTTAAAACCATTTATTTTTCAGAAAATGTCTAATTTTCCATTAAAACAATTTTTTTGTGTATTTTTTTTTCTGTAGAAATACGAGGGGGAGTCTGAAAATAAGTTTTCCCTGTCGACTGTGGTCAGAGTTGTGTATGAGAGTCAAAAAATAGAATGAGACATGAAAGATAAGACATATCTTTATTTTTCCACATAATCACCAAGTACATTGAGACATTTGTCATACCACTTGATAAGCTCCAAAGAACCCTCCAGGAAAAACTCAGGGCTTTGCATACGGAAGAAGCATTTAGCGACTTATCCCCGTATGCAAAGCTCTGATACTTTCCAGGAGGGCTTTTTGCAACTAATCAAGCGGTATAATAACTGTCTCAACGTATTTGGTACTTAAAGTTGACAAATAAATCTGTATCGTATCTTTCATGTCTCATTATACTGTTTGATTTTCATACACACTTCTATCCATAGACGGCAGCGGAAACTTATTTTTCGACTCCCCCTCAAAAAAAATTTTATTTACAGTAAAAAATTGTTTTTATTTAAAACCGTTTTTTTCTGTAAAAGATATAATTTTTTACTGTAAAAGTTACAGAATTTTTTACAGTGTATAGTCACAGAAATTGTGACATAACTACTGTGAGCAGTCTCTGAAACTACTTGATCAAAAATTAAATAAAAATGTTGATTGTCTGATAGGATACTGTTTTTATAACAATATCTATGTTCATGAAAAATTATAGAAAAGGAGACAAATGTTTCTTTATCTGCGAAAATACATTAAAACCACGAACGAAATTGTACAATACCCTCATCCGAGTGACTCACTCTTCCGGAAGCAAATTTTATCTTTAGAAACCCCAGAAACTAATATATTTTCGAGACTTAAAATTTCATTTCCAAAAGCAAAGTTTCTTTCACTGCCAATGATTTTCTAAAACGTTTTCGAGTAGTTTTTTGAGTGTATTAACCATTTTTTTTACCAGAAATATAGGTTTTTCGGTTGCTATTCATTCTTAAGTAAGCATTTTCATGTTCAAAAAACAAGTGTTTCATACATGATAAATTAACAGCATTCTGACTAATATCAAGATTAATAATATTTTATTACTCTTGCATGTATAAGCTCAATTACGCAGCTAAAAATGATTGATTGAAAATTTATAGCATGTAAAAAACAATATTCCGGTTTGAGAAAAATAATTAATATAGTAGAAAATTACTTTAAAATGTTTCCAAGAACCAGTGGTAGCCATAAAGACTTTGTTTTTATAAGTGCTTCTTTAATTAATTAGTTTCTAAATTACAACACATGGAGAAGGTTTTCGGAATCATGGATAACACGAAAGATCCTGTTGCACATTGCCATTCGTAATTATATTATATTTTCGTACATTAATCTTCTCAGTTCTGATGTCGCCTGGAAGCGACACTACTCTCTTAAAATGTCAGCCAAAAAATAATTCAAATTGAGTAGAAATTCGCTCAACTCGCATTTTAAAAGGCAGCATCTCATAAAGAGTTGAAACAACTCAAGTAAGCTTGTTGTTTTTAAACAATTTAAATCACGATGAGTTATTTAAATAAGCAATCTAAATCAACAGGAGTAAAACATTCGAAAAACAGCTCATTCACGTCTCAATAAATTACAGTTCTCTCCTGAGAAGCCAAATCCACTCTTTCGTTTTAAGAGTTGTTAAAACTATATGTAGACATTTTTAATAAATGTGTGCATATTAAAAGATTTGATATATCAGGGCTCCCAAATGGTCCGCGAACTGAACATCAGAATTTTCTTAGAGAAATTTTCCTTTTAGATTTGTCTTGCAAATTGCCAAGAATTCACGTTTGGAAGTTGATTCTAGCGCAAACGTATCATGAAATTTTTTGTTAAAATTTACTGATGTTCAGTTCGCGGACCATTTGGGAGCCCTGTATATAGATTGATGCATCTTTGGAGATATTTTATAATAAATTTAAACTAGTTTTTAGTCCCACGTAAAAATTGTCTCAGGACTGAGGAGGTTAAGAAACATGCGCTTTTTTAAAAAGCGAGTTATAGTTAAAATGCGCCTATTTAGAAGTCTCTAAGGTTGAACTAGGGACCAACGAAACAAAATTTCGCTAGTATCTAGTTAAAGTGGCCTGATTTTAAAAAATAAATAAATAATAATAATAATAAAATGAACATGTTTTTTAACATCTGTTGTATCATGCTTTTTCCTTGTGTCCTGACCCAACTGTATAAGAAAATATAAATTACTGTATAAGACAACTAAACCGCTTTAAGGCAGCATTAATTTTAATTGTATAACCTTTTTTTTTTTGTTGTTTTTTTTTTTTTTTTTTTTTTTGTTTTGTTTTTATTCTCACATAGAGCCTACGATTAAGTACAATAGTGTTATAACTATTTTAAACATATTATTTCATTCAAAATCGAGTAAACCAGCAATTTACTGTCACATAGTCGCACAAACATTTCAAATCCATTCGTTGAAAGCTTCCTATCAAATTATTAAACACAAAGACAAAATAATAGCCTTTTTTAACGTTTTACTAGATGTAACATTTCCGTTTATGTGTTCGAGTATACGAGTGTTAACGAACACACGTGAATACGTTTGCAACCAATTACTGAAACGACATAACCTTTTGCTCATGTGAAACAAAGTAGAGCCATAAATATCATAAAGTGCTTCTACGTAAACAAATTAAAGACAATCACGAGCAAAATGAAGACGGTACGTCGAATGTCTAGTGCTTTAACACCACTTCTCAGCTGGTCAGATACGCTGTTAACCCACACGGTGTCCCATTATTTAAACGAGCCAATGCCCATAGGGCCCAATCAGCCCCCTATTGGGACGTAAATTGCGGAACCGCCATTTTGTTCCGTAGTAGAGTCTTCACTGAAGAAAAACAAAAAAAGTAGAAAAAGACACAGACGCCCCCCACAGAGACTTCCAGCAGTGGCTCGCCTACTTAACAACCTGAACACAACAGGAAAGACATTAAATAGGGGCGAGGCACAAATTACGTACTATAATGCAGTTGTTATCTTCTTCATTTATTGTTAACGCCACTTCCTCTCAAAGTTAAGCATATTTTAGAGGATTTCAAAGAAGTGAAGCGACACCAATTAGTTCTTTACGAAAATAAAGAGAAATCGATGTCGGTTGTAGTATAATATTTTCAGTTTAAAAATTAAATAAAATAGATCAAATTTCAATATTCTTCAACTATAGGCTAAGGAAAAATAAAATTAGCTCAAATTTTAAAGAATTACAGCTACATATAATATTAATAAAATTGATTTTTTTTTTTTTTTTTTTTTACGGTAAACACATAATTTCTTCATGATGCTGAAAATCTTCAAAAATCCTTTCAAGTTAATTAAACTTAATATACTCATTTGTAACCCATTAATTGGCAAAACTATAAAGAAGGAATTTTCAAATTTCGCGTTGAAAGTCATTTGCCACCACAAAATCAGAAAGGCGATTTTCGCTTTTTTAAAATATGAAAATTTCTGTCAATATATAAGGAATTTCTTTTATCTCTAAAATAGTGGTGGCAAAGTAATTAATTTAAGCAAGAGCAATTATTTTGACTGTTACGTGAACGCAACATAAGTGAGTAATGGATTAAAAAAGACACCAATTTTGAAATGATTGTATATTTTTACATTTTACAAATTAAAAAAGTATTTTTTTTTTCATAAAACAAAACAGAAACATATAGTGTAAAAAGAAGACAGCACCAAAATTATTTTGTATATATAACTGTCTTTTATAGAATAATAATAATTAATAAAGTAGTAATATTAACACTAGAGCTACTGAAAATTTGACTCAAACTTCATAAAAATATTTCACTCCAGAATTTTGATTTGGAATAGTTTAACTTTATTATTCAACGTTTTTCTTCTTTGTACCTTTTAAACTTATTTCAAAATAAAATTTCTGGTTTGAACCAAAAGATATTCATATGGCAGCCGTCAAAATGACGGCCCATGGAAGTTCTAGTGCTAAATAGCACAAAAATTTATCTTTCTTTAAATGATCATCATTTGTATTATAGTCTGGAAATTTTATAAAATTTGTAATGTTTCCTTTTCAACTAGTGTCCCACAAACGAAAACCCCAACGGATAAATGACTTGATCTACAAAACAAAAGCTTCTTTTTGACTTTTTTTTCGCAGAAAGAAGTTAAAAATTTCAAACTCCTTTCAATCTTAATCAGTGAGTCCAAGCTGTGTCCAAGCTTTATTAATAAAATTCTTTTGTACAATTCTCGAATGCTGTCTTTGCTCCCCTTTGAAAGCCAAAGAAGTTAGCAGTTATTACTTATGAGATAAATTTTTTATATTTATTACTTCATTGCTATTTTATATTATTAGAGCTTTCATGTAGGATACGGAGGAATTTTTCGAAATTATCCTCCCATTAGCGGATTAGTTTTGAGGAAGTTGATTGGAAGCAAACACGCATCTCGAAACTTATGCCACATTTAAAGGTAAAATTAAGTAAGATGCGGTGTCTTAGCCTATAAACTCCAGATACAGATCATTATTTTTTAATGTAGCCAAATTCTCCTCTAGTGGGCGTTTGCATAAAGAAGACACTTATCTAAATATCTCATGTCCTCAATGATGATACTTTGCAAGGTGTCAGAATATAAAGATCGAAAACGGTTTTTTTAGCCCCTCTTATCCTTTCGAATTGCTTCTAAAACATGTAAATAAATATTTTCAAAACAACAAATTTCTTAATATAGTAAAGCTTTTAATTTGATTTAAACAGATAAATATTCCGTTAACCATGATGTTTTAAAATATAGCCCGTTTAAAATTGATTTTAATGCCATTTGAACAATATATTTTACACTTAAAAAAAAAAAAAAAAAAAAAAAAAATTGCGAAGAATTGAGAAGAAAAGGGAAAATTTCTTTACAGTAGGCAGTTATTATTTTATATACCAAATGATAGTAATAGAAAGCTTTTGCTCTTTTATAACAACCGGACAATCGGTCAATCGGAAAATTTTGTTGTATAATGTTATTTCACGCCTACTTTATTAAAAATTCAGATTTCTACATTGGCACCTCATTTTGAAATAATAAAATTCCGATTGTTTTCTTAATGAATGAAATTCTTAATGAATTTCAAAATGAAACATGAAAATTATAAGAAATTTACCATTTCAAAAATGTAGTGTCAATGAAAAAATATGAATTTTTAAAAAGTAGGTGTGAAATAAAATAATACGACAGAGCTTTCTTGATCTAATACAGTGCAAAAAAGAAGAAAAAAGGGAAATTGTGCACACAAAAAGCTGATGTAAATTTAGTTTTACCTATATTGAAGAAGTGTGTGAAAAAGCCCCAGCTGCAAAATCCCCTTGGATACCTACGTGTACTTACAATAACAATAATGTTTCAAATATCTTATACTATAATGCGAGCAAAAATTGTGTGCGTGTGTGTGTGTGTAAATTTTATCTCAAAAACGGCTCTAACGATTTTCGCAAAATTTGGATTTCACCATTTTCGGGCACCAGAAGACCATTGGGCTAGGTCACATGTTCGAAAAAATTCGATTATCGGGTCATTTTGGGTCAGGATCAAGCTATTTATATATAGAGAACGGCTGGATTGATTTTAAGGAAATTTTGTATCAAGTCGTTTTTGGCACGAGAAAACTATTGGGCTGGGTCACATGTTCGAAAAATTTCGATTAGTGGGTCATTTTGGGGTCATTATGGGTCAAGCCATTTTTATCTAAAAAACGGCTCTAACGATTTTGACCAAATTTTATATTTTATCGTTTTAGATTACAAGAAGACCATTGGCTTAGGTAACATGTTCGAGAAAATTCGGTTAGTAGGTCATTTTTGGGATCATTGTGGGTCATGCTATTTTTATCTAGAGATTTTCTCACGCAATTTTGACTAAAAATTGCATTCTATGGTTTTCGGGCACGAGAAAAACATTGGGCTAGGTTACATGTTCGAGAAAAAAATTTAATGGGTCATACTGGGTCATTAAGGGTCTGGGTCAAACTATTTATATTTAAAGAACGGCAGAATCAATTTCATCAAAATTTTGCCTGTAACAGTTTTTTGACACGAAAGCTAATGGGCTAAGTCACACGATCGAGAGATTTCGATTATAAGAGTCATTTGTGGGTCATGATGGGTCATAATGGGTCATGGTCAAGCTATATCTAAAGAACAGGTGGATCGATTTTAACGAAATTTTGTATACAAAATTTTTTGGCACGAGAAAATCATTGGGCTAGATCACATGATCGAGAAATTTCGATTAATGGGTCATAAAAGGTCATAAAGTGTCTGGGTCAAGCTATTTATATTTAAAGAACGGCAGTACCAAGTTTAACGAAATTTTGTGTGTAACAATATTTATACACGAGAAAACTAATTGGCTAAGTCACGTGTTTGAGAGATTTAGATTATAAGGATCATTTGTGGGTCATGATGGGTCATGGTCAAGCTATATCTAAAGAACGGGTGAATCGATTTTAACGAAATTTTTTATGCAGCATATTTTTGGCACGAGAAAATCATTGGGCTAGGTCACATGTTCGAGAAATTTCGATCAGTGGGTCACTTTTGGGTTATTCTAATTTTATCTAGACAATGTCTCGCGCAATTTTGACTAAATTTTATATTCTATCGCTTTCGGACACAAGAAAATCATTGGGTTAGGTCAGATGTTTGAGAAAATTCGATTAATGTGTCATTTTGGGTCATAATGGGTCAAGATCAAACTATTTATACCTAAAAATTGGCTCAATCGATTTCATCTAAATTTTGTATCTAACGTTTTTCGGCACGCAAAAATTAATGAGCTAGGTCACATTTTCGAGAGATTTCGATATAAGGGTCATGCTAATTTTATCTAGAAAATTGTTCACACCATTTTGAGTATACTTTCTATTATATCGTTTTCGGGCAAGAGAAAACCATTGATGTAGGACACAATTCAATTAGTGGGTCGTTTTAGGTCTTAATGGTTTCGGTGTTATTCTAATTATATATAACAACGACTCAATCAATTTTACATAAATTTTGCAACGAAACGTCTTTTGTCACGAGAAGACTATTGGGCTGAGCTGCATATTAAACAAAATTATATTAATGGGTCATATCGCTTCATTGCTGAATGCTGTCAAGCTATTTTTACTTAAGAAATGGCTTAAACGATTTTGATTCATTTCATACTCTACTGTTTTTGATTACCTGAAGACCATTGAGCTAAGTCACATGTTTGATCACATTTGATTAGTGGATCATTTCGGTAATAAGGGTCAGGATCACGAGAATATGGCAAAAGCCAATAAGTTGGAGAAATTTGACAAAATACTGGCGAAATTTGGCCGAAAAATTGGCTATTAAGATTACGAAACCAAAACACGTATTTGGCACCAAATGAAAGAATGTGCCCAAATTTGGCTATATCTGGCAAAAAATATTGTCTTTCAGAATGTGAAGACATTTCTTATACATTCTTAATAGTATTCGAGATGCATAGTTAAACTAATCACAGTCGAACTAAAAAAGTGATTTGGATTGATGTCCTTTCGTTGTAAATTTTAAAATAAAATAAAATTTATGAACATTTGCATACAAACATAGTTTTCTTATTGATTGTTTTTATAAATAATACTATTACTAATAACATGTTTTACAGTAATAATACAGAGTGAATGATACATGGAAAATACTATATCAAGTTGAACACAAAGTTAATTTTGACCGAGCTGAGCTCGGTCACCCCTGCTAGTAAATTTAATGTTGCATGCTCGATGCAAAATGTAAAATAAGTTTCAGAGAAGAATTTTGTGAATTGTATACGAATCGTAAAATTTTTAATAATATTAATAATTTATATAGGTGACTACTGATCTTGTAAGTTTATCTTTTTGATAATTCAATTATTTTCTTGTTATTTTTCTAATATTTTTCTTTGAACTCTGTTTTCCATTGCAATTAATCTTTTGATAATTCAATAATTTTTTTATTTTTTTCTAATATTTTTCTTTGAACTATATTTTCCATTGCGATTAATCGGGCAATTTAGAAATCATTTTTAGGTTTATCCTGATTTCTAATCAAAAATTAATCACAATTAATGTGTCTATTTAGCATTGCCCTTGAGAACTAGCTAAATACCACATTTCCAATACTGTTCCAATTTTTGCCAACTCCTATGTTTGATATAGTTTGTTATTTAACGAGTTATTATATACATATATATATATATATATATTATTCTTTACTATACAATTAGTTATTGCATGATCTCAAAAATTATTAACACATTGCGTAAAAAAATTATTAAAACATAAAAAAAATAATAATAAATTAAAAATGTAAAAAATGTATATAATAGGATGGCTGGATGGGTAGATGTTAGAGTACGAAGGAGGGCGGTGTTGTCTGGATAATACGCAATGGTTAATTAACATTATAAAAAAAATGAGAGTAGGAAATGCATTTGTTAAATTGAAAAACACATTGTAATAGATGTTTAATTGACACTAATGAATGGATGATTATATAGTTACATCAGTTAATTCTATTAATATAATTTAATAAATTTACATAATTAAATTGTACCTGACTTTTAATAAATTGGTGACATATAATACAATTTCTAAGTGTATAGGGTAAACATATTAATTATCTATTTTTAAATCTTAAAACATCTTATATTAAGATATTGAATTCAGCTTAGCATAGTCAAATTAACAGATTTTGTTTTAAATCTTAATAGGGTAAACTATGATTATGGTTTATGTTTTCTGCTATCACATTACTCTGTTTTTAATTAATTTTTTTATTTAGTATTATCATGTTGACAATAGTTATTTTTATTTTCCCCTTTTCATTTTGATATCTAAATTTGGTAATTTTGATGTGCCTTGTTTTTTATGTTTTTTCTTTATTTGGTTTTGGTTTTGTGTGTGTTGGTAGTCCCAAATTCGTATTGTTTTGCTTTTTCATGGCAAATACGAAG
Source organism: Maratus speculifer (assembly GCA_964019185.1). NCBI lineage: Eukaryota > Metazoa > Arthropoda > Arachnida > Araneae > Salticidae > Maratus > Maratus speculifer. The sequence goes on from OZ025299.1 coordinate 79,517,251, forward strand.
ATGAAACCATACACTTCATTTGTAGTTCCGAAATATTTGGGACCTGAAGATTCTGCATTGGTTCTACAAATTCCATTTGTTTTCATTTTAATCATTTATTTTTTCCCTCCATGTTCTAAGTGCTATAAGTTATTAATTTCAATGGCTCATATATTGTAATACGATTAATTATTGTAATACGATATATATATATATATATATATATATATATATATATATATATATATATATATATAAGCCGCTCTTTGTGTGTAGGTTCCTTATACAAATCTTCAATTTTTGACCGATTTCGATAAAACTTGCTGTAATACATTTTAGAACATGGAAACGGTCACTGTCCTTTTAAAAGTCATCAGACCTCTATTTACACCTTTTTTCGACAACCTTCCATAATTTTATAGAAATACCTCTTTTTAAATTTACCTCTTTTTCCTATTTTAATCCTTTCTTTCCTGTTGCCAAACCATAATGCATTCATTTGAATTTTTTTAAGTTAAAACCTCTATTTTGCTACAGATGTTTCAATTTCAGGAAAATAATTTAACGAAAAATAACAATTAAAATATCGACATCAATTTATATCGAACTGTCAAACTTTTTAATAATGTTTTATTCTGAGAGAAAACACTTGATCTTTTGAAATTAATTCTTATTATTATCATCCATGTAAGTGAAAGCCTTACTTTTAAAAAACGCAAAATAAATTTCAGTAAATACTAGGTCATTTGAATGCATTTATAGCAATTTTTTACATATTGTAGAAAAAGCGTATATTTCTGTTATACTTCAGCAAAAAAAAAGGCTGCTGATTTTAAAAGCTGAAAGACTTTACTATAATTTTGTCAAAATGACAAAGTATTTGTAATATTTGTAATATTTTTCTCACTCTTCGATTTTCCCTGTTCCTGCATTTCATTCAAAGATATATTTTAATTGGATATAAAATACTAAATACGAAGCTGTATACTGTTAGTTAATATGATTATCCATTTCGGAATTATAAGGATGTTTCCCTTTACGCAGTTCGAAAGAACTTGATTATCCTGTCGACCAAACAACTATTGTAAAACTATACGATTAAATGCCAGTAATCGTCATCGTACACTGTAAAAAAAAAATTCAAGAGGTTACTAAAAATTTTTTAGTAAATTTGTATTCCACAGAATTTTTTAGTAACCATTACAAACTTTTTCTTTGCAAGTGAAACAAGCATTTCTTTTGTAAACTGAACAAAAGAATATTTTGTATAACTAACTTAAAATTTTTTAGTATGAGCCACCAAGCAAATTTTAGTAATAGCTCCAAAATTATTTTAATAACAATTACGTGCGTCCGAAGGGCAGGAACTTCCTTCGAGCTGCATCTAGACTTCTGAAGCGATAGATTTTCGGCAAAAACGCAACAGATGGCAGCACCAAACATTGCGATCAGCTCCAACAGGAAATTCATAACCCCTTTATTATAGATTACTTACACTACATACATTCGGGGCGTACTTGGCGCTGTCCAGTATTGAACCCGGGACCTTTTAGCCTGGAGTCCGTTACTATAACCACTGTGCTATCGAGGCCACGCCAAGTGAGTTCTAGTAATAGCTATTAAAAATATAAAACTATTAACTCTATTCGTTGCTAACTTTTTTCTAGTAATTCTTACAGATTTTCTAGTAACCGACTAAGATTACTAAACATTTTTTAGTAATTACAAGGATTACTAAAGTTTTTTTAGTAGATCGACCCTTTTTTTTTTTACAGTGTAATGTCACATTCCCTCGACATTAAACCCGTTACACGTGTTTGTTACGTCATAGAGTGGTTTTTAATTCGACGTTTTATTTGTATTTGGGTAATTCCATGAGCACATGTCGTGTAAGTCACATACTACGATTTTGGATACCAGTATTTTAGAACGGAAAAAATGTGACTTATTTTCTCAGAGATATTTCATTAATTGAATAAGGCCTTGCAAACCTTTCGAAAATAACGATGGCCAACAATTTAGCAGTTACTAGAAATGTGACTTACACGACAAATGCTCAGGAAAATATCCATTTTTATTAATCTTTTATAGATTTATCTGTTCTTTCATTATTTAAAATAAAAGTTTTGCCAATTTGTATAATTTTGGGAGTAGTTTTGTGATTTATATAATTTTTCGAAATGGGTCGATGGAATAATCAAGTAGTAGCCGCAATTGCGTAATAGAGTATTGCTATTGGATGATCTGAAAAATTCTGTGTTTATTCAAGGAGAAGCGCTGTTTTGTCTTCTAATATTTCACTATTGCTGATAGCAGGGCTCCCAAATGGTCCACCAACAGAACATCAGAATTTTCTTAGGAAATTTTTCCTTTTAGATTTTTCTTGCAAATTGCCAAGAAACGAACTTTGGAAGTTAATTGTAGCTCAAAATCTGTAGAAAGATATCATGAAATTTTCTGTTAAAAAATATTGATGTCCAGTTCGCGGACCATTTGGGATCCCTGTGTTCGGAATGATCTTGAATGACACATATACGTACATTGCGCCTTTTTTGAATGCTCTGCGTAATTCTAGTTTGTGTTGTGCCATAATTTTTATTTCAGTTCAGTGCTAAAAATGAAGGCCCAAAAAGTTCGTTTTCGTCATATTAATCTCTGTTATTTCAAGAAAAGTAAAAATGCTAGTCAGACTACTTGTAATGCTTGTGTTATGTACGGACAAAATAATATTTCAAATGACGATGCTCAACTTTTTTTCGAGAAATTTAAGTACTGTAATTTCAACTTCGAAGATGATGCCCGATGTGATTGTTCATCATCATTTGTAAAAGAGGAAATCTTAAAAGAAGCTATCAAATCATCATGCACTGTAATTTTTGCGATATTTAATCTGTGTGAGCGCTTTTAAACTGTGTAACGTGGACTTTCAGCGGTAGAATATCTTAAAATGTTTTCCTTTAAAGACGATGGTTGTCCAAAGTAACATCATCTTTGAAACTGATATTTCTGCTCTTAAATTTCTCAAACTGTTTTCAAACTGTTTCATCTGAAACAGCACGTTGTCCATATACAGTGCAAATTGTGCGAGCAGTTTGACTAGAATTTTTTCCGTTATTTAAATAACTGAGAATACTACAGGGCTCCCAAATGGTCCGCGAACTGAACATCAATATTTTTTAACAGAAAATTTCTTGATATCTTTCTACAGATTTCGCGCTACAATTAACTTCCAAAGTTCGTTTCTTGTCAATCTGCACGAAAAATCTAAAAGGAAAAATTTCCTATGAAAATTCTGATATTCAGTTGGCGGACCATTTGGGAGCCCTGATACTATAGCGAAAATTATCTTTCTGATTCTCCTTTCTTAACACATCACTAAAAATAAAATTATCTCAGAACACAAGTGAAAATTATGCAGCACGAGCAGAAAAAACTGTATGTACATATCTCGCTCATACAAACTCACTCCTTACCAGCAATAGAAAAAAAAAAAAAAAAGACTCCACTATGAAAAATTGCAGAACTTTCCTGTATGTATAAAAAATATGTATTACAAATATTTAAATATACGCTTATATATTATTTTGGAATTGCAATGCATTTTGAAAATAGTTTGCACATGCACATCACTTAGTTTCATATTTTTTATTATACATATCCATGATGGGTAAGTATTTGGGGTATGGCCCCCAAAGTTGAAAATTTTATGTCCAAACATTTTATGTCCCCCAAATGGTTTTTCTATTCAACAGTGTAAAAAATGGAATTGTGTGATTTTTAGAAAATTAAGAAAAATTGCAGTTATAGCACTTTATGGGTTAGATCATCGGTACCATCAGTATGATTTCAGCATTAATAAATGACAAGCATGTGCTTTATAGTATACACTAGATGGCATGGAATCGAGAATTTCACTAAACTGTAGGGGAGAGTGGGGATGAATGGGACAATTTTTACATTTTTACTATAGTACCTTAAATTGTATACAGTTGTTAATTTTAAAAATATTACTTAAAGAATACTTCAGCATCGAGCAACTTATTGACATACTAATTTCAATAAACAATTATTTTTAAAATTTTTAATAATTGTTTTTAAACATGCATACATACCAGTAGCGGCTGGTCAAGGGGTGCTGCATCAATTTATTCACACCACTAAAATTGTATGGCTATTTCAGTTTTATTTAATCAACAGAATTTGTCGAATAAATATTATGACAGATTCTGTTAAATTTTAGTGGTGTGAAAAATCGGATGCAGCACTCCCTGACGAGCCGCTACTGATACATACTGTCCCATTCATCCCCATGGTGGGGAAGAATGGGACAGATAAAAAAAAAATATTCCAAACATATTTTATTTGAAAACTGACTGATACATTTTATTTTACTACATATTGACTGGAGCTAATATCAAATGACAACAATCCTTCTGTTCTGGCAGTTCCCAGAGGTCAAGTCTTTGGTAGGTTCATAACAATATCATCCAGATTAACAAAATAAATTTCTGGTGGATCGGAATATTAAAATAAGGAATTATTATCCTTTTTTCTTAAGAATTGTACTTGAAGATTATCATGATTGTTCTTTAACACTAGAACCGCGGGAAATTTTACCCAAAATTTATAAAAATAATTCACATCAGAATTTTTATTTAAATTTATTTAACTTATTTATTTTAAATAATTTTTGTGCAGCTTATATGTAAATTATTTTAAAAACTTATCTGGTTCGAATCGACATCTTTTCAGTCCGGGTCAAAATGACCCGTCTCCGCGGTTCTAGTGTTAAAACCCTAGCAACGTAATTATAAATATTGTTTTCCACATATCTTTGTTAGGAGAAAGTCGTCTACTATTATATTATCCAAGCTGCAAACTTGGTGGTCTATATCACTTGAAATCATGTCCAAATCACTTTCATCTTCATCATGAAGTGATAAATTGTCAGATTCATTACTACTGTCCATATCTTTACTAAAAATATTTCTTGAAGGTAGGCAATTTATTTTTCTTATTAGTTTCTGTTCTTTTTACAATTTCCTTTTCCAAATATTATTTTTCTGGTGTATCGGTTAGAACACGAGAGTAGCCTCATTTTCTCCTTTTAACATCTGGTTTCTAGGTAATGACAAAATGTAATTTTATCTATTATGGTATAGCCCTGGGGATGAATGGGGCAGTCCCATTCATCCCCATAACCACATGGTTATATGAAACAGTGATTAGGCTTATCAAGCACTCTCAATATTGTTCATTTGCATCATAAGTATAACAGGAGATTATATTATTTTAACATTTAAAAAATTATAAGTTTTTGAGAAAGTTAACTATCAATTAAATACTAAAAAGATTAAACAGATAAATTTACTTTGGTTCTTGAAAAATACACTTTGTATAATCTTCTGCTTTGGATATTGCTTTGAAACTATGTCTGTTGAATGACCTCAGTACTACCATCTATCAGGTAAATTATCAAATTACTTATGTTTGTGGAACATACATAAATTTCTGTTGTCCCATTTATCACCACTCTCCCCTATCCGAAACTGCTAAGCCATTTGGTTGATTTTTTTTTTTTTTTTTTTTTTTTTTTTTTTTTTTTTTTTGTATTAATTTAAAATGATAAAAATTTTCCATTATACCCACTAAAGAAAATGCACAAACTTGTATTTAAAGTCAAGTTATTTTACTATCGTTGAGACAAAGTTAACGTCATTTTTTTTACTACATTTTAAATCTTTTATTGGTAAGAATCCATAAAGCTCCATTATTGCGATTTCCATATCATTTAATTTTACGTTATTTTACGTGAACTGCTCCAACGTTTTACATGGGCAAAGCCGGGTAATTCTGCTAATAATTATAATAAATTTGATTCCTTGACATTTCAATAAAGGTTTAATTTGAACCATACTCTTTATATCAGCAAGTCGCGTATTATAGTGCTTCCTGTAGGCAAAAACTTTTGTGCTATTTAATGCAATATCCAATCCTCCTTTTAAAATCAGATATGTTAGCTGTTAATAACTTATATGACAGGTAATTTCTATTTGTTTTCTATATTTAATAGCACTTTTATGACGGTGGATTTTTTCAATATTCTCTCAAGTCTGTTTCAGTCTTCTTCTCAAGTGGAGAGGTATCGAGGGATTAAAAGTGTATCCATCCCGAAATCTATCACGGCCTTCGTGATGAACTTTACTAGATAGTAAATATCAGAATATAAACACCAGATATGGATGATTTTTTTAATTTATATTCCGTGCTCCCTAGCCGAGGAGAAGCAGCGGTGTAACTAGGGTAGGAGCCCCAAATCAGTAATATTGTAAGATTTGCTTCTCCTTTATTCATAACAGAACATTTTCTGGTTAGATAGGGAGAACAGAACTTAAAAAAAATACCGGTATTCAGAGCACTTGGACACCCACCCTGGTTACGCCACTGAGGAGGGGGTGAATTGGCATAAAAATGTATCTCAAAACTTTTTAAGGTCTCAGTAATGCAATTTTTCAAGAGCAGAGGTAGGAAGGAATTGGAATATAAAGATTTGTAAGAAAGGTCCGTTATAGATTCTCAGACATCATTCCCCTGGAAGGCAAGGACAGAGAATTGGAAAATAACAACGATCTGACATTTACACACTTAGAAAACATCTTGTAAAATTTTAGCTTCTGAGCTCATCATAGATTTTGCGATGCATTTTTGCAGATCTCCCTCCACATAAGGACCAAATTTAAAAAAATATATTATATTTATCTGATCTTTATATTTTGTTTCACTGATCTTGCAAAATATCATCACTGAGACTTTGAGATGTTTTGAGATACATTTTTATGCCAATTCACCCCCCTCCTCTTTCTTTTCCACTATGGAACACGGAATACAAATTGCAAAAAAAAAAAAAAAAAAAAAAAAAAAAAAAAAAACACTTATTTTTTGTTTATATTCTGAAATTTACTATCTGAAAGTTCATCACGAAGGCCGTGATAGATTCTGAGATACACATTTTACCCCCCCCCCCTCTCCTTTCCATACTCCTCCGCTTAAGATGGAGGCAGAATATAGAAAAAACCTCATTATCCTATGATCATATAAGTGCTGACAGTCATAGAAAATAAACAGAAATTACTTATCACAGAAGACAATAACAGCTAATTTTTCTGATTTTCAAAGGGGGGGGGGGGTTGCATTATGCAGCAAGAAGCATTTTATTATTCGACTTAAATTAAAATATAAATGCGATTGAATTAACTCTATTATTATTATTATTTATTATTATTATTTTTATTAAAAATTAGCGATTATTATACAATTCACAAAGTTCTTTCACTTAAACTAATTTACCTTTTGCAAAATGCAAAACATGCAACATTAAATTCGCATTTGAAACATTATTGCTATTATAAGTAAACATGGGTATTTTATCCGGGATTTATTTAGATAAATTTATAAATATTTACTTTAAACAATTTTTTTTCTTATTTTCTAAATTTCTTCTATTTTCTCCTTTTTAATGGATCAAATTAGGTCATTCAAATGACGATAAAAACAATTTTAAAAAGGCCATATTTTTAAACATGATAGTTAACGTAATCTTTATCTGTTTAAATCAAATTGACAGCTTTAATAAGTTAACAAAAACTGCTGCCGTAAATTAAAATTTTTATTTTTTAACTTCACTCTATGCATTTAATATAACATTTTTTTTTTTCTAGAACAAATATGACGTCTGCTACTGCGCTTCAGCTCAGTGAAATAGAACTTCTCATTAATATAGTAGAAAACACATCCCAAGACATGAAACAGGGCGCTTATTCGACTTTATTTATCCCATGATTAAAATCTAAAGCATTATCTCCATTTTTTATTTGTATAACTTTTATATTATTTATATATTTTTTATATTTAGCTTCTGTTGCTTTCACTTTAGTTTTAAATATTATTTTTAACATGAAAGTTTCTTTTAAATTTTACAAAAGGGAATAAAAAAAATTTATATGAACAACAAATTTATCTATGTAGTTATTGAAGAAAAAATCTTAGTTTATTAACTGCAGCCTCTGTTACAAAATATTTAGATTTATTTACTCCAAATACAATTTTTTAAAGTCCGTATTTTAATTTCAAAAATTAATTTTTTCGTGCTAGTTCAACTTTTTTAGACATTACAGATATTCATTATTCATTTTTCATCATCACAGATATTCATACCATATTTCTATTATTTTATATGATCTTTATCTTAAGAAAAGGACAAAAATACCTTGGAAAGCTCATATAAAATTGGTATAATCTTTGTGTTTGTTTTTTCCTCGAGCACCAAAAAAAGTTAATATGTTTTAAAGTAAGAAAAAGTGTTTGACAAGAGCTTCTAATTGAAAATGAGAAAGGACCCTTCTTGGCTGCAATTCACTGTGAATGCCAAATTTGAAAAAATCATATTTGCGCTTTTTCCATATAAAAGAAATTTGTGTAAAACTTTCTATCTTTACTTTTTAGTAAAACTTTCCATCTTGCTTTAGAGGTTAACTGCATTGTTGACTCTGCACTGCAACTGCACTACAAATCAGTTTTCTGTGCTGTTTTACACTGAGACAGTTTATGGTGGGACTGCATGAATGTGATACGCTGCAGGCAGTGTTGAATGCAGGAGGTGGGCCGGGGGGACATTCCCTCCCGAAGGTATCAAATGCCCCCCCCCCCAATAAAATTTAGATTTTGTGTTTTTAATGGTAAAAAAGTATAATCCCTTAGAACTCTATTGTTTCTCCCCCGAAACCACAAAAGACCATCCCGGAGAAAAGTTCTGAATTCAACACTGGCTGCGGGAACTATGGTTTTTGGCCCTATTTTGCTTTACATTCATGTTTAATCACGTGGTGTCTTTTCTAATTATGCCTTTACACTACACAATTTTATCGTAACAGTGACTGATTTCTTTTATATGGAAAAAGAGCAAATATGATTTTTTCAAATTTGGCATTGACAGTGAATTGCAGCCAAGAAGGGATCCCTTGTCCTTTCTCATTTTCAATTAGAAGCTCTTGTCAAACAATTTTTCATACTTTAAAACATATTAACCTTTGTTGGTGCTCGTCAGAGCATTTTTTAATACTAGTCATTTAAATTTTTTGATAATTATATATTGAATATAAGAAAACCTCAGTTGCTTCTAAATATTCCCAGTACTTTTTCTTATTTCGCTCAATATTGAACTATTTAATCAATGTACAAAAAACGTGAAAAAACTAAATTAATTTTAATTTATTCGTACAGAAATTGACTGATTCAATTAATTTTAGATAATACATATTTTGTAGAAAAATAATGCGAATAGAAATTTTTATTCTTTTCGCATATAGGATTCGTAGCATTCTTATCTACTTGTTTTTAAAATCAGATGTTATAAATATGATATATTTCCGCTATTAGCGCGATTTTTGTGATCTAGGCACCCAAAGGTCGCTAAACATAATTTTGTAGTCAATGCACATAAAAACGAATTTTCCCATTTAAATTCAAAAAAAAAACTAAGTGAAATATTTTTATTTCTCCTTCCTGATATCTTTGGAATAGCTTATTCCAATTATTAAATAATATTCTAGGACATTTTTGAGGAAAATTATTGGTTAAATTATCTTCCTTGGAGAAAGTCGCTCGAAATACAGCCTTAATAGATTTGCGCCAAACCAAGGATGAAAATATACGGAAAATTCATTTCTAGTATTATTTGTAAAATTGACATTGAAATCACCAGCTGTAATTAAATTATTATATAATATACAGTGGAACCTCAGTTAACGATCATAGTCCTTTCTTGTATCTGACTTTCTGTATGTGATATAATTTTTTTGGGCGCTCTATCCAAGAACTAATGCATGGGATTAAAAAAAATTATATTCAGGTAATCCCTGATATAAATTGATGCTGTTTGCTGTTTACATTTTGATTTAAATCGTTCAACAGATGGCTTAACCGTGTGGCATTTTTCATTATTTTCGCAATAGTTCTATCTCGAGAATTAACACACGGATTTTCATCAAACTTCAAATTCAGTTAATCTTTATATGAATTGGCTTTGTTTACGTTTTGGTTTCAATAACCAAACACATGGCGCTGCTATGCTGAATTGTTCCGATTACCACAATATCTCTATCGCAGGAATTAATGCACAAATTTTCATCAAACTTGAGATTTAGGCACACTTTGATTTATATTATTGCTCATTGCGTGTTTTGGGTAAATCTCTCAACAAGTGTCGCATATATGCTGTATTTTTCCCGATATCCGCAGCAGTCCTATTTCAAATTTCAAAAACTAATGTTCGGAATTTCATGCCTTTAGAACCATCACGGTGAGTATATGATTGTCATTTGATTTTGGAACTGTAATATTCAATTTTGACTCATTAAATGCATAAGATAGAAAGTAGTTTTAGGGTTGCCACATCCGACTAGTTCTTTATAATCGGAGTAATCGACGGTTCATCTACACCGTATTGTTTAGCTATTTTGATTACATTGACGATGATTTATCGTCGTTCTTAAGTTTTGTCACTACTTCTTTTCATAATTGATCAGTAATTCGCTTAATCTTCTTACTACTTCTATCACTAAAAGCTTTTTCATTCTTAGAAGTCATAATAAAGTCTAAAATTTCGCAAAACTGATTAAAATTAAAACAATAAGTTAATTTTTTTACTGTGCTGAAGGCCACAAAGCACTCTGATATTCGCACATTCCTCCAAACTTGATTTATAACAAGAGTTATGTGAGGGTTGCCAACTGAACTATTCGACAGCTTTGGTCGCGAATCGAGTTATCCTACGCCGAAAGAGTAAAATTTTGATCACTGAAGTTGGTCATAAACCGAACTTGTCAAAAACAGAGGCGGCCGTAAACCAAGGTTCCACTGTTTTTTCACCGATAAGTTTGCAAATATGGCATTATTTATATATTCAGTGGCGATGATCATTATGCAACTTGGCGATTTAGCCAACTAAATTTGCAATTTTAAAGTAGCGTTTGTTAATAACGGAAAATTGAGAATTTCTATAAGAAAAATTAGGGTAATTACTATAATTTTTATGCACAGTTTTAAGTAAACTCTGATTTTTTTCCATAATTTTAAATTTAGTACATTTGGAAATAGAAGGGAGAGGGAAAGTATAACTTTGCAATGCTTTTTCGACAATATCTCAAGCAAAAATACTTTTAAATGCCAATAATTGCAGATCGTAAATGTTACATTCACTTCACACCATCACAAAAGTTTTTTGCATCACCATGTGTTTTTTTCATTTGATGCTTTCTTGGCACAGATGCCATATATGCACGACATTGTGCGATATTCTTCTGACGCCAATTTCACAAAAGCTTAGTTTTCAAACTTCAATTACATGCATATATATTAAGGTACTACTTAGTTATCCCGTCGACCAATTTCCCCAAACTATACAAATTGCCAAACTCATAGCGAAATTATACTTATAGACATAATTTTCATTTTAAATAACACAAAAAAATAATTTGTAGAATCTTAATAAAAAATACAAATAAAAAGTCGAAATAAAAATCCCTTAATGGCGTTTTAAACACGTGCATCGTATTTAATGTCATTGGATGCGACATTCACGATCATCCATTATTGGCATATAATATTATAGTTTGGCGATGGTTTTTTGGTCGACGGGATAACCAAGTAGTACCTCTATTAACTATTTTCTATTATTTTCAAAAGAAAATAATAATGACTAAAAACCGGTGATAATTGATTAACCTTCGACCAAAAAATTATCGCCAAATTATAAAATTAAATGCCAATAACGGATTATCATAAATGTTACATCCAGTTTACATTAAATAGGTTACCCATGTTTGTTATGCCATAATGTGATTTTGAATTCAACTTTTATTTGTACTTTTATTGATGTTTTACTAATTTATTTCTTCTTTCGTTATTTAAAATAAAAATTATGCCAATATGAATTACATGGTGAATAAATTGATGATTTGTACAATTTGGCGAAACTACTTGGTCGACGGGATAATCAAGTAGTCTTGAAAAGTTTAATTAATAACAACAGAATGAAATGATTTATAAAATTTAACAAAATTAAATAAAGGTAAATAAATATATTTTTTTAATAAACATTAGCCCGGTTATCATATCAGAAAAATAACAAAATTTTCGTACCAATTACGTACCCTAATGCGTATTTGACATCATATCCCTATTTAAAATCAATTGAATGCTATTTAAGATATGGACAGAATGTGAAGTTTTTGTTTTACACTATATCTTTTACTTATGTAAATTAGGACGTTATATGATCATAATTAAAAAAATCTTACATTTAGTTCCTGAAAAGATATTTTGGTTTTCCCAGATACTTTTTTTTCGATGTACTTGTTTTTTCCCATTTTTTTCTACTACTAAAATTCAAAATGTTAGGACACTCGAGAAAATCATCCCATGGTCATATAAAATGCATGTTATTTGAGAAATTAACCATGGATTCAAAAATAAATAAATAAATAAACAAATAAATAAATAAAATAAAAAATAACACTGCGTTCACAACTTTATTATTTAAAGAACTGAAACTAAAAGCTTCGCAATAAAAACAAATAACCATGTTTTTCACGTGATTTGTTTAATTTGAATGAATTATGATACATACATGACAATTTTTAATTAAGTTTGGTGGCAATGAATAAAAAAAACTACAATCGCAACAGCAAAAGACAATATTCAACTGGAGGTTTAAGACATAAATTCGATTTTCTCAGAAACCATCAAACATACAAAGATGAAAAAAACTGTTCTAAGTTTTATCAAGACGATAAAAATAAACCAAAAACGAAGTTAATCCATCCATAATAACGTTAGCTATTGCTTGTTGAATTTTTCGTTAAAAGTTAAATAAAAAACTACAGTAAACTGCGATATATTTTTTAAAGCTATCATTTTATTCGTCTCGTCGAGTTCTATCTTTGAAAACAAAATCACTGTCGTACGTCAACTGGTTCGCCAGAAATTTCAAAGAGACGTTCGCATTTTCTATTTCTTAAACATATTATACCAAACGCTACCGCGTTTGCTATGATATATTAGCCGATTTAGGTAAAATATTGGGAAAAAAGGTAAAGCAACGACATTAACCATTTTAAAGATGAAATAAAAATAATAGTATCTATTTATCGAATACTTAAAAGATCTGAAATAATAAAACAGCATAATCCATAAAGCCTAAGGTAGAACACCACCTAAATCTGCACCAACCTTTCACAAAGTGGATATTTTATTCAATGAAAATCTTTCTATTTCCAAGCATGCAATTTCAAAATAATTAAAATTAATGTCTATCAATAAGATTATAGATTTAATGTTCAGGGTTTCCATAAATTATTATCGGGATTTTCTTGCCTAATTTCTGATATAAACTCTTCGATCCCTGGGTACACATATGTGGACTGCCATTCTTTCCCTTTTTATTAACGATACTCAAACATAAATGCGATTTCAATCTTAGAATGCTATGTATCGATATCCAAGATTCGAAATAATCAAAATACAGTAAAACTCTTTCTCTGAAGTCAAATTGGAGAAAAAATCATTCAGTAATAATTAATAATATTGCATTAATACTCAGTAAATGAAGAGGTTAAGAACATGATAAAAAATTTCATTACACATTTATAAAATTTAACTCAAAAACATTTTTAATAATACAAACAAAATTACATATTCGTAAGGTTGCAACTCAAAACGTCATTAATCAAATAATACTTAATATTAAAATTTTCTCCAATTTTTCAACAGTTATTAATGTGTCTCATGTTCAAAATTAAGAAAATTTTCAGATTTGGTCGATTCTCTCAAAAACTACTGCACAGATTTTGATGAAATTAGGCATGTACATAATTTGATATAATGCAACAACAATAAAAAATGAATGTATACACATGATCGTGCGTAAGAATCAGCGTCAGAATATATAAAACAGAGCTTACAATATTGAATCAAAAATGGGTTAATGAGGAAAATGGTTCATTCTTGCAGTTATGCAACTCTCACAACGCAAATTCATACTGAAAATCAGGCAGTTAATGGGTCCTAGTGATGCTTAGTCTCACTTCTCCATCAACGCTGTTTTCAGGCTTTGTTTGGTTTCGGCAGATGGAAAGCCAGTTTGAATCTTCCTCTCAGAGCATCTCAGACATGCTCTTTAGGATATAGTTATGAAGATCTGGCTAATCAATCCAATATCAATCCAACAAATATCCTCATTTTTCAGAAATTCGTGGTGTAGATGAATTCAATCTGGGCGCTCGTTGCTGTCCATTAAAATGAATTAACGTCAACTGCATCCCTGAAAATGAGCACATAGGGTACCAAGATATCATCAACACGCCTCACACCAGTCAACTTCTAGACAAAGCCAGGGAGAATTGTACGCTCATCTGATACGATGTCTGACCACACCATCAAATCTCCGCTGTGATAGTGGAATTTTTCTTGCTTGTTGGAAGGCCGGTAGCGGAATCATGATTTTTTTTAGATGAAAATACATCGGTAATTTGTATTTAGACCGAACAGAGACTCATAAGTGAATAGGATGGTCCCAAATTGATACCTGGTCCAACATCAATGATCTGTGCACCATGATAAACAGGTTCTCCTTTCCGCAGATGTAAGCGGAACTCAAGCAGGTCTTATTGCTAACAGCGCTGTGTCACATACCCTTTTGCAAACATTTATCCTTAAAACTCGGCTTGCTGTGTCTGCATAAAGGTCACAAGAGAGCTGAGAAGCTGTTGCACTTCTATTACCTTTCGTTGTAACGGACAAACAGCCATCTTTGTTGGACATCATAGCTCTTGGATGATCTTACCCGGGATTTCCGTCTATGTATCCAATGTCCTTAAACTGCTTCTATAAGTTTCATTATTGTGTGTTTCATTGAAGTCACTAGGAATCTGAACTTGAGATTCATTTCTCCACTCTCTTGCAATTTGTCACTTCATTCCATCATCCAAAACTTGGTGCTTACTCATTTCCAGGGTTCGCACAGTTCTACCACTAAATTTTAAGAATATTTTCGAAGTGTTTCACTGCAGGAAAAATATCATAAAATCTGTGAATGAAGGTGGGGATTACGAATGTTGTGGTTTAAAAATTAAATGTAAATTTTCTTATTTTTAATAGTGGTGCCAGAGTCCTTGGAAATTCCAAGGAGTGTGCGAACCTTGCTCATTTCTGGTGGGTTTCTTTTATATCATCGAATGTTGGAAACAAACAAGATATTCGGCTATGTGTGCCAACGAACAAAACGTGAAAATTGCCATCCTCTGTTATACAGCCTGTTTCTCTACCCATTTCACCCCTATACATATGTACACTTACGCATTCGATAGTACTAAAGAGTTTCACTTTTGTTTCAAAGCGTTAGTTTTATCTTTCGTTTTGTACTTTTCATGAAATTCGACAAAATATGCAAATTCTCTTCATTTTGATTATGAGTGTATTTAACTTTGTACACATAATTTCCTAATACCTGTTTGATAAATTTCATAAAATTTAACCCCTTGAGGGGCAAAGTACTTCTGTTCCTTAAATGTTAAAAAGATTGATTTACACCGGGATTAAATAGCAAATTTATATAAAAGAAGTAAAAGCTGTTTCTCTTACACATTGTACAAAACAACACTTAATTCCAAAAATTCCTGTACCAATGAGGCATAAGGGATTTAAAATTAAGTGGTATATATAATATACCGGTGCCCTTCAAGGGTTTAAATAATTATTACAATTTGATTAAAATTTTTATTATATTAACATTAGAACTACCGTGAGCCGTTATTTTGACGGCTACCGTATGAATATGTGCCGGTTCAAACCAGAAATTTGATTATAAAATATGTTTAAAAGATACAAAGAACAAAAACGTTAAATTATCACCTTTAAGTGTTTAAATCAAAATTCTGGTGTGGAATATTTTTATAGAACTTGATTAAATTTTCCTGTAGTTCTACTATTGATAATTTTTTGGTTGCAACTTTACGCCTAAAAATTTTTAATGTTGTTATTTTATGTTATTAAAATAACTTTTAAAGTTGTACATTATGAATATGTAATAATATTTTTCGTCATGTTTTTAAATAAAGTTTGTGAGGCAAGAAAATCTCGAGAATAATTTATGGACACAGACTAAAAATGAAATATTTTGTTTATTTGCACGTTAGTCATACGTGCAAGAAGAGTTGCTTGATCCATCACTTAAAGCTTTTTGCCACCGCTAAATTTTAAATACAATTTCATACTATTTAATGGCAAGAATGTTTAGACTAAATTTTATGTATATTTCAAATTTTTAAAAGTGTGTTTAATGCATATTTTCAATTTATTGTACGTAAAAAAAAAGAATTCGTTAAATGGTTTTAAATAAATCCTGCACTAAATATCATGGAACTTTTAATAAAGAGGAACTGACGTATGCTTAAAATAGTGAAACATCAATTGTAACCGCTTTTTCTAAGGTTGATTACCGCCGAATCAAACTTCCACCAGTAAATTTAAATAGAAATGTTCTGCTTGCTTTAACGCCTTTTTAATACAAATTTTCAATCGTACATAATGGTTAAAATCGACATCAATTTTTATTGGTGAAAGTTTAATTCGGTGGTATTCATATCCTACGTTTGTGCCAGCAATCTAGACAATCTCCTGTCAGTTCCAGAGAAATTTTTTAAAATACCTGGACAAACTGCCACCAGTAAATATAAATAGAAATATTTAACAATATTTATTAGCGAAATTTCCCCCCCCCCCCCACAAGAAATAGTAATTCACGATAAGTTAAAATCTTCTATTAAAAATTTACTGGTGGTAGTTTGCTTCGGCGGTAATCATGAACTGTTGATCCCATGTAAAAGGTTAGCTACCACATTGTGACAACCTCTTAAATTACTTCACTCGCAACTGTTAGACCATACACTATATGTTTCCCCCTCTTTATTCATAACTCCATCCTAAATAATTGAAGAATCAATGAAAAATCAGGGTGCCAAATCATCTAAAAATAAGTAAGATTACTAAAATTTTAAATTCATTAATAGTAAATTAATTAAATTTAATACTCATTTCTCTCATTTTCAGATAATTCAAAGATAAATGTTCTTATAGTGCAACATTGTTTTTGTTCCTTCTGAAAAGGTTTAATGGTCGTAATTTTATCTCTTAACCCTTTCAGTGGCAAGGTACAGCATTCGCAAAATGCTAAAATGAGTTAATGACTCCAGTATTACAATTCAATTTATTCCAAATTAAGAAAAAGTTTTGTCCAGACACTTAATAAAAGGAAATTTTTCATTCCAATATTCTGGTACATATGTGGCATTTTGGGATTAGAATTAAGTGATCAAAATGAACCACCGCCCTTGAAGGATTTAAAGCAATGTTTTCTCAGTTTTGGACAAAACGTTTTAAAAATGCTTTATTTTCTTTTTGGCTTATTTTTAAGACAAAACGCGACGATAAAAAAATTATTGTATTACAAATTTACAATAATTCAGTTACCTATAAAAAAGGGGCAATAAGTATTAGAAATAATTATTTTTTTTAATACTAAATTTAAAACTTTTGTCTTTTTTTAAACCTTACATTGTAACGACTTTCCTCCAAACCTTACATTGTATCGACTTTTTTCGAACGTTAAAAGACTTTCGCGAAATCATAAACAGAACATCTGCTCTTAAACTTAATTGCAAGACATCTTGCTATTTTAATTATCGTTTGCCCTTTTCTTTTCTTCTGATAATTTTGTAGAGCTGCAATTTCTGCACGCTCATCCAAGTTTACAACTAAATTAGGTGCTTCGGATTTGTTATTGCGCGGCCCTTATCACTTGGAAGTTACAGAACGTGCTATCGTAATAGATAGTTCCGGACATTTTTTTACACATCACATTTGCCATTTTTTTAATCTCTAATTCGTAATGTGTGTACATTAAATTGCGTGATGTCTAAATGCCTTCAAATGCAGATGTAGTGAAACCTTGAAAATTACAATCAAGATGATAAATGGCAGTCAAAATGTGATAGATAAAAATGCAAAGAAAATGGCGTTTTTTGAGATAGTTTCAGCTATCCAAAATTTTCTTTAATCCCATTATTACAAGATTGACAAAACCTATCAATGGCTTTCTGATTTTATGCTTTAAAATTCTGCTACATAATATTGTTCTATAAGAAATGTATACATATATGGATTTCTGAGGATCTCCCGATGAAAACATTGAGAGTCCAAAAGTGTTCTACTTCTTTTTAATAGATTTGCATTAATAAAAATCAGACAAATTCATATTTTTCTTGATTAGAGTCAATAAGTATATCACGTATATCACGTAGGACACAGCCCCTTATATTTTTCCTTTCTTTGCGGAACAATGGATTTTTAGCTTATTCGATTGACGATCATTTTCAGACTTTTCAAGCTGTGTTTTTGAGACTTTCACAAAAGTTGTTCTATACACTTACATAACACACTATGTGTATTACATTTTGATTGCCTTCACACATGCACAGTGAAACATTATTTAGTAAACCTGCTCATTTTTCATACAATTTTTATTGGTATTTGATTATGATTAAAGGGTATTGTGTATAATGTTGTTTCTCATGTTTTCTGAAAAGAACATTTTTCTATATTAAGAACTCTGCAAATTATAGGCAAAAAACTTAGCAAAATTTGGGACTGTTATTATGAAAACCTTAATTTCTCTTCGAATATAAATGCTATCAGCATAAAAATTAACACAGTTTATTACAATAAGCCAATTAATCATAATTTACAGTTTGAACGTTTTTGCTATATTAGTTTTGACAAAGTTATCCAAAAGATATTCGTTATTTTTCCATTTGTTGACGGTCCCCTATGTTTTTTATTAAGGAAAACATCTTTGCGGAAATATTTGACCTGTACTATTCTGTTTACACAACTGGAGTTTAAGGATAACCCCTCATGCATTTTTCTACTCTTTTTTTTTTAAAGTCTAAAATCGCAAGTGACCAGTCACCTTTGCCCATATATACTGTAGTTGCAATCGATCATAGTTTTTTGGATTCACTAAAATTTCCTTAAGATTGCTGCGAAGCGTGCTTTGATAAAGAAATCTAAAAGAAAAAGGCATCGAGGAGCACTGCTTAAATAAGTAATGCAAAACAGCACCCTTTTCTCCACAGTCACATTTATTTGAAGATCTTTTATCAATTCTCTACATTAAAAAAAAAAGAGGAAAAACACCTAATAAGCCGATATAAAATACTGTATAATCTGGTTTCTGCACAAAAAATCGCAGTTTGGTTAATACTGATTAAATATTTCGTCCAACTTCGGAAGCAAACTACTCGTTTTGTCAGCCTTCAATACTTTTCTTCTTCAATATTATATTTAACATCGAAAGAGGAAATGGGATAGTCACATTACACTGTCAATAAAAATTATTTCACTAAATTATTTCTCATTTTTAAACAAAAAAGTTTCCATGCTTCTAGAAAACATGCCTGATCCGTGAGTTTTTCCTTAACGTCTAAAAAACAGAAAGAGATTTCGATCATTCCTAGCACGCATGCGTATTGGATCTCTTATTAATAAATCCAAATTTATTTTTTAAATAAAAAACCAAAAATTGTGTAAATTAAAATATCTAATTTAATTTTAAAAGAGCGATTTTTTCGGTTGAATTTTTAAAAAAATAAGAATTACTGGATAAGTGAATAAAGTTAAATAAAATACAATTTACAAAGTTGTTTATAAATAAATATTTGCATTTAAAATATATTTGTATTTAAAGTAAACTTGTCATACAAAATGAACACATTTAAAAAAATTTTAATTAAAAAAAATATAAGAAAAGAATCGATATTGCTAAAAAAGAAACTTATCGAATAGAAATATAACATCCATATTTTACCTGTAGCAATCTACGTAAATATATTTAAAATTCATAGTTTTATCCCATATCAATACTGAAGCATAAAAACTCCAGCCACAATCTCATTAAAAACGAAATCTTCCCGAAATTAACATTAAAATTAAAAGCTTTTTAAAGAAATTGATCAAACCATACCCGTCTGAAGCAAACACATTCACTTCAAAGCATTTCGCTCCAGTACAACTCTACTGACAGCCCTGCTGGCCTTGAAAATGCTATCCTTTTCCATAGGCGTAGGAACCGGGGGAGCTGGGGGAGCTCTGGCTCCCCCTGGGATATTTCAGACGGGCTCAGCTACCTCGGAAAAATTAAAAAATAAAGTTTACTTTTTCTAGAAAATTAATGAGGAAAGGACGAGCTTCTCCAAACAAAAGATAGTTTTAATAAGATAAGAGAAGACAAGCTATCCTTCCGTTCCAGCGCAACTCGAACAATAAGGAAAATTGAGAATTTTTAGCGAAGCAATGGACCTTACTACCAATGAATTTAAAAAATCGATTTAATCAAAAAAACTTGATTTTCTCATACAAATCGAATCCATATTCATGGATACAGCTTCAACCATGTTAGAATATTTCAAACAATAGCATAGAATACATGCTGATGATTTTGATCCGACAAATCTTTCTGCAGCGCCAATTTGGTTGACATTTTTACCAATACTAGTCCCGAACGGAATTGACAGAAATACATTGTCTATCACAATTAAAATGATGTCATCACAGGAATTAGTAAAAAAATTTTTTTCTAAAGTTTACCTTTTGGCAGAATTTATTTTGGTTATTCCAATATCATTAGTGACAGCTGAGAGTTTTCAATGCAAACACACCCAAGGACGTGCAAAGAAAAAATTGCGCCCGGGGCAAAGTTAAAATTTGGCGCCCCTCTCCCCGAACATTTTCTCGTGACAGGCTAAAAAATGACGTTGGTAATATAAATTTGGCGCCCCCTAAATTTCCTCTCCCGGGGTGACCGCCCCCCCCATTTCGCACGGCGCTGGACACACCGCCGAACAACAATGGATCAATACAGACTCAATCACTTGATGCTATTGCATATTTATAAAGAGGAAACCTTTAAAATTGATTTTGAAGAGATTGTAAAGATTTTGTAAGCAAAACAACAGAAAAAAAACTTTAACTTTTGGTAAATGGGAGTGGGAGAAGCCTGAAATTTGAATATTGTATTCGGGATCGTTCATAAATTAAGTGTCATCAAGTATATCGAATAAAATTTTTTAAAACTAGATTAAAAAGTCGACGATCTTTTGATAATTTATACTCTTGTTTGTGTAAAGTGCTACACAAGAAACCCTCCGAAATGAGTGAAAATATGAATGAAATGTAATAAAATAGTGAAAAATAGTGCGCGTGATTTTTAATTTAAATCTCATTGTCGCGAGCCGTTCGATTGACCGTGAAACGATTCGTATTTTTATTTTTATTTTTATTATGATTATGATTCTTATAAGATGGAATCGAAACATGTCAATATTTGTTTTTAATTTTTCGTTACGCCTATCAAGTAAAATAAAATTGTTTATTGAAATTATCCTCGCCACTAGCTTTTAACAATATGCTCCGCAGGGGCGTTCGAAGAGGGACAGTGCACCCGGGGCAAAGTTTCAATTTGGCACTTCTTTCGTCCAACTTTTTCTTCTGACAGGCCAAAAAATGGCGTTGGTAGTATAAATTTGGTGCCTTTTAAAATTTCATGCCCAGGGCGACCGCCCCATTCACCCTCCTACTTTCGCACGGCACTGATGCTCCGGCTCCCCCTGTTTTTTCAAAGTTCCTACGCCACTGTCCTTTTCTTCTTTGAAATGAAGAAAAGTTTTTTAAGAGTGTAATGTCCGCAATAAAGTTAACTGTTTTTGCCAACTGATCGGCACGTTCATTACCTGCAGACGTAAGCAATTAACGTATGCAATTAAACTTTCAGTAGAAATTTTGCGACAAAATTACAGAATTTTTTAGTTTCATATCATTCTGTATGTATTTTATGTGTGTATTTCTGTGTGTATTTTAGGTAATATCACTGAACTTATGGTTTCTCATGAGGAAAGAATAAATGTATTTCGGAAACTTTTAGTATATAGCAATCTTAAAACTGTCTTCTATCTCATACATGTTAATGCTTCTAGAAAAATGAAGTATATAACAGCATCTTCGGTTAAGTGATTTACACTGAAATTTAATCAGTGACAACTTAACTTAAATGACAAAATTGCTTATGGCAGAAATCTTTAAAAAATTGTTATTCTTTAGAAGGAGTCATGAATTTTAAAACTTAAAAAAAACAATTTTTGATTTTCATATTAAAAAACAATTATAATTACAAAGACAAACCACAAGAAAATATTCAAATTAGAACTGAACCAATTTTATATTGTTAATGTGTCCTTTACACATGCTCCAGCTTATTTTAATTTTGCAAGCGTTTTTCTCAAAACAGTGTTTTTCAGATTGGTACATTTCAACACTGTAAAACAAGATGATGTTTCCCGTATACCTACAATCTCCGCCTACTTTTTTTCAATTAAATAATGCAAATTTTATTTGTTACGATTTTTTTAAATTGTGTATCACGTGAAAAAGAAGTTTTCTTTTGTAAAAGTTTTTTTTTTTTTTTTTTTTTTTTTTTTTTTTTTTTTTTTTTTTAAGAGTACGTGCATGTAGCAATAATACATAAAAATGTATGAAAATTTAAAAACCGATAACAAAAAAGTCAGTTTTCCGAAAACTTAAAACTGATGGTTTCACTTTAAAAATACTCAATTATGTTGTATTTTATCCAATTAATGGTGGATACATATTTTGATAACTTTTTTTTTCTTTCGAATTGAATTAATTTTTGTACCAAAAGGGATATGATACTAAATTTCACCGATGACAGTGATGGTGTACTTTTAAATGCAAAATACACATACTGTCATTCTTTAAAAGTAATTTTATTAAGTTTATATACGACCAAATAATATAGGACACTCCTGCTTCAGCCAAAATTGTCTTCTTTCTCCAGAGAATTTTGCATGAAGAAATAATAAATGTATCTCTGAAACTAGTCGGATATGGCAATCCCAAAACATTCTTGTTGATCTCATACGTGTTAATGCTTCCAGAAAAAATGAAACATATAACAGCGTCACCGGTTAGGTGATTTACACTGAAATTTAATCAGTAACAACGTATGTCAAGTTCTAACTGAATCTGAAGTTTGATGAAAATCCGTCCATTAGTTCTTGAGATAGAGCTATTGCGGAAACTGTTAAAAATTCAGAATAGTAACGCCATCTGTTCAGCAATTTACATCAAAATGTAGAAAACGTTAATTCATGACTTGGTCCAATTGATTGTGAAGTTTGATTAAAACCTGTGCATTATATCTTGAGATTGAGCTATTGCGGAAATCCAAAAAATGTAGAAAAGCAGAGCCATCTGTGAAACGATTTACACAAAAATGTGGAAAACTTCAACTCATGACAAAGTCTAACTGAATATGAAGTTTGAAAAACATCCGTTAATTAGTTCTGGAGTTTGGGCTATTACGGAAAGCGTAAAGAATGTTACATGGCAAGGCCACATGTTGAGCGATTTACACCAAACACTAATCAGCGTTAATTTACATTGGGGACAAATTGAATCTCAAGTTTGATGAAAAATCCTGCGTTAGTTCCTGAGATAGAGCTATTGTGTTAATCATGAACAATACTACTTAGCAGCGCCAGCTGCTGAGCTATTAAACCCAAAAGGTAGTCAGCACCATATTATTTAGGAGTAACGGATTCTGAAGTTTTATGAAAATCTGTCCATTAGTTCTTGAGATATAGCTATTGCGGAAATCGTGAAAATGGCAATATAGCAGCGCCATCTGTTGGGTGATATACATCAAAAACAACTCTGCTCCAGTTTATATCAAGTGTAACTGAATATAATGTTTTGTGAAATTCCGTGCATTAGTTCTTGAAATAAATCGCTCACAAAATATCACATACAGACAGACAGAGTGGCAGACAGACGTTTTGTAAAAAACATGTTTTTCGGATTCTCTGACCCCTAAAACATGTAAATCCGTCGAAAACCGGAATTCGAAATTTTTCACGAATCCAATACTTTCTTCATGTAAAGATAGAAGAAAATAAAAAATCAAGATATTGCTTAGATTACTGGTAATTATAATCTTTTAATAAATATATTATGTTTTAATTGTGCTTTTTTGGTAATTAAGACTGACTAAACCTGAAATAAAATTTCCTTATTTTATTATTTTGATAAGAATTAATAAGATACCTTCAAGAAAACAGTTTCATTGAATTATTTAAGAAAAATACATATAATCTTTATTATGTATATTTAACTACACATTATGAATTATTTACATGACCTTTACTTTTAATAATTTAAACATTTTTAAAATTATCTTACTTTTTCATAATTTTAGTTTATTAATTTACTTATTTTATAATTTTACTGTATTGCAACCCATATATATTATACATTACATATTATGCATATTAGAACTTCAATTGCATTATTGCATTCAAACTACAACTTAAAAAATATCAACAAAACAATGACCAGAAATACGTTAAATTTTAAAATCCATACAACCTCTGGTCCCAAGCTGTGTGAATTTGGGGTATCCATCTGTACTACATATAACTATTTTTTCGCCAAGTGTACCATTTTCTTAAGGATACATTGTTCAGAGCGTTCTCTCTTATCCGCATGATAGAATTTCTTGCTGCTTATCAATCTAAGCATAAAATAAGATTATAAGACCTTACATTCGATGACATTAGAATCAATACCATGAAACATATCAACCAATTTTACAACTATTAGTTTTATGGCAAGTCCAAACCACGATAAGAACCTATAAGTGAAAGATTTTATCAAACTAGGATTATACATTCATGGCACGCTTATCATACGCTTTGATTTATGAAGGAAAAAATGCAATCTAAATCCAAGATACAATCTAACGGTAGACATAATTTTTACCACGCTTTTTCTAAATTTTTATTTATGAGTATGAAGAGTTCAACTTATAAATAAGTGATATTTCTTGATACCGAGTTTAAACAGCACGTATGCATTCTAGAACGCAAACTTTGTTTATACAAAAAAGGAAAAAATATTTTCTCGTAATAACAAAGATTCCAAGATTTACGTTTTTTGTCTCTACTTTTTTCAAAAAGAAATAGTTTCCTTTATTAATAATGTAAATCTGCGATTAAATAAGACAAAGATAACTCTTATGAATTAGCGCTAACCAAAATCGCAAGGGTTGTTAGCTATGATCAAAGTTATCAGTGAGCTAGTTTTATTACATTGGGATTGCTTGATTTGCATCATTTTTGTGAAATGGTAAAATTTACATTGTTAAACCCTTTCGGGTCTGGTGTACTATTAATAGTACACGTCTTTTTATCGAGTATTATTTTGTCTAAACAATTACTTATTTACTTTCTACATATACAAATGAAAGTGTATAGCCATGCATTTCTTATCATGACTTTGTGTTTTTATAGTTAGTAATAATAATAAAAGTTTACTTATTCTTCTTTGTGACGTTGGCGATTCCTTTAGTTTATGCATATATTTCTGTCTTGAAATTTAAATTAAAAGTTACTTTTCTGAACTAATGATGAGTGATAAAACTCAAGAAACATTAGAAAATTGTAATATCCTCTTGAATCCTGTTCTAATACATTATTTCAAAAACTCTTCTTTAGCCTACTATCATATAAATATCAATTGAATAATGCACAAAATAATTACATTCGTTAGATTTCAGCCAGCGAGATAATTTTTGAACTTTAGTAATTCTATTTGGAATTAAGATTATTAAAATAAAAGTAATTTTGTTCTCAAAATGGAAAGAAAAATCGGACACAAAAGGGTTAAAGACATATTAATTACGGTGAAAACAAGAGGAATTTTAACGTAACAAAAAAGTGATTCCAATCAAAAATCTGAATAAAAAAAAGGAACCCAATGGCAACACTACTATGATAACAATATGAGTAGAAAAAGTAAAGTTACGCATACCAAACGCAGCTTCTGAGAAAGATTTCTTGGTAGTTTTCACTAACAAGGAAGGTCTCCATATTGGGCATACTCAGAAACTTTTGAAAAAAATACTAACTAAACTACTTATGTATGTAATAAAGGATCAGTCAAAATTAGCGGCGGAATCAAAGTAGAAAGTATGTAAAAAAATAAAATACTTTCAAATATTTGGCGTGAAAAGATGAAAGTATCCCGCGATTTGGCGAGCAGTACTTTTCCTCGCCAAAAGCAAACGATTTAATGCAACTGAAAAATGTTGGATTTTTAGAATATATTTAAATGGTATTTAATGATTTAAACATGAACAATAAAAGAGTTTAATATATTCTCTTTCTCTCTCTCTCTATATATATATATATTGTGTTACATATATATATATATATATATATATATATATATATATATATATATATATATATATATATATATATGCATACTGTTTGTTGCTCGAGCTTTTAATTTACCACTGGAAAAAATATTCTCATATATAAAAAATTCATATTGAAAAAAAAAATTATTTTCATTCATTTAAGCGTATTCAAAATAAAAAGCTAGACGTTTCCATAGCAACGAAATTGAATTGACAATGCTCAATTGGATTTTGAGCTTGAAACAATTTTAATTAATTTAAATTATGAATTTCGTTTTAAATCGCAAATTTTGATGGTTAAATTTGAATATAAATACAGATAAATATCAATATAACAAATTTATACTTAAAACAAACTAAAACTGACAAAATTAAAGTTATTTAAATTAAATTTCCTTTTTTTTCTTTAAAGCGTATTTGACATAAAAAAGCATTTTTTGAAACTGCATTCTATAACCAACCGATGAAAAATCTCCAAGTAATGAAATTCTCATTATTTTTTTTAAGGACGCTGTATGGAGGTTCCGCCAAAATATATATATATATATAAACGTATATATCCTCATGAGATGAACATTTTGTAATTTTTTCAGATTTTTTGGAGTATGCCCGTATGGAGACCATCCTAGTAAGCAATTCACTACTGAAAAGCCCCAACGTTTTTCGTTTGTTGGGAAAATGCTCTTTTTCATTTAAATACATTCTAAAAAAATTGTAAAAATATGAAAATACCATTGACAATCGAGTTGTCAATAAACACAATATCGAAATCATTGTCATCCATAAACAATATCCGCATTCATATGAATTTGTTTGCAGTGTGTCTCAAAGTTTCTATCAAAAAAGACAAAAATGAAGTTTAACAGGGCTCCCAAATGGTCCGCGAACTGAACATCAGAATTTTCTTAGAGAAATTTTCCTTTTAGATTTGTCTTGCAAATTGCCAAGAATTCACGTTTGGAAGTTGATTTTAGCGCAAACGTATCATGAAATTTTTTGTTAAAATTTACTGATGCTCAGTTCGCGGACCATTTGGGAGCCCTGAGTTTAATTGAAATATGACGAGCAATTTGCATTAGTTTTTACATTGTTGTACAAACTTCGAATGAAAACTACTTAACAGAATACATTATCATACATATTATTGATTAAATGGAGTTGGATATATGCTTTAAACTTCTTCTTATTATTATTTCATTATTTAATAATACTTGTTTGACACTTCATTCGTAGTTCCAAAGTATTTGGGGCCCGATGATTCTACTTTGGTTCTGCAAATTCTAGTTGTATTCATTTTATTAATTAATGAATTTATTTTTCCTCCATGTTTCAATGTGGTAATTTTCTATCAAATTCAGTGGTTCATATATTGTAATACAATAAATTGTTTGTTTTTTCTTCATTTAATTTTTGTCTTATGTGTGTTGGTAGCCCCAAATTCGTATTACTTTGCTTTTTCATGGCTAATGCGAAGATGAAACCACACACTTCATTTGCAGTTCCAAAGTATTTGGGGGTTTGACAATTCTGCTTTGGTTCTGCAAATTCCAATTGTATTCATTTTATTTATTTCTTTAATTTTCCCTCCATGTTCAATGTGGTAATTTTCTTTTAAACTCAGTGGTTCATATATTGTAATACAATTAATGGTACCTATTGTTATAGGTATAATAATACCTATAAAAATTATGCTAACAATATTTTGTTAACAATTCTAAATCAGTTATATAACCTCACTATAGCGAAAGATAATACACATTGTATCAAAAATAGTTATCAACTGGTTAGTATACTTAAAGACCTTAAATGTGTTAAAACTATAAGGACTTGCGACTTTAAAGATCTATTCAATAATATAAATCTCATAGACCTTCATAAAATAATTAACACTAGAACCGCGGCGACGGATCATTTTGACCCGTATCATATGGAGAGATGTCGAATCGAACTAGAAAACTCTTAATAAAATAATCTAAATGCATGCTGAGTAAAAAACTTTTCAATAAATAACTTAAACAGTTTTAAATCAAAATTCCGGTGAGAAATATTTTTATAAAACTTGAACGAATTTTCCCGCAGTTCTAGTATTAATCAAGTATTCAAACAATTTAAAAATCAATTACCTCTTCTTAATTATATAGATGCAGCATATTAAACCCTTCGCGGAGGGAACTTTTCACGAAAGTTTTAATGTTTTGTCACCGAATTTAAAAAAGAGAAATTTGTGCCTTATTACATCGACAAAGTGCTCCGATTAAATAAGGCAAATTTTATGGTAAAATTTTACCGGTGGGGATAAGCAAGGATTCTTAAGCCTTTTTGCGACACGTATACGTGTCGCTCGTCCCCAAGGGGTTAACTAGTTTCATTATTCACAATAACTTTATTTTATAAGATAATACTATATGTGTACAAAAAGTCGGAATTCCTCTGGGAGGCTCTATGTCAAGTATTCTGTCTGATTTATACTTATATCAATATTAACGCACTTATTGTAATGCCAATCTTTTAATATTTTTCTATATTGATGACATTTTAATTGACACTACTAACAAGGTTAGTACTTCATTTCCTATAGATTATCCCACTAATCTGGAACTTACGGCAGGGCTCCCAAATGGTCCGCGAACTGAGCATCAGTAAATTTTAACAAAAAATTTCATGATACGTTTGCGCTAAAATCAACTTCCAAACGTGAATTCTTGGCAATTTGCAAGACAAATCTAAAAGGAAAATTTCTCTAAGAAAATTCTGATGTTCAGTTCGCGGACCATTTGGGAGCCCTGTTACGGAAAACCTTTTATCCAACAATAACATTAACTTTTTAGATTTAAAAATTACATTAGTGGCGAACAAAATAATTACTGATCTATATGACAAATGTTAAGATTTTAAATTTAAAGTTAATACCTTTACTCATTTTAAAACTTGCCTCCATATTTCTGTTTATCGCAGTATACTCCTCAATCACTTTTTTAGAATGAAATGTTTATGTTTCCCTTCTCTTATTAACAAAAACATTAAAAATTTATTATTTGGTGCGATAAATCACGGTTTTCCTAAGAAATTCATTTACTCTTTAATATACCATTTATACTTTTATCAGATATAGATTGCTGTAGCATGTTTATTGACAGTTACTATTAACATTTTGCCCATTTCAAAAGCATATAAAAGATATAAAATATAAAAATAACAATAAAAGATTAAAAATTATAAAAATGTAAAAAAAAAAAAAAAAAAAAAATTAAATAATAGGATGGCTAGATGGGTAGATGTTAGATTATGGAGAAGGGTGGAGCTACAAGAAAATATGTGCGCATATGTTAATATAATATTTATATTTAAAAAATGGAAGGAATAGGTACAGTGTAACAATTGAAAAATTAATTAATTGTTTATGACATTCTGTTGACATAGCATTCCTTGTTATTGCCTTATGGCTTTAATTTGCAATATAGTTTTTGGCTAGATAATTGTAATTATTAATTAATTATTTATTTATTTATGTTTATTATTACTTTATTTTTTTAATTTAACAAGTAACTTATCAAAATAAACTATCTATTCTGCTAGTATATTTTCATAAATCTCATCTAGTTGTTTAAGACTGATATGTAATGAAAACTTGTTATTTTAAATTTATAATGAATATAATTTGCTCATAAAGCAATTTTAATCTGTTTTTCAAACAACAGGTAGCGCCATTGAACATTATTTAATCCCTCTTTTTTAATACAATTATTCCTTTAAACTAAATAGTTTTCAAAAAATTGTTCTTATCATTAAAATTGTACTATATTTCCATTAATTTAAATAAACTCCTTAATTAATTAATTATAATATTCTGCTAACTTAGCATTCCCTGATAAAGCCTTAATTCACAATTCAAATTGTGGCTTGCCAATTCTAAATACATTTATATTTTAACCAGTAAGTTATGAAGTTAAACATCATATTGATAATGTATTTTTTATTAAGATTTTAAAATATATTGTTAATTCTAATTCAGTTTATTAAGATCAAATTGTCATGATAACTTGTTATTTTCTATTTATAATGAATATAATATGCTTGTAAAGTCATTTACATCCTTTTATCAAAATATTTTATACAAACATTCGTAGATGGCGCTTTCAAATATTTTTTTAATCCTACTTCTTCATAACTCCTGACGTCATTCTTTAAACTTTTAAACTTTTATCATTTTAATAAAATTAAATTATTTCCATTAACTTGCATAACATGCTTTGTTTAATATTATTTCAATAATTTAATATTATTAATAATAATTATTTTTAATTAAAGTAATAATTATATACATAATTGGTTTATGTTATTAGTCTCTTTACAATATACTATTAACTGTATCTCATCATTTAACTGTTAGTGAAATGAGATTGCAAATTTGAATTTTTTCCCACATGTTGGCGATTGTATAATGTAGGTTTTTCTCTTTTCTAATTCTATTATTATTGGTCTAATATAGTCTTGTTTTTTCATTGACTTAAATTTTGTGTTTACGATTAATCGGGTAATTTAGAAATTATTTTTAAGATTTTCCCGATTTCTAATCAGAAATTAATCGTAACTGTTGTGTCTACTTGGTATTCCCTTGAGAACGAACCAAGTACCACAATTTCCAATAATTCGTTATTGATACAATATTGCTAACTCCTTTTGTCTTGTTTAAGTTTGTTATTTAATGGATTATTCTGTATTCATTGTAGATGTTTAATAGTAGTATTGAATAATGATAATATTGAATATATATATATATATATATATATATATATATATATATATATATATATATATATATATATATAAATACTTTTACAAATATAACCAAAGTAACTCAGATATTACCATAACAACAAACCAATATTTTTACAGTCATCCTATTAAAATCATTGAAGCGTGAAGTGATATACAAGGCAGATTATCAAAATCATGAAATGCAAATGGATAAATAGACAGTAGAAGGCTCTCTTATTAAACCACTCATCAGGGGTGCATGGTTTAATAAAAAAGCAAAAACATCCAACCAGTTTCTGTTATAGGTCGTGCTATAAGTTAAGAAATTCTATCCATAATGCACCCGACTGGTCGGATATTAATTACTATTTCAAATTGGGAAAAGAGGAATTCACTGAAAATAACATTATTAAATAATAACAGTAAAAAAATATTTTTAAAAGATATATATATGTATATACTAAAATATTTACCAAACACATATCTAGAATGAGCGATAATTCAAGTGAATAGGATCAGTTATAAGCTGTGTCAGAATTAAAATTACATGTGACTCATTATCAGGTTAAAAGTTACAGTTATCATACAAAGTAGATGATAAAATAATAACAATAATTATATTAAAAATTAGTAGATCATATACTATATTATATTACTCATTCTACAATAAGAATCAATAATTGCTACTGTTTAAGGCATTACATATTAGAACAATTATTAATAATACTGTTTTAATTTTTTAACTGTAAATAAAATAGTACTTCTACTTCAGATTCACAAAAAAATTTTACTGCTGCCATCTAATAGATAAATATATTCACTATTTGCTATATACTTATGGTGCTGCCATCTATTATGAAACAAGAGACATATTATTTAAATTAATAAAAATTGTTTTAAAAGCATGAAGTTTTTTAAGAATATATATACATATATATACATACATATTTTACATTACACATTACACTTTTTTATGGGCACTATAACTTTTTAAATTCTGCTCAAATCTCTTTAAAACTGATACATAAACTCAAGGGGCATAAAATCTCGGTCAAGTTCGTTAATGGGCAAAATCGGACCAAGGGGCAGGAAAAAGGGAGGTTTTTTGTGACAATCAAGAAAACACCATTACTTCTTAATTAAAATAGATATCGAAACAGTTTACAGTTTATATTACTTCTAAGAAATGGGCCAAAAGTTTATGCATGACAGATTTTTGATTAAGTTAAAAATGGGCTCAAGGGACGAAAAAAATGGGGTTTCGGGAGAAAAAAATTTATAATTTCGTCAATTCTCAAGATATCATATGCAACTAAATTTTTTATAAATGCTCTTAAAATTATCTAAAACTTATGTATTTTGAAGTTTTTGATAGGACCAATAAAAAAATAAAATAAAATAAAATAAAAACGAAAACAAAAGCAAAAAGAGGGGTGGAAAAAGAAAAAGATACATAAATTCGTCAATTCTTAAACTATCAAATCCGATTAAATTTATTTTACATCTTCTTAATAATATCTGCAATTTTTATGCTGATAAGTTTTTTATAGGACCAATTCTTATAGCAAAAATTAATTAAACAAAAACAGGAGTTAAAGAAAAACCTTAAATCCAAACTGCTTATATCCTGATTCATTTTAAAATTCATTTTTGATTTAAAACACATTCAAATGGGAGGTTTAGAAACTATATAGTGTGACGTATTGGCCAGTTTTTTGATAAAGGCAGACTATATTTCAAAAAATGCTGCCAAAATGGGTATTTTGAATAAAATTTCCCGAAGCGATCGTGATTGAAAATTGAGGAAGTATTCAAATAAGAAATTGAATTTTTTTCTGACTCATTTTTAAATCCATTTTTGCTCTCAAACGCATTCAATTCACAGGTTTTCTTATTTAGGAACTGTATAATATGTCGTATTGGTCAGTTTTTTGATAAAAGCAGTACATTTTTTTTTTTTTTTTTTTTTTTTTTTTTTTTTTAAGCCTATCAAACTGGGCATTTAAAAAAAATTCCCGAAGCGATTGTGATTGGAAGAATTGATGATGTATTCAAATAACAAATTGCTTATTTTATGACTCATTTTTAAATTTAATTTTGCTCTCAAACGCATTCAATTTATAGTTTTTTCTTATTTAGGAACTATATAATGGGCTGTATAGGTCAATTTTTTAATAAAGTCAGAATATATTTCAAAAAATGCTGTCAAAATGGATATATGAGTCAAATTTCGTTTAAGTTGATTTTGATAAAGCCAGTTAGTACAGCAAAATGTAATTAAAATTCTTCAAAAGCGGCCAAATAAAGTTGTTAAACTGGGTTTAACTCTAATCATATTTTATTTTTTGTTGTTGAAATGAGCACTCTTCGAAATCTGTCTCCGCCTGTAGGCCAAGCTGAAAAGGATTTTTTTTTTTTTTTTCTAAGTTATGTGACGAGCCTTCTTTCCGATATGTTACTGCAAATTTACAATCATTTTGGAAACTTAAGAATAATAACGTCTGTATTTTCTTGTTTCAGATAATGTCATAACTATTGATAATTTTTTTTAATTATGAACATGGAGTGTAATGCGCTAGATTTTATTTTATTCATCTTCATGTAGAGCAACACTTACATAAATATTGTGTTATTTTTGGTTTTTTATTGGTTTTCATAGCATATTTATGTCTTCATATCAGCTCAGATCTCGAATTTCATGCATTAGCTAATACCACTTTCATTTAAAAAGTAGATGGGACATAACAAATCACACAAAATCAGTAAACCTCATTCAGAATGATATACAGGGGTTGGACAAAAATATGGAAACACCTTTTGAAATGTATGTTTGAAAAGAAAGATTGATTATAATGAACTATGTTGATGGCACTGGAGTTTTCGCCTACAGACGCCACCTATACAGCTTCGTAAAGTCGCTGCACCGTTCAGTCGTTGTTGGAGCACTGTTATGTGAGATTATCATTGCATTATGTCAGAGTTAACAGACTTCGAACGTGGACAAATTGTTGGCTCGCGTATGATGGGTGCTTCCGTAAGCAAGGTAGCCGAGGTTTTAGTGTTTCATGAGGTACTGTGTCGAAGATTTAGTCCGCATACTTAAAATGCGCAAAAAACATCATCCGCTAAATCACAGCGCCGACGAAAGTGTGTGCTGAGATCGTGACAGACAATCATTAAGGAGGATTATCGCGAAAAATAAGCAGACCACAGCTGCAAAAGTTACTGCTGAAAAGAATGTCGTGTTACCAAATCCTGTGAGTACCAAAACAATTAGAAGGGAGCTTCATAAATAGGGAATTGCTGGCCGTGTTGCAATTGAAAAGCCATCCATCAGTAATGCCAATGCCTGTAACAGGAAAAAGTGGTGTTTAAGTCATAAAGCCTGGACTATAGAGATGTGGAAGAGCGTAATATGGTCTGATGAGTCTTCTTTCACATTGTTCCCCACTTCTGGCAGAGTTTACGTCTGGAGAACGCCATCTCAAGCCTATAATACAGACTGCTTGTTGCCAAGAGGTGATAGTTTGGGCAGCCATATCGTGGTTCTCTTCTGGCCCCATGATAACTCTGTAAGGGCGTATTACTGCTAAGACTTATGTGGACATTTTGGCCGATCAAGTCCATCCAATGGTACAAGCTTTGTTCCCCAATGATGATGGTATCTTCCAAGACGACAACGTCCCTGTTCACGCAGCTCACATTGTCCAGGACTGGTTTTCTTAGCACGAGAATGAATTTTCGCATCTCCCCAGGCCACCAAAGTCATCAGACTTGAATATTATCGAACCTTTGTGGTCTACATTGGAGCGGAAAGTGCGTTCTCGCTATCCACCGCCAACATCGTTATCTGAACTTCCCACCGTTTTGCAGGAATAATGGTACAATATTCCCTTGACAAACATACAGAAACTGTATTTATCCATTCCAAGAAGACTGCAAGCTGTTTTGAATAACAACGGGTACCGTACACAATACTAGGCAAGGAAACGTGTTTTTTTAAGGTGTTTCCATATTTTTGTCCAACCCCTGTAAGCAACTTAAATGTGATTACTATTCCAATAATGTTGCATTAAGCCGCAAGTGAGTTAAGAATGTTTTTTTCTTATTTTATTGCTAAATGTTTTAATATAAAAATGTGTGCAATTAGTGGCATGCCAGACGTTTAGTAAAAAAGGTGTTTATTAAAAACATACTGATTTCATTCGTAAGGCTGTTAGTCAGCGAAATTCCCACTCACTTCACTAATTTTAAACGTATGGGCTTAGGCATTCGTACATTTAAAATATCTCATTAGGAAATATTTTAGACTTCTTTTTTCTCTGTACTCTTGTTAAAGAATGTTTCTTTGTTTTTTTCTTAGTTGAAAAATTATTTCTGAAATATGTGCTTAATTTATTATTTCATGTGTTAAGTTTGAAGAGATACAAAATTTTAACAATTCACATAAAATTAAGTAGATATTTTAGAAATATTTTCCTAGTTAAGGAAAAAAGAGATGAGTGCGCAAAGAACAGAAGTTAAAAATATCCATTTCCTGAGCAGATATTTTAACTCTTTGCACTCGAGAAGTGAATCTCACTTACCACTAGTGTTGTCAGGTTTCCCTCATAAATCAGGACGACAAATGCTTCGGACACCACTAATATCTTGCAGTTTATTTCGCCATCTTTTATCACATATTATTCGACCATTATAGTCCAAGAGCCGACGGCACAAAACCCTAAGTCATCGAGCACAAGAAAAACTACTTTATTTTATGGAAGACTAGTGATAGAGAAATCTAATGATCCATGTCCCTCATAGCATGCATGGTCACAGTGACGTCACAATGACGTCACTGTGAGTCACTGTGGTCACATCTGTGACCAAAATGCCACCACTCAGTGACGTCACATTGTGACTGAGATGTGACTTTCTTAAAAATCTTTAGAAAATTACAAAAATTCTTCAAAACATGTTATTTACTTTAAAAAACTCTTTTGTCATAACGTCGTTTATGTCACAGTTTCGTCACGTTGTTAATGTCAAAGTAGTCACAAATGACACATTTTTCACAAATTTGTCACACCGTGACTTCACAAAGTGGTCACAATGTGACGTCCCAACCGAGCTCTAAAATGGCCATAACGACTTCACATTTTAGTCACTGTGACTTCACAGCGACGTCACGTGACGTCACATTGACAATCGATGGTCACAAAGTCACAGTGTAACTTCACAACGACATCGCAGTGACGTCACCATGTCTTACGGGGTCTGCCGGAAGCGAAGTGGTGCATAAGCCAAAAATTAATACCAATAGTGGTTGACTCGTAGGATTAGCATTGTGTTTTCCTGCACCCAGTTTACCATGTTTTCATACATTTGATTGTACGGCAAACACAATGTTAAGCCTACGAGTCAACCACTAGTGGTATTAACTTTTGGCTTGTGCTTCGCTTCCGGCAGACATGAATTATTAGATTCCTCTATTACTACTCTTCCATAAAATAAAAGAATTTTTCTTGCACTCGATGACTTAGGGTTTTGTGCGGTCGGCTCTTGGACATTAGGTAAGGTGTAGAAAATTAGTTTAAAGTACTGGTTTCCAGAGCATTTGGAACACCCATTTACGCGGTCAGTGAGAATCACCTTTGGAGTGCAAATGGTTAAAAATTCGAATGCATCCTATGCTACATTCGCTAGGTGAATTGGGTAGTTCACTCACTAGCAGCCTAAGATAAACCGTAAAAAAACTGTAAACATGTTCTTATATTTAATGAAATTTATTTTTTTTTCGATTAATGTAATTATTAATTTTTGTCAGAAATATCCGTAGCAAATATACTTTTATGGAAAATAAATATAATTGTTGCTTATTATGATAAACTGTTACACGATTTAGTTATATTTGTTTGTGATATTCATTATTTTTTTCCGTTTTATATATTAATTAATTTTTTATCATAAATCTTTTAGTCAATCAACTTCCTAATTATTGCCCTCGCTAACATTTTCGCTGTTGGCATTCGTATGGATCTCTCTCTATATATCACTCTTTTTTTTTTCTTTTTTTTTTTTTTAGTTGTTAAAATATTTACTTAATTTTATGGTGAAGCGTTAAACTTCTTACTCACAATTCGTCAGTTTTTAACTCATAAAATATTAATTTAAGCATAAATTTTAGAAAGATTTTGAGAAATGCCAAAAAGAGACACACTTTTTAAGAAGAGTACGCAGAAAAAATAAATAAATGATATTAATTTCCTGAAGAGATATTTTAAATACATGAATGCATTCTCATAGATGCCAAAATCTCTTAATTATTCCGGAGTCTTATCCAAGAAAAAAGAGGTTTAAAGCCGGAAAGCGTATATAAGGAAATGCATCTTCATTTATATAAGGTACTTATTAAACTTCAATTTAAAGTCTTTGTTAAAATAAAATTTCTGTTTGTAAGCATGTTTGACATAGATCAGACTCTGGATTAATTAAGTTTTTGGCATCTAAATATTCTACGCCCATAACATTCGGAGGCAATTCGAAAGTTGAGTGGCTAACAGCCTTAACCCTTTCGAGCATAAATTATTTTTCAATATTTTTCATTATTCACAAAAAATCTTCTTTTTTGATAAATGAAAAACCATAATAAAAAAATTTTGTTAATGTACTGCATGTTAGATATTATCTGTCCAAAAATCAAATCTTCATAAATGAATCCTCAAATTTTTTTTTTGTTTAATAATGCAATAATTATACGACCTCATATGAGGTCCGTATGCCCGAGAGGGTTAAATGTATATAACAAACAGACTTTATAGAGAATAACATGCCTTGTATGTTAATGTAATAAACTGATAAATACTTTGTGTAATTTTTTGTGAAAATTATTAATGCTTTTTTATTATTAATATAATTATTAATTTTTCGCGTAAATTGTAAGTAAAAAATACACTTTTACAGCAAATATGTTACATTGTAGTTTATTGTAATAAACTGTTTAATACTTGTTCTACTTTATGAAGTTCATTAATATTTTTCCGACTAATTAATATTTTTCCGTTTAAGTT
The DNA here is from genome assembly GCA_964019185.1 of Maratus speculifer. Taxonomy (NCBI): domain Eukaryota; kingdom Metazoa; phylum Arthropoda; class Arachnida; order Araneae; family Salticidae; genus Maratus; species Maratus speculifer. The sequence goes on from OZ025299.1 coordinate 79,555,483, forward strand.
CCGTCCGTGCTTAAGAAATAGACTTTTATCGAGAATTATCTGCTTCATATCATATTATAAAAGGTTGTTAAATACTTGCTATATATTTTTTTAATTCATTAACGTTTTTCCGATTAATATGATTATTAATTTCTTACCTTAAATGTACGTAATAAATAGACTTGTATAGAAAATATGTTGCATTATAGCTTATTGTAATTTTTTGAAGTCCACACCCACGAATTGTACAACCTGATTTGACTTCTAAAGATGCTTATGCTTAGCTACATCTACAGTAATTAAGCAGCTATGTCATTTCACATACACAAATAAAATTCTATCCATCTCATTACGCTCTATGTAATTACTTCGCGTTTAATGCAAACAAAACCTCGAGAAAAACTAAAAGTAGGTGCGGCAAATTGTGATTGTCAGGCTTAATCGAAATTCCCGGCAAACAAATTCCCTGGGGCAACAAAACTTCTCATTTTCTCCTATTTCGTTGAGGGACAGAATTGGGAAACCTGATATACTGAGCGGAGCTCAATTAGAACATTAATTAAACTAATGGGCCCCTTACTCTGCTTAATAAATTTCCCGGCGTAGAAACAAGCTTAAGGTTGCCAGATGCAGTTTGTTTCGTACACCAAAACGAAAAGGGTTTTAATTGCCGTGCACTGCAGACGATAAAACGAGGAATAAATAAAAAGAAAAAAGATGGCGGACAAAGCGCTGTTGGCTGAAACGTGTTGACATGGTAATAGACTAGATTAATGAAAGCAATCTTTTGTCCGATCGATTTAGAGCAATGTATCATATGTGGCGATGTTAATCAAGCTGAAGATTAAACTTCACACTATAAAAGACTCATAAATTACTGAAAACTCCGGCATTGTGTGGTGAGCCCATAGTTTTTCTTGCTTTTTTATTACCTGCCAATAGCTGCCGCAGTTGGCAAGCTAGTATTTAAGTTGTTGTAAGTGTTGCGGTCAGCTCAAAAGATGCAAAAACAAATGGTCTTAGAAAGAATTGAAATCAATTTGTTTCCACGCCTTTACATTTGTTTCAGTTCGATTCCGAATCGTAATGAGGTAAATTCCAACTCAACAAGAAAAGAAAGGCGTGGTATGTACAGATGATCCAACATTATTCTATACTTGCAAATATGTTTGCCATTAAATTTATTTAACAGTAATTATTTAAATATATAATCATATTTGCTAGCCACATAATAGAAACTTAATTTTTGATTAATGGCCGTGTAAAACATTTTCAGCAGTGCATTACTTAGCAAAATTATTAACTGAAAAAGAAAAAACTAAATAACAGTTGTTATTTATATATTTGAAACTTATATACGTGAAACCAGTGTTGCCAGTGGGCTACTTTTTTTAAATTCAGATTTTTGATTGGCACCACTCTTTTGAAACGGCGAAATTCCCTTTATTTTCGCCTTAATTAATATATCATTAAATAAGGTGCATTTAATAATTTTAAAAAAGTGGTGCCAATCAGGAATCTTAGTTAATAAAAAGTAGCCCATCTGGCAATACTGCGTGAAACGTGAATTATATATATATACAGGGTGCAATATGTTATCTATCGCCGACCATTAATTTCTCAACCTTTGGTCATAGACATATAGTTCCAGTTAGAAAAACATTTCAAATGAGGTAAATATTCATGTTACGGCATTGTTCATTACAAAAAAAGCAATTTTATAAAAATTACGAAATCTAACTTTTCATACGGTCCCTCATTCCCTATAGTTATATTTAGTAAAAGTTTTATACCGGGTGTCCCAAAAATGACTGATGGATTTTAAAATTCAATAACTTACAAACGGGGACAGCTATTTAAAAAATTCTTGCAGGAGGGTTTTGTATAATGTCAGGAGTTTTTTTACTATAATTTTTTATTTTAGTTCGAATTTCAAACAATAGATGGCGCTGACGGCGATTGAAGGCCAGGTGATCAGTGCTGAGTGAGGTCAGTTTTGGCGTCGACCTGGGCTTCAATTGCCTCCAGCGCCATCTATTGTTCGAAATTCGAGCTAAAATAAAAAGTTAACTGTAAAAAATTCCTGAGATTATACATAACCCTGCTGCAAAATTTTTTTAAATAGCTGTCACCGTTTGCAAGTTATTGAATTTTAAAATCCATCAGTCATTTTTGGGACACCCGGTACGTATCATAAGAGATATAACACAGAAAGTTTGACTTCTACACTACAGAAATTGACAAAGTTATTAAATTTCAAATTTTGACATTTTTGCACATAATTTATTCTTTTATTGAGGGATCAGTTAAAAATGAATTTAAGTAATTGGCTATCGAAACCAGAGTGCGATGTCTTTATTACGGCGAAACCATTTTTCTTCAAATCGGGGGTATCACCAAAGAGGGTTATTTCACCTAAAAATTTTAACTGACTTTGATTGTATACAAAGTGAAGAATGAGATATTGAAATTAAAAAACAAAAATAAATATCAACTTATTATCATATCAGAAAACTGCCCGTTATAAAAAATAATACATCGAATGCTGGAACCTTCTAGAGATACTTTTAGGTGTCGAACAACATTCAAAAGTCAAATTGCTATCGGCACTCGGAAAACAAATCATACTCACTAAAAACTAGATAAATGGAAGCGAAATGCAAACTAAAGCCGAGCTTTAACGAGCACGAAAATCGAGATTATGTATATTATAATAGCACCGCAGCGCCACACGTTCTGGATAAAACACGAGCCATCTAGCAGCGTACATACTAGTCAATGCTACGATAGTGATGGCAAACTACACAAACACGCAATATGCCGAAATTATGCTTATTTATGGTGAATGCCAAAGGAATGCCAGAGCAGTTGTGACGGTTTATTCAGGTTTTCCTGGGCATCGACAAGCAGTGCATGAAAGTATGACTCTACATTGCACATTATCAGAGAAACCTTCTCTGGTGCACCACAACCGAGAACAAGTAGACAGGCACAGTTTGATATTTTAGTAACACCAAAAAATGTATTGACATTCACCCTTTTAAATCCACAACTGAGAGCGCGATGGAAGTAAGCAAGGCATGAAGATAAACGCGTCAGCATGTCTGATATTTTTTACATGCACATTGTTCAAATCCCTACCATCCGACACTGGTGCATGCATGGATGTTAGGTGACTACGTACGATTATTTGATCATTGTAATTTCATGCTCAACAACTTAGAGGAAAAACCGCTGCGGTACTTGATAATTTGCATTATCCCGATTTTTCTTGGTCGTTATAGCTTACAAGGAAGGTCTCCATACTGGGCATACCCAGAATTTTATGAAAAAAATACAAATTAAAGTACTTACGTATGTAATAAAGGATCAGTCAAAATTAGCGGTGGAATCACATTAGATAATTTGTAAAAAAATAAAATATTTTCGAATATTTGGCGTGAAAAGACAAAAGCGTCACTCGATTTGGCGGGCAGCCCTTTTCCTCGCCGAAAGCAAACGATTGTATTGCAACTTAAAACTGTTGGATATTTAGAATGCGTGTAAATGGTATTTAATGAATTTAAACATAAACAATGAGAGACTTTAATATATTATATACATCTATATACATATTGTATTACATCATATATATATTACTCGTTGAAGTAGTTATTTAATTAATCGCTGGAAAAAATGTTTTCATAGCTAAAAAAAATCATATTGAGAAAAATTATCTTCATACATTTAAGCGTATTCAAAATAAACGTCATATGTTTCCATAGCAACAAAATCTAATCGACAGTTCTGAATTGGAATTTGAACTTGAAACAAATTTAATTAAATTTAAATTATGAATTTCGTTTTAAATCTCAAATTTTGATGATTAAATTTGAATATAAATACATATAAATTTCGATATAACAAAATTATTATTAAAAAAACTAAAACTTACAAAACTAAAGTTATTTAAATTAAACTTATCAAAACAAGTTCAACATAAAACTTTTTTTTTCAGTGTATTTGACATAAAGTATTTTTTTGAAATTACATTCCATTGCCAACCGGCGATAAATCGCCAAATAACGAAATTTTCATTCTTTTTTTACGGTTACTGAATGGAGGTTCCGCCGAAAATTTTTTTATAAACGTATATATCCACACGAGAAGAACATTCTGTAATTTTTTCAGATTTTTCGGGGTATGCCCGTATGAAGACCTTCCTTGTTAGCTGGTCGTTTGCATTCCACTGCCATTTATCTAGTTTTTAGAGTGTATGCTTTATTTTCCGGCTGCCGATGCTACTTTTATTTTTGAATGTTGTTCCACACCTAAAAGTATCTCTAGTAGATTCCGGCACTTGATGTATTCATTTCATAGTAGACCATTTTCTGATATGGTAATAAATTGATATTTATTTTCCTGTTTAATTTTAATATTTCATTTTTCGCTTTGTGTACGACCCCTAAAATGTCCTAAAACTTTTAGATGAAATAACCCTCTTTGTTGATACCCCGATTTGGCGATACCAACTAACGGTCATTTCGCCGTAAAAAAAAAAAAAAAACATTGTTCTCTAATATCAATCTCCAATAATTTTTATTCATTTTTAACTGACCCCTCAATAAAAGACGAAATTATGTGCATAAATCTAACTCTGACTCTAAAATGTAATAATTTTGTCAATTTTTGTAGTACAGAAGTCAAACATTTTGTGTTATATTTGTTATGATATTTGCAAACTTTTACCTGGGATTGGGGGACTGTATAAAAAGATAGATTTCATAATTTTTATAAAATTGCTTTTTTCATATTGAACAATGCCACAACATGAATATTTACCTCATTCGAAACGTTTTTGTAATTGCAAGTATATAGAATTTCTGTAAGAAAACACTAGTACCGAAAAATTTCCTGGCCAGGAAATTCCTGGACTCGTACGATCAGTGTATATATTATATATAAATATATATTATAAGCATTATAAACCCATTCAAACTATCATTAACAATTATGAATATACAAATTATAAATAAAAATGATGTATTCAATTTTATAAAATTCTTTGAAACAGATCATTATGTCAAGTGGAACAACAAATTAAAAATACAATAAACATTGAAAAAATGGAAATATTTGTGGAACTAAGGAAAAATCATCAGCCCAAATTTCACTTAGTACCGCAAATAGCACGTAGGGTTTCATCCTTGCATAAGCCACAACAAGCTGAAGTACGCAAAGTCTGTGCTACTGTACACTGCAAATAGAGGCATCTTAAATTTAGACACATATGTGACTGAAAAAGAATTTTAGACACTTAAGTGTCTTAATCTGAAAATTAAGACATTATAGATGCCTTAATTTAAAATACATAAGTGTCCTTCTGTGATCATGGTTAAACGAGTGTCGCGGACGCTGTTGGAGTCGCCAGTCGTTGCAAGGCTGTGGAATCAATCCCAAGAAACAATGAATGTAACCAGGACAAGGTTGGCCATGCGCCACTACGACAACTGATCACTGGTATATACTGTTGACAGCTCGTCGAAACAGAATAGACATGTTCCTCATCTGCAAAGACAGTTGCTCTTGGCAATAGGAAGAAGGGTGTCTAGCCAAACATTGCTCAATAGGCTTCATCAAGGAGGTCTCTATGCACGTAGGTCAATGGTTTGCATTCCGTTGAACCTCATGCCACCGTGCGGCCCGAAGAAGATGCGCTACTGAACAACGAGATTGGGAGCAACATGATTGAAGCCAGGTGCTGTTTACAAACGAATCCCGAGTTAGTCTGGAGTGTGACACCCGGCGTGTTTTGTTATGAACGGAAGGGGGCTCTACTGACCTAAATCCGATCGAGCATGTTTGGTTGCTCGGACGATACATTGCTGCGAGACCAAGGCCTCTTTTTCCTGTCCGAAACTTGAAGATTGCACTTCTTGAGGAGTGGAACAGTATTCCCCAAAATCTTATCGATAACATCATCGCATCCATATAAAACAGGTATGCAACCGTCTTAGCTGTTCTAGAAGACCACACGCCATATTAAAAATCTTGCATCATTTCTAAACAACACTTTTGTTTTATCATTTACATGTAACCAAATTGTTGCCCTAAATCATCTTTTCATCTTTTTTCCATCTTTTCAAAGAATTAAAACTTAATTACAAACTCTTTTGCGTCTTTTTTTCTGTATTGCGCATTAATAAGCGTGTACTGTCCATTTTATACCAATACATGACTCTCTCGCATGTTTTTCTTGACTTTTTTGCCATATTAAAAATCTTGCATCATTTCTAAACAACACTTTTCTTTTATCATTTACATGTAACCAAATTGTTGCCCTAAATCATCTTTTCATCTTTTTTTCATCTTTTCAAAGAATTAAAGCTTAATTATAAATTCTTTTGCGTCTTTTTTTTTCTGTATTGTGCATTAATATGCGTGTACTATCCATTTTATACCAATACATGACTGTCTCGCATGGTTTCCTTAACTTCTCTGCTTGCTCCTCCATTTTTTTTTTTTTTTTTTTTTTTTTTTTTTTTTTTTTTTTTTGTGTGTGTGTGTGTGTGTGTGTGTGCAGTGAATACATTCTAAATTCTCATCTTTTTTTCCAAATTTAAATTGATATCTGTAACAGTGTTTCCTCTGGGCTACTTTATTTTATTCAGATTTCTTGACTGTCACCACTATTTCAAATGATAAAACTTAGTTTGTTTTCGTATTAATTAAAATGTCATAAAATACGGCGAATTTTACAATCTTAAAAAAGTGGTGCCAATCTGATATCTGAATTAAAAAAGTAGCCTACTGGCAACACTGAGCCGTAAAAGAAAGTCATTTTAAGTAAAATCCATTCTCTGCTATTCGATGACATCTAACTGCTAATACCCTCTGCGAATAGTTAACCGTAACCAAAATTTTTAAACAATGATAATAAAAAGGTCTAACACTTTAAAAAATACTTTTAAGACGCAACACTAGTCGCTGAAAAAGACCCGGATTATAATGTTAAGTCCATGAGGGAGTTCTTTTTAACTATCTCGTTAAAATGTTAATACTTTTACACGATTTTTTTTTCTTTTGCATAGGATAGCTGAGGATGATTTACAACCAGGCTAGATTTTACTTTTTCGACTTTGGTAATAAATTATATTATGATAGTTTAAATTTCGTAACCGGTTTCGAAAGCTAAAATATATGTTTTTTTTTTATTATTATTTGAAACCAAAATTGTAAAAGTAAAAACTAGCCCGGTTGTAGATCGTCCTCAGCAACCTGTGCACAAAAAATCATGTAAAAATATTAAAATTTGAGCGAGATATTTGAAAAGAACGCCCCCATAGATTTAACATTATCATCCGGGTCTTTTTTCAGTGACTACTGTGGGGCCTTAATCGTTTTCATGACTCATGACATAAAACGTATTCGTTAAGCTTTAATCAGCTAGTTTCTGTTGTTGGTTGTAGTTAAAAAATAAGATAAATAAATTGCATGAAAATAGATGACGTTGCCATAAGTCTCGTGTGATGTTAACTACGATTAATTGTAATACTTCTAGTAAAAAATATGCATATATATTTGATTTTAAATCAGTTCCAATGTTGATTTTTTTTATTATCTTTAGTAAAAAAAATAATTTGAAATTTAAAATGTTGAAAAATAAAAGTTATAACTACATTCTCTACTTAAAATTACGGTTTTCATAATTTTATTTATATGTATTTGTACGAAAAATACAAAAATGACTACTAGATATTAATATTCATATTGAAGACAAATGAAGTTTGAAAACTAAATAATTTTTTCTTCATGTTATTAATGTAGAATATTTATTTATTTATTTTTATTGACAGATAAAGAGCTTTTCCGATTGTCCTCTGATCTATGTAAAATCTTGCCCATATGGCAATATAACTTTTTTTAGTAAAATTTTTAAATAATATAATTTTTTTTGAGGGGGGGGGTGATTTTGTGAACAATTTTCGTAAAGTTGATATCTTTAGTCTCTTTTGACATTGCACTGATTGTAATGAAATATTTCAATTTTTATAGTAGGACAAGATTTAAAACATAAAATATATTTAACAAAATACCGAAAAATCTCTCAATAGCGGACATTTCGGGTTTGCGGAATTTTTCGATGATCGGAGGACTCCGCTAGATACTTCTAATAAAAGAACACCACTATTTAAGGAACACATTTTTCATTCACAATATGTACATGTTTTATACAGGGTGTATCTAAACTCTTGGGCAAAACTTTAAAGGGTGATAGTACACATCAAGACAAACAATATGAAATGGAAAAACCAAGAGTCCCAAACATTTTCCGAAGAAGATAGCCGCCATTAAAGTTCAGGATCCAAAATTTCAAATAATCATAAAAAACGAACAAATTAGTCAATTGATTTGCGGTTTTCACTAAAACTATTCGTTATATCAGTATTGTCTTGAAAAAACTTATAAAGATAAATTTCAAAAAATGACGATAGAGGGCGCTTTAGACTTTGCAGTTACGTACTACTATTTTTTACCATTATTTTTTGCATATCATTAATTTTTTTAGAAGCTTAGACATAAACTTAAATATTGAGCTCAAAATCTGAATCGTTGGGAGCGGTTAAGTAGCGCAAACTGAACTGTCTTCAATAAGGGTGGGGAGGTTCAAATTTCAAATAATTATAAAAAACGCTAAAATTGATAGATTCGTTTGCGGTTTTCTCCAAAACTATTCTTTATATCAGAATTTCCTTGAAAATAAATTTGAAATATAGTTTTTTTAAATTCCGTTAGAGGGTGCCTAAAACTTTAGAGTAAACAACAACTGTTTTTAACCGTTATTTTTTTTGTATCTAATTAAATGCTTGCAAAAGCTTAGACTTAAAATTTGAGCTCAAATTCTGAATTGTTGGGAGGTGTTAAGAAGCGCAAACTGAACTGTGTCCAGGAGTTGAAATGTTACCCTCCCCACCCCTTGAACATAGTTCAATTTTCCGCTACTTAATTACTCACAACGATTCATATTTTGAGCTCAAAATTTAAGTCTAAGCTTTAACAAGCATTTAATTAGATACAAAAAAATAACGGTTAAAAGTAGTTGTTGATTACTCTAAATTTTAGGGCCCCACTATCGGAATTCTTTTAAATTTATCTTTAAAATTTATTTTCAAGGAAATACTGACATAAAGAATAGTTTTAGCAAAAATCGCAAACGCATCGATCAATTTTTCCGTTTTTTATAATCATTTGAAATTTGAACCTCCCCACCCTTATTGAACACAGTTCAGTTTGCGCTACTTAACCGCTCTCAGCAATTCAGATTTTCAGCTCAAAATTTAAGTTTATCCCTAAGCTTCTAAAAAATTTTAATGAGATGCCAAAAATAACAGTAAAAAATAGATGTACGTTACTCCAAAGTAAAAAGCGCCCTCTATCTATGTTTTTGTAATTTATCTTTATAACTTGTTTTCAAGACAATACATACATAAAGAATAGTTTCAGCGAAAACCGCAAACGAATCGACCAATTTTTCCGTTTTTTATAATCATTTGAAATTTGAACCTCCCCACCCCTATTGAACACAGTTCAGTTTGCGCTACTTAACCACTCTTAACGATTCAGATTTTCAGCTAAAAAAATTTAATGAGATGCAAAAAATAACGGTAAAAAATAGTTGTTACTCCAAAGTATAAAGCGCCCTCTATCTGCATTTTTTGAAATTTATCTTTATAATTTATTTTCAAGACAATAATACATACATAAAGAGTAGTTTCAGCGAAAATCGCAAATGAATCGACCAATTTTTCCGTTTTTGATAATAATTTGAAATTTTGGACCCTTAACTTTAATGGCACCTATCTCCTTCGGAAGACATTTGGGACCCTTAGTTTTCTATTTAATATTGTTTGTCTTGATGTGTACTACCACCCCTTAAAGTTTTGCCCAAGAGTATAGATACACCCTGTGGCGTCGTTTTGTAGTAGCTGCTATTTCATTAGAATACTTAGAAGAAGCATGATTACGTATAGTAGTCCAGGTCTTAGATGTGAAGATAGCGAAAAAACCCCACAATGATGTAATAGTCACAGTTTTTTATTTAAAAACATAAGGGGAGGTACACTAATAATAAATCGGAGAAAATCTCCGAACAGAGATTAGCAACTTAACTGGACAAGAGCAGGGAGTCAAGTGAAGTCGTACATAGAAACAAACCGCCACTTTTGGCGTGAAGGACAATCGCCAACATACACAAGTTGCCCATGCACAATGGATAGTTTACGCCAAATAACAGTTAAAATGCAGCCGACAAGATCAGAATTCAATTTGGATGCCCAGCTGGGATGGGAAAGGAAAGGTTGCCAAACGATAAATGTTACATGTGTTGTTATGTCTAACAACGAAGCACACCGAAGGGACATCAGATTTTACTGCGCAGATGTTAAATTCTTTTTAGGGTTTTGTCGAGAAAGGAAAAAGGAGCGTAAGCACAAATTTTAACCGCAGAAAAGATCTCCTTATAAGGTAATGCATAATTGACTCGATCAGTAATAGCCGACATCTGGAAATTGTTTTTAACGGTTGATTAAAATGTGGGTGTATTTCTCACAGATAAACTTGGGCAGCTGCAGATGTTCGGTTAGAGAAATACTAAGCGAAGAAGATGGAAAGGAATGAAGGACAATTTAAGACAAATTTTGAATTGAAAAGAGAAGGGGGGGGGGTAAAGGAATAATTTAAGAAAATAACCAATATAACGAAATAATAGAAAATAACCAATATATAACGAAATAATCGTTATATATATCACCCGGTGCACCACAAAAAAACTTTTGCTGTCCAATGTGCATAGGCTAGCATAACATATTATAAAACATAAAAACATACATAAATGCAAAAGTTTTTTTTTTTTTTTAATATCTATATATATGTAGAAAGTTGCTGTCATGATAATGGATTCTTTTGTATTAAAAAAAACAGTCAGAAGTTCTAAAGTTTCTATATTTTTTTTTATATTTCTGTATATGGATCCAAGCTAGTACTGTACTTTCATATTTAGAAGTTGAGTCGACTCAGACAGTACAAAAACATTACTGCAGCTTTGATTGTTATCATGACACAAGTAAAAATTTTGAAACATATACACAAAACATGAAACTAATACTAAATGAATGTAGAATAGTAATACACAAAACAACATAGTTGCACTATATTTTTCAAAACAATTAAAAAAGAGTAATATGATGTATAAAAATAAATTTTGTAGAAAAAGTGTTTCATGCCGAAGCATAGGATGACAAAAAAAAGAGGTGCTCCAAGCACGCCCATAAAAATATGCGTCACCCTGAATCTTGCGTAAAACACAAGTATTATGGCATCAGCTTAGGGCCTAGCCTTAGATGAGGAGGGAATTGTGATGCTCCCCCGAAGGCACTAGCGGTCTTCTGAAGGAGCCCACGTCGAATTACATGAAAAAATTTGAATTGTTGTGAATTGGAATCACAATTCAAAAATTTGAATCGAAACTCCAATTCCAAAACTTTGTCTCTCAACACAATGAAGCTTGAACCCTTAGGGCATTAATTTTGAACGGGAACAAGACTTCAAAGGGAAGAATTCAAAAAGAAAAAAAAATGTATATCATATAACAACTAATATGGGCAGACAATCCTAGAGTGAAGAGAGACGAGAAAATGTGTCACAATCGAGTGAGGTGATGTACAAGTCATATAGGGGAAAAAAATGTGTTTTATTTAACTACATGAATCATTTGTTTACTTTTCTAAACTACAGTATCTGTTTATCTAACTATAATATGTTTGACTTACAGTACAGGAATTGTTAAGTGGGAGGTTAGCTACTGGAAAAATACTGAATTATGAGGATTGTCAAAGAAATTTTAAGTGTACTGCAAAAAACAAAATAAAAGTAAATAAAATTTTAAGTAAGTATGAAGACATATCTAAGTGTTAAAGGATAACAATGATACCTAATATTGTTCCCAAGAGATCTTCAGAGCAACAGTGATGGACCAGCCATGATATTGTTAAAGATCCGTCAAAAACAACATACACACAACCATGAGCTCTTTGGTTGGATATGTGGTATCATAAAACATGACTTAAAAATTAATAAATAACGATTGACATTAGCTTCTGTTTCTTAGATTGTATGTGTGCGGTTGATAAAACGTATTAAAGTTAGTGTTGTTTATATGACTTGATGCATCAAATAAGTGTCCATAACGAGGGGGTGCAAGTAGAAGTCTATCAATATGTACTCGAAATGCTGTGTTATCAGGAGCATACAACCTTTTAACCCTTTGCGGCGCAGTGGTTTAGTACATAAACCACTTAATTTTAATTCCCAAACGCCACATTCGCACCGGAATTTTATTTAAAAAAATTACGGTTTATTGAATGCGTGAAATACAGCGTTTTCTTATTTACAAATAAAGTTGTTTTGAAATTCCGGTGTCAGCCATTAATTTCAAACCTTAAGGAATGAATTTGCCCTGCGCCGCAAAGGGTTAATTGAGAATGACACAGGGGAATGTTTACAAGTGACAATATATGGACCAGTATACTTTGTTTTAAACTTGTCATTTGATTTTAGATATACAATATCTTTTAAGAAAATGATCTCAATTTAGCTTTTTGACCGTACTGTTTATATCTCTTATCTTGAGCTAATTTAATGTTGTTATAAGCTTTGTGATATATCTTACTCAAATCATCGAGCAATTTGTGGACTTCAATATGTTATCAAGAAAGGGTTGGTTGCACGACTGATCAAAAGTGTCAAAAATTAGAGAAAGTTCGCGTCCAAAATGAAGAAACTTAGGAGAGTACAATGTAGTTGCATGTTTGGAGCCGTTATAAAGAGATTTGTGTATAAAGACTGCATTTTCGAATGAGTGACCTTCTTGTAAAAGAATATTGACTGAATATTTGATTGATTTATTGATTCGCTCTGCAATCGCATTTGATTGTGGTCTCGAGGCAGAACTGTGTAATACCTTAATGCCCATCGTATCATTAAAAATGTCATATACCTGAGAAGTGTACTGGGGTCCTAAGTCTGATAAGACAACCGAAGGTCTCCCAAAGGTGGTTATGTAAGAGAATAAGCATTTAACAACCTTACTTGCAGATATGTCGTTAAGTGGAAAGAGTTCAATATGTCTCGAAAAATGATCAGTGATAGTTAAAACATATTTGCCATTAGCAAACGGTCCAAGGAGATCTGTACTGATAGTATGACCAGGGTACCTGGGAGTGTATGTGGGCTGCAAAGGTGCAGGTGGAGTTTGATGATGTTTAGTTTGAAGACATTTGATACAGGATGCAACAAAGTTTAAAGTGTCTACATACATACCCTTCCAAAAATATCTACCTGACAAGAATTCATAAGTTTTATTAAAGCCAAAATGAGATAAATGTGAAATTGTTAAGACTTTGCTTTTAAGTGAATTTGGAACAATAATGTGATACGAAAAAGTGGTATTAAAAATATTTTCTTCTTTAACATTAATACCTTCGAATCAGGATGAATGAAGTAATTAGGAAATTTTTGAGAAGATCCTTTCTTTAAGATTTCTTTATAAACAACAGACAAAGTAGGGTCATTTTGTTATTCAGTAGCAAATGTTTCATTCGAAATTTCTAATAAAGGGTCAGGATTTGTTTGTGTACCAGAAATAAGGCAGTTAACATGCATATTAGAATCACTCGAGCTGGAATGTGGAGTATCACATTCTACAATAGGTAAGGGTTGAGGATCATGAATAAGTTCAGGATTTGTAGCTAAAGTCTGTTGATTATTTTCAAAGTTACAGCGAGATAAATAGTCAGCGAGTACATTCTTTTTACCTGGAATATGTTGAAATTTGTATGTGTATTCTGAGAGATGCATGAGCCAACGAGAGATAATATCAGCCGGGTTTGTAGTTTTGTTGTACTTTTCCAGGGATTTACTATCTGAAAGGATTACAAATTCTCTGTTGTATAAGTAATATTTGAAAGCAGTAACTGATTTATGAATCGCCATGAGTTCTAATTTAAGTGCAGGATATTTTTTTTCTGATGCTTTTAAAGATTTTGAAAAGTACGCAACAGGTAATAGTTGTTTATCATGTTCTTGTAGTAAGACGCCAGAAATAGCAACATTTGACGCATCAGTGTTTAGATAGAACTTTTTGTTCCAATCGGGTAATCTAACCATGGGTGGATTAAAGAATATCTTCTGTATGGTGTCCATAATTTTTTGGTGTTTACTTGTCCACTTAAATTTAGCTTTTGGAGTAGTTAAGTTTATAAGAGGTTGCACAAGTTCAGAAAAGGATGGAACAAGAGATTTGTAGAATGTAATGACACCTATGAGTGCTTTTAATTGACGTTTGGTTGTAGGTGTTGGAAAAGATGTTATTTTTACAATGTTCGACTGAACAGGAGAAATAGTTTGATTCTCTATGTGAAATCCAAGATAATCTAAACTGGTTTTATGAAAAGTGCATTTGTTAGGGGACAGTGTTAAATTATATTTGACTAATATTGCAAGAATTTTATCCAACTTATCACACATTTCTTGATATGAATTGGCACCAACAATAAGATCATCTTGGTAGGTTTAGACACCTTCTAACTGTAATTCATCAAGTAACGAGTCCATTAAAGCTTGAAAAATTGAGGCGCTTGTTTTTAATCCGAATACTAATCTTTTATACCGAAAAGAACCGAACATTGTAGTGAATGTGAGCTGATTTTGAAATTTTGCAGGCAAATCAATCTGATGATATGCCTGATGAAAGTCGAGAGAAGAGAAAAAACGATATTGTGAAAGATTTGAAATAATGGTTTGAATTTTTGGAAGTGGATAGGACGAACCTTGAATTATAGTATTAACCATTCTGAGATCTAATGCGAGTCTATATTTCTGTATACCTGTACCGTCTGGTTTCTTTTTAACAAGAAGCATTGGGCAGGCCCATTCGGAACAATGACGTTCAATGATTTTGGCATCAAGCAACTGTTTGATTTGGTTTAAAACATCCTTCTGCACAGCTTGGGGAAGAGGGAAAGGGAGAGTCTTTATGGGGTAATCATTAATGAATTTCAAATCAGGTACAATTTTATCAGTATGACCAAGTGTGTCTAATGATTTGGAAAAGGCAGGATAATAATTAAGTAACAATTTAGTTAGGTTCTTAGCTTCGTCAGATTTTAAGTGAGAAAGTTTAAAATCATTAGCCGATAACTCCTGCTTTCTTTTTTGTAATATTTCATTAGAGGCTTGAATAAAATTTAGAAAGTGCTGTTCCGAGTTACTTTGCATGCAAGAATCTTCAGACGGATAATCAAGAATTTCCTCAATCTCAGACAATTGACCTATTTTTGTATGTTTAGGAAGATGAATGGCCTTATCAGAAGTGTTTTTAAGTGTTATCGAGAAGAAATAGTGTATTTGTGAAGTTTTCCTTTTTTTATTGGATGATTTATGCATTTGAATAATGGCATCATTTCCTATTAATTCTTTTGTTTGTGCCACATATTCAAATAGATAATTTCTGTCATTGTTGATGTTATTGAAAGTGTAAACAGAGCACCATATTTGTTGTTGAGGTTCTAATATTATTTTACGAGTTAAGAACACACCTTGATTCATTACAACATCACTCAAAGAATTGCATAATTTTGATTGTTTTTCTCCAGAAGGTTCCTTACTGGTTTTTAAAGGAACCGAGAAATTATTATTGACATGGAGACACTTGTTAAAAGTATCAATGACAACCTTATATCTAGTTATGAAATCGAAGCCAAGAATGCCTTCAAAATTGGAAGACTCAGGTATGTCAACAATGTAAAAGTGATGTGAAAAAGTTTTTAGTTTTAACTTAATGGATGTTCTGATGCACGCGGAAAATGAGACGTCAGAATTGACAGTTTTAATATTGACATCAGTGGAAAGTCTGTTATATTTTAAGACGGGTTTAAGTTGATTGAATAATTTTTGTGAAAGTAACGATATACTACTACCAGAATCAGCCAATAAAGTAATATCATGGTTTGCTATGGTGGCTTTAACGAGAGGAAGGGATGGTGACATAGTGTTTACACTACAAATTATCTGCACATTATCACTTTCTGTTTGTGTACTGGTGTTATTTGCTATCTTAATGGAGTCTAAAGTTTGGGAACCTACTGAATTAACTAGTCTCGCACTTGAAATTTTAGGTAAAGCAGCGTCAAAAACAAAAGTTGCTGATGTAGAAGTATTAGATTGAGACACAACACCATCAGCATAAAAATTGTATCTCTGTTTCAGTTTTCCTGAAATTGTGGAGTGGAATTTGTGTAATTGTTTTTTCTTTGGGTATTTGCTCTTTTCCATTTAAAACAAGAAAGAGCGTCGTGATTGTTTCGTCCACATAACTGACAAACAACTGGTTTTTTATATGAAAACTTGTGTGGGGAATAACGTCTAGTGTAGTTTGGATTCTTATAATTTTTTTTTTTTGAAACGTGAAACACCTGCAGAATGTTTTGATCTAGTCTGCACATTTTTTTGCTCAGATTCGGTTTTAGTATCTGGAGGGGCAAAAGTCAATGCATTTATTTTCTCAGAAATTTCTTTTAATTGGGATTCAATGAGATTTTCTGGTCTGTGTACCGAAGGTAAGGAATGTAAAATTTTTTCATTCCTTAAAATTTCATGAAGAGTTTGCGCTCTTTCAACTGCTGTTTTATAATCATTAATGCCTTCTTCCTGTAATTTTATTCTAATATTTGAAGGAAGGGCCTCTAGGAATTTCATGAGTTTGATAGTGTTGCGTGCATTTTCGTCGTTGATATCTGCATAAACTGTCGCCGCAAGAACATTTAGTCTATGAGCTAAATTTTTTATCGTCTCAGAAGGCATAAGTGCTAAACTGGACAATTCAACAGAGGCAACACATTTACTAGGGGGGGGGGCGAAAAATGACGCAAATTCCTTTTCCAGCAAATCGAGGTCTGTTATCTTTTGTAGGTCAGGGTTTTGGGCTAGAAAATTTGTGCAGGTCTAACTAACTTTCCCTTTAAAATTGCGATTGTTGTCTGTGGGTTATACTTATAATTTTCCGCACAGACTCTAATTTGATCAAAAAAAAATTTAAGTAAATCTGGATCTCCATCAAATTGAATGATATTTATCGGAATTTGTTTTGCCGCCATGATTACAGTTTTTTTTGTTTTTTTTTTTGTTTTTTTTTTTTTTTGTTTAAGCCCACAAATTATTGAGAAATTGTTACACAGACCGGACTTATACCCTAAAGCACATTGAAAACGAGTAAATTTCCTAGCAAGTAAAATATCTAAAATAGCAAAATAGATAGACCTTAAAATAATACTTCACTTTAAAGATATCTTATTTGAACCTCTTATGACAGTAAAGCAAAGGGAGCACATTCAAAAGTAAAACATTTAGAAAATAAAATAAATAAAATAGCAAAATAATTACACTTTGAAACATATATCTATATATTCCTTCACTTTAAAAAGTACTTATTTTATCCTTAGATAATAAAGCAAAGAAAACTATATAGAAAACACCAAAAACTGTTAGTAAGCAAGCAATAAGCTTTACTCAAGGAAAAAGTTCCCTTTTCGTAACTTAAACTATTTTTATTTTATTTTTTTTTTTTTAGATGAAAAAGAATAATCTTATTTTAACTTGATAATTAAAAGTTCAAAACTGGTTAAAAACTCATTTAAGTATACTAGAGAATGTAAATACAAAATTGAAAAACGGAAGGGGGGGGGAACGTTAAACATGAAATAATAGCACATAAATGTAAATAACTGATAAAAAACTGCATAAAATGTCACAAAAATAATAACTAGAAATGACAACAGTTACCGTGCTTTCGCAAATTAAAAATCTTTGCAAAAACACAATAACAGGATTATATTAATGCTCTACAACAGAACATAAATGTTGACCGTTGTGTCCTGAATGTGAAAGCAGAACATGAAATAAACAAAGTAGGTAGGTTGACTTACTGATTTAGTTTTAAAAAATAATTAAATGATTACTAATTTAATAACACAAAAACTTAGGGAAATGGGGCAAGATCTGCTCTCACGTTCAACATGTTGATTATTTCGAAGTTGATTTACGTTGTTGTGCACTATTAACTGATGCATACGATGAATTATTTCTGATGGATTTTTACACCTGTATAAAATTTATTTAACTTTGCCACCTGCCAGGTGGATATATTTTTCATTTGCACATCACTGGAAGAAAAACTGAGGACCTAACTATTCCCTGTGCAAATTTTCACTTTCTTTTGCAGAGCACATTCACTTTACGATGCATAACAACACAGGAATACTTGTTTCCATAAATTTTCTATGAGGCTATATGAAATTTCTGTAGATTACGTTCACTAAAAACACAAAACGCACAGCGGTATAGAAGCACAAAATGATAGCGGGTGTCGATGATAGCACTTGAATCACACACAAACGATGCGAGGACAGAGAAGGGGGGGCGTCCACCGCCCAGGTGACGATTGGCCGCAGAGATTTCTTTTTAGCAGATGGAACATCGAGAGGTAAACACTCCGAAGCACTTGAGATGGAGAGCACAGGGGAGGAAAGGGTGTGTGTACAGCAAAGGTTTTCAGGACGGGAAAACCCCGCATTACTTTTCGACGGCGACCGCAGGTGAAGATAGGGACATCAATTCCACATCGGCTGACCCTTAGCAGGCAAGGTTAATATCGGGAGAGCTCCATATCAAGGCATGCAGGGAAGAGAATAGAAGAAACGACGATGCATCGCATCCGCAGGAAAGTGACAGTTTTGATTGTACCTCCCCCATATATTTTTTTTTTATGTGGGGAAAAACGAAAGGTGACGGCACCAGAAAGTCTTGTGGCGTTGTTTTGTAGTAGCTGCTATTTTATTAGAATACTTAGAAGAAGCGTGATTACGTATAGTAGTCCAGGTCTTAGATGTGAAGATAGCGAAAAAACCCCACAATGATGTAATAGTCACAGTTTTTTATTTAAAAACATAAGGGGAGGTACACTAATAATAAATCGGAGAAAATCTCCGAACAGAGATTAGCAACTTAACTGGACAAGAGCAGGGAGTCAAGTGAAGTCGTACATAGAAACAAACTGCCACTTTTGGCATGAAGGACAATCGCCAACATACACAAGTTCGCCCATGCACAATGGATAGTTTACGCCAAATAACAGTTAAAATGCAGCCGACAAGATCAGAATTCAATTTGGATGCCCAGCTGGGATGGGAAAGGAAAGGTTGCCAAACGATAAATGTTACACGTGTTGTTATGTCTAACAACGAAGCACACCGAAGGGACATCAGATTTTACTGCGCAGATGTTAAATTCTTTTTAGGGTTTTGTCGAGAAAGGAAAAAGGAGCGTAAGCACAAATTTTAACCGCGATACAGAAAAGATCTCCTTATAAGGTAATGCATAATTGACTCGATCAGTAATAGCCGACATCTGGAAATTGTTTTTAACGGTTGATTAAAATGTGGGTGTATTTCTCACAGATAAACTTGGGCAGCTGCAGATGTTCGGTTAGAGAAATACTAAGCGAGGAAGATGGAAAGGAATGAAGGACAATTTAAGACAAATTTTGAATTGAAAAGAGAAGGGGGGGGTAAAGGAATAATTTAAGAAAATAACCAATATAACGAAATAATAGAAAATAACCAATATATAACGAAATAATCGTTATACACCCTGTATACCCATTACCCATTTATCTAAAAAAAAGCAGATATCACTGAATTAAGGAGAAATTCTGTAGGTGCCCCTATTGAGAGGTTTTATTATATTTAGATAAATATATATTTTTTTTCTTTTTAATCTTGTTCTACTGTACAAGTTTAAAATATTGGTTATAATTAGTACGTTGTCGAAAAAAAAATAAATTATCAGATTTACGAAAATTGCATACCAACTTTGAGAGCCCCTAAATTCGAGGGGGTGAAGGAGACAGAACTAGAGCCAAATATTTTTCAAGGTTTCTATGTGGTCAAACATGGTTACGTGTAATGTTTACAAAAGATGGCTGCGATTTAGAAGCATGAAATTCTGGAATTCAGACGCGTATAATGTAGGAAAAAATTAAGACATTTTCAAAAGTCTGATAATTGATCACTCCATTTCGGAAACTTAATTGTCTGAATTTAAGATATCTCAATTTAGAGTATACATCAAA
This sequence comes from Maratus speculifer, assembly GCA_964019185.1. NCBI lineage: Eukaryota > Metazoa > Arthropoda > Arachnida > Araneae > Salticidae > Maratus > Maratus speculifer. The sequence continues at coordinate 79,575,683 of OZ025299.1, forward strand.
AATTCAGAAAAGAAACCAGAAATAATATAAGATAAAAAAATATATATAAAGGGGGTTAAAAACGAAATATACTTATCAATCGAAGATCCAACCATGCCATCAATGATAATCAAGTTAGAAATATTATAAGAAATGATTTGTACATGTCACCAAAATTATTTTAGTAAAATATTATTAGTACAACCAAGGAGCTAATATAAATAGTGTAATAAGGTTGAAATATATTAAATATAGCATTTTCTGTAATGATCAGACATAATGGTACCCTCTATCATTATGTAACTCAATTAAGGATCCCTTTCATTTTCTTATTTTCAGAAAAGAAAGGGGGAATAAAAATTAATGAATAAATAAATTAAATAAATAGATAAATAAACGGTAGATAGTTATATAAAATTGCGGATTAACCTTTAAATCAGTATTTTTATTAAATTAGGATAAATTATGAATATTATATGTACATATACAGGGTGTCCTGTGAATGACTAATCCATTTTCAATGTAAACAATGAAAAAACGGTATGAGATAAAAATGCGCGGTTTGCAGTATTGTTATCAGAAAATAAATAAATTTGTAATAATGCACTTTCTTCAAATATTTCAAATTTGGCCAACAGATGGCGCTGGCGGAAGTAGGCGATCGAAATTCAGGTGGTATTCTAGTTTTGAAACGCATGAGCTTTTCGGCTCATTTTGCAGAGTCGAATCTCAGTCGACATATTGAATCCACTCTCGACTCACTTGCAGAAATAGAGTTTGTTGGATGGAAAGATATTTAAAATAATATTTAGGATTTAATAATGTCTATTGTACTTAATAAAAACCAGCAAAACATATTTTTTAATGAGCATTGATTTTTCACACTTTTACCATAAATAAATTGTATTGAAAAAGTGTTTTTGTAACCGGTTAACTGATTCTCTTTTTACGTATAATAAATTGAAAATATGGGATAATCACCGCTTTTTGAGGTTAAAAAAAAGTGATATTTAATCTATACATTCCTTCCATTAAATGGTATAAAATTGTATTGAAAAAAATTTGTGGTGTCAAAAAGCTTTAAGTGATGGATCAAGCAATCTCTTCTTGCCTGTGCGTCGTGCTGTGAAATCAGTTGTGGTTAAAACAGTGGTTCGCAAATAGTGTTGAGACAAGTTCCCTGTCTAAAAAAAAGTGGGCAATGACTTGTAAATCAGTACATAAAAACATATTAAACCTTAGAATAAAGGTCCGTCTTTATTTCGTCTATAACAAATCCTATTTCTATAAATTTAAAAATTTAAAATAAAAACAAAAAATATCTATAGGATGGGTGGGTGTGTGGATGTTTGAGCACAGAGGAGGGGTTCATTGTCTGGATAATACGAAATGGTTAATTTATTTTTAAAAAACACAGAGGTAGGGGGGGGGGGCATCGTATTTTATACCATATGTTGAATTGACACAAATTTTATATTTATATTTATTAATATAATTTAACAATTAATATTAATGATTAACGTGAATCCAGCTGTTAACCAAATTTCGATAATATCTAAAATATTATATTATATTTCAAAATGCATATATTAATTACAGATTTTATTTTTTATTTTATCCTCTACTGCTATCTATATTATAAAGGCCAAACATATCTGTGCGTAATGCATACATCATTTTGTGAATGGAAACATTTTGAAATTTGAAGTGAAATTTCGGTTTGGCTATTTTTGCGACTCCATTTTTTTTAAACTTCTAAATATCGCACATTTTCCAATTTTATATTGTCGTATAGGGAGAGAAATGTACTTTTAAATGCAATTTGTTTGAAAACTATGTCTTAATTTATTTATGAGACTTTTTTTGGGGGGGGGGGGGATTTTAATACTGTTTTTTGTAATTGTGGCAACAGAAGTACTCCAATTCTATTAAAAGTAAAGGGAAAAAAGCTATGGTGGAAAGAGATAGATGGAAGTAAAGTATTTCGTAAAATCGGCTTGAAATATTATGCACTTGATCGCTCAAATTTAAATGTCCTCATTAAGTCCAAACAAAATAATCACGTGAAACATGGACCGAATTCTTTGCCATCAGCTGTGCATTTTTTCTCTTAATGAAAATGATCTGCTTAAATATTTAAGCATTATAAAGTAGCATTTCATTGTATTATGAATCAAAAACTGTATTACTAAATGTTTTCTCCCCCTTTTTTTATTTATTTATTTATTTTTGCGAAAGCACGTCATGGTGTTTAGGCTTAATGTAATCGATTTTATATTTACATTTTTGGCGTCATCCCCAGCCATTATACTTCATCTCTATTTTTTTCTACTCCATGGTAAAAAGCATATTAGTGCATCTTTTTGTTGTCATTTCTCATAAGAAGTGAAAAAAAATGAAATTAAAATGCGTGCTATGTCAAGAATATCATCTGCTATAAAATCCTGTGGATTTCGGTTTTATTTCATTTTAATTTACAAATTAAATTATTTTTAGTTTATTACAAACTAACTTTATACATGAAACAGCCTTTTCTTTAACAAAAGTGCATTTTAAAGAATAGTTGTGTGACCTATTTTCTCCTCCGTAGTTACTTAATTCGCATCAAATAACTGAATAATCCGTATATCAAATCATTTTCTGAATTTTAAAGTAATATAAATATATAGTTTCCGATAAAACATAAAGCTATTATTAACAAACAAATGAAGGCATGTGAATTATTAGATACTCAATTTGCTTCTTGAGTGACGATTTTTTTCACTGGGTTTGTGTATTTTTCCGCGATAATGACGTCATACGTATATTTTTCGATACATGTTGTTTAAGAATGGATCATAAAACAGAAATGCTTTAGCGGATACAAATGATGTCATTTTATTAAGAAAAAGCGTGTATTTTAATTGTTAAAACTGAAATATGCTTTGCAGAAGTGCGTCCTTTTGACCCCAGATTCTTTGAAATGCTTCATATGCGAAAATATTTCACTTTCGAAAAAAAAAACGTAACCAAAATCACACACTAATAAAACGCAATGTGTTACAAAAATTTTGAATGTCTTTGTAGAAGAGACGTGACATACAGTGTGCATGGTGTGATTGGAAATCTTTATCCAAAAAACAACGATTTGTATTACAGAACTTGATGACTCTCGACTGGATGAATTGACTTCGCCGAGTTCGAGAAGCAAATAAAGAAGATCTTGGCAATAGTTCGAGTTGGAGACAATAAAAATCGCCACTTTATCTTATGTGTCGGTACAGGAATATTGTCTATCATATTTATTGCATTCAGATTTTTTCTGGAAATTTCATTTACACTTAAAAGAATATAAATAGTTTAGTATTTGTTTACAACTAATAGCAATCAAAATATCAAGTTTTGAATTAAAATGTCTTTAAAATGATCAAATTGAAATACCATTTTTTTTTTTCAAAAGGTGAATACGGATATGAGGGGTGTAAAAAAATAAGGATATGCAAATTTTGAAATGGTGAAAATGATGTCGGTTTTATAGTCTACGGTGAAAAAATTCTGTGATTGAGTCAAAGAGGAATAAATTCTGCTGTTTTTAAGTAGATTTCGTATGAAATCTATTTATTAAATTCTCTCCTATGTTGGAATTTCAGGAAAAATTTTGCAGATCTACACCGATCTTGACTGCAAATCCAAACTGCTAACTTTACGACTCATTTTAAATTCAATTTTGCTCTTAAACGCATCCATTTTGCAGGTTCTCTTATTTAGAAGCTATTTAATGTGCTGTATAGGTCGTTTTATTAATAAAGGCAGAATTTATTTCAAAATATACTGTCAAAATAGGCATTTGAACCAAATTATCCGAAACAATCGTCCTAGGAGATTTAAGAGTGTACTGAAATATAAACAAATTGCTTACTTTCTCACTGATTTTAAATTCTTTTTTGCTTTAAAAGGCTTGCACTTGCAGGTTCTCTTATTTAGAAATTAAGTAATATGCCGTATTGGCCGATTTTTTAATAAAGGCAGAGTATATTTCAAAAAATGCTTTCAAAGTATGCATTTTGAAACCGAATTTCCCAAATGAGATACTATTGGGAAGGAAAAATATGGTAAAAAAATATTTTTTTATAAATGAAGCTCTAATTAATTGAACGAAAAATAAAAACACTAGGTCGCTTATAAATATCTTCAAAAATCACATCGGTAAATTCACAATTTTTCTTTGAAAAATGAGTCTGAAACAGAGTTAGAAAATTTTGAGTTGAGCAAAAATATTTTTTTAACCCTTTGTTCTCCGCGTTATTTTGAGTACGGGCTACCAGCAACTCCACGTTATTTTGAATATGGGATACCAGCAATTCCGCGTCATTTAAAAAAATTTATTCGAACTTTAGCCGTTCGCAGGGATGTAGTGGAGCGTATATGAAAGTATACGCCATATACCTTCTGGATTTTTAAAAGGAACGACGTATACCCTCTGTTTCTCGAGAAAACTGTAGTATTCACACTCTCGAGTATACCCTTTGTCTTGAGTGTATGCCCCCTACTTAGAGCGTATATCCTCTGTTACTTTTACGACTACACTCCTGGCCCCTTGGCGTCACTTTTAAAAGAAATTTCCTTCAAGTACAAAATTCAAAATATGGTCCCAATAAATCAGCCGAGTTTTATTTTCATTTGTTACTAGTGCCAAAACAAATTTTACAACGAAAGAGGGTGTCACCGCAGCGGCGACAACGGAGTTTTCGACTTGCCTTACCATGTTGCTGGAGCGGCGATAGGGTTAATATTGCCTTAACATGATGCTGATAAAACCAGCTCTTACAGAAAAATGAAATTAAAAGCTTTAAAAAAGCGGTCAAATAAAATTGTTAAACTAGGTTTACCTTTAATCTTAATTTACTTTTTGTTGGTAAATTTAGCACTTAGCTTCGAAATCTACCTCCTCCTGTAGGCCAAGCAGGCAGGGATTTTTCCAATTTGGAATACTAAGCATATTGCATTAATTGATAACTTTACCATAACATATATCTTTATTATATTTTACTGTTTAAATATACGATTAAAGTTTAATTTTAATCATTTGTATTACTGAGTTTTATACAAATGGTATTTTGTTAACTTATATCATTCAATAATAAATATCATTTTTTAATTATCAATTATTAAATGGTTAAATATAATTTTTTTAAGAGTTAGACTTATCCATATATGATGCATTTTTTATTGTAAATAATTTTGTAGATTTCTTATAAATCAATGAAACAGTTCATTCTTAAACATTTTATTTCGTCAAAATTCGACGGGATCTATGTTGTATTGTTAAAGTTTAAGTTAGTGTGCGTCACATTAAATGAACTTAATTTCAATATTTATTTTTTTTTCTTTTCTAATATTTAAGCATTGGAATATTGGTTATTTAACTTATTGTTATCATGTTATATATTTAAGTAATTAGGATAAGATGTAAGAATGATTTAATTATTGATATTTTATAGTTTGGCACATTCAATTATGTGAATCATTAATTGATGTTTCAACAGTATCACATTTAACATATTATTAATATTTAATAAATTAATTAAATATTATTTCTTATAATGTAATTCATTTAATAAAATATTTTAAATTTAACTTTTATATCTACAGAATGTGTATGCATTATAGCATGATCGAAAAAATACTTAATAATTGAAGAAAATATATAGTAATTTAAATTTTACTTATATATCTACTAAGAGTATATGCTTAATTCATCTTCCAATAGATATATAATTCATTTAATTAATTTATAATCATAGCAGTCTATTTTTTGCTACATTGTTTTAGAGGTAACTATAGTGTCTGGTATGTTTGTTTTTCCATTTCTATCAATTTTAATAATGTTATTATGATTTATTTGTAATATTTTTCTCCATTTTATTTTGGTTTTATGTGTGTTTCTAGTCCCTAATTCATATTATTTTGCTTTTTCATGGCTAATACAAAGATGAAACCACACGATTTATTTGTAATTTCAAAGTATTTGTGGGCCTGAAGATTCTACTTTAGTTCTACAAACTTCAGTTATATTCATTTTAATTTTTTTTTTTTCATGTTCACTGTGGTAATTTTGTATTAAAATCAATAGTTCATATATATGTGTGTGTGGGGGGGGGGGGGGGTCTGGTAAATCAACTATGGTTTTGTATATTTCGAATATTCCTTTTAATTCAATTTTTTATGTTGTATTAATAAAGAATATTTGACTTGAGAGTTTTCTTATTTTAGATTGCTTGCAGAGAACGAGTTTTTCAGTTTACAGAGCTATATTTTAACGATTTTTGGAGTTGAATTTTGGAAATTTCGGAATTCCAAAAATTTAGTTCGAAAAATCGTTAAAACACGGCACTTACGCCGAAAACCTTGTTCTCTGCAAGCAATCTGAATCAAGAAAAATGTCCAGTCAAATATTCTTATCAATCAGAACCCAATATTTTCAAAATATTCACCGTTTGAAACTTCTGTATAGAGATCTGCACGGGCCGGGCTTTGGCCCGAAGCCCGAGCCCGATCCTCGGGCCGGGTTAGGGCCGATTTAACTGCATTTAACTGCATTCGGGCCGGACCGGGATCGGGCCTTACTTCTGAAGACTCAGGCCGGGCCGGGCTCGGGCCTTAATTTTTTTTCCTGGAGTATCGGGCCGGGCCTTAATTTTTTTCCTGAAGTACCGGGCCGGGCCTAACATATTTTTTCCGTACGAAGCCGAGACTGATTTCACTCTTCCTAATCTTCACGGACCAAAATAATCAGTTCCGGTTGAATCATCCCGTATGAAAATCCTTTTTTCGACGATGGCCAAATTTGTTCATAAGTCAGTAAAATTAGGCTTGGTCGAAAAACTTTTTCAAAAAAGGCATATACTTTTAAGTCGTCATTTATTAAACACTGAAATTTATTCTTTTTAAAAAATCGTAGATTACTAGGCATTTTAAAATAGAATTAAACAGATAAAAAGAACATGATTATGAAGGAATTTTCTTTTCAACTGAAAACTGCAAATTTCTTTTAAACTGTTCATCCATGCAAAATTAATACAACAAGACGCAGGAAAAAATATATTAAACATTTACATCTGCAAAGAAGGAAACGTATTTTTTTCTTTTCGATTTCTTAGAAAATTTTACTTTTACCATATACCATTTTTTAGATTTTTTTTTTTTATGTATTAATAATACTAACTGAAACATTTACATACAATAAACAAAGGTTCATTAAAAGTGTAAATATCGCAGCCTACGGCAGTTCTGCATAAATAGAGATTATAAACATGAAAAAAAAAGACTAAGATAAGTTTTTTTGGTCTGAACTCTTCCGTAAGTGTAAAGATCAATGTTCTGTAGAAATTCACTCGAGCCGGGCCAAATTCGATCCGAATTTTTAACTTTTTTCTAGGCCAGGCCGGCCGGACTTGGGCCCAAATTTTAACTTTCGGGCCGGGCTCGGGTCTGAAAATTTCGGCCCGTTCAGACCTTTATATCTGTATAAGATTTTTGCAGCTTACCTAATAAACAAATCGTTTGCTGCATAATTCTGTCGATCTTTGTTTTTGAGAAATTTAATTTTGAAATCGGGTTCTTATTCGCTAGACACCCTGTACATTATCTGTATATGCTTATCTAGAGCTTTTTATAGTGTTTTGCACCTTTAAAAGTATGCTGCCATCAGCGGTGGAGCGAAATTTTGAACAACTTTTTTTTACATTTTTTATAAGACATTACAATTTTTTCCTTTAATTTTTTTTTTCCAAAATGCTCTCTCGTACACCAATTACTTCATTATTTTTCTTCAATTTTAAATTCTGTCAAAAACATTTCATCCACTCTGTGTAGCTAAAAAAAGGAAATCAATTATGCCTAAAAAAAAAAATGTCTTTACAATATAAATATTTTATAAATATACATATATATGTATATATATTTATTTTGTATAAATATGAAAAATGTTTTAAACTATAGAAATTTCTGTATAGGACTTGGACTTTTACTAATTCGAAAAGCAAATCTAACCGTTTAACTCAGTATAGATCAAACACAGTGCATGACTAATTCCGAAACTTGGAAAAACTTTTGAAACCGAAATGAAAGTACCCCCTTTTTTTATTCCGAAAACTTTTCTAAATACTACATACTGTAATTTCCGACCTATAATTCGAGGATAAAACAATCATTTTTCGACCCAGAAAACATTTTAAATGAAATCTAACTTCTTAGATCGCGGTAAATATTTGTCTTCAATTATTGAATAAAATTTCTGGATCCAAGCAGTATTATTTGATCTGCGGATTATCCGCCGGAAATTACGGTATTTAGAAAGTCAACATTGCTATAAAAGTTATTCCCGGGAGTGACTTAGCTGCGTTCATATATATTTTTCTGTACACAACTTTCTTTAACTAAATGTTATATATAGATTATATTTCTAATACACATGGTTGTTGTATGTTCTCTTACCTGGGTATTTTTTAGCCAGCTCATGATTATGCTACATAATTGGTTAACAGAATCACGTTCAGATTTAATTGTTAAATAAATTTCCTGAATCAGTGTGGATTTTCTCTTGCTTTAGGCAAACTTTTCCCTTCTGAAAATGATATAAATGGGAATGAGAGGCCCCATTTTGCACTTATTTTGATGCCCTTCTTATACTTTGCAGGGGAAGCTTGTGCTTCATGTGCAATTTAGATAATCACGCCTTGATCAAATCATATGTCATGATGCATGTAGGAGACCAGAATATCTGACATCTATCACTTTTTGTAATTTTTAGGATTCTGTACTTAAAAAAAGTAAAAACGGAACCGTTATAAAATCACTCTTGAGCCTGTCTGTCACAGCCATTTTACTCGTAAACTATGGAACATGGAAAGTTCAAGTATGGTGAAGTAAATAAAGATTATTGACCCATTATATTTACAGATTATTGAAAATTCAGAAATATATTTAGGAAAAATATAAAGGGCTTAATTACTTGAAAAAAATTTCTTTGTATATCGTGCCGGGTATCTTGTGCAAGTTTTTGTAATTCTCCCCACAAAAATACATTTCTTTTAATTTTAGATGTTACATTTTCAGATACTTCGTTGAAAATGCAGTGCAAAAATGTATTACCCCCCCACATCGAATTATAAATCTCCCGAAAATAAAAAAATAAAAAACTGAAATAGTACAAAATAACTCTAAGCTTTGAGGAAAACTATAGCGGTTATCCTAGATCAAATAGTTTTGAGAAAAGTGCATTTTTTCGTTATACACAAATTTCAATTTGTAGGCATTCAGCAAAGGTGCTGAAGTGCACTAGAGGTGCCTATAGAAGCAAAAAATATAAAAGCATTGTTGATAATTATTTTCAAATAAAATCGTCGATAATTCTGAAGAGATAGTACTTCTTAAACACACCAAAAAAATATTTAAATTCGATAGACTTTCGAAAGATCTGAGTCTTTCTTCGTCAGGTGCAAAGAAGATATGCTTCTACTATGCACCTGCCGAAGAAAGACTCAGATCTTTCGAATAGCATAGAGCATTTAAAAAAATTTTATGGTGTTTTAAGAAATGTTTTTAGTTCATCGTTTGAATGTTTAATTCAGAGAGGAAATGTCTGCCTCGAAAAGAATATAATAGAATAAAAGAAAAGATGTTAAAAGCAAACCTATAAACATATTTCATATACATAAGTAAAATTTACGACACAAGCGTCTACTATGAAAACTGCAGCACGACAGTGCGAGAGTTGTGCTGCTGCTTTCATAGTAGACACACGTCTTCTTTGTGCCTGACGAAGAAAGACTCAGATCTTTCAAAAGACCTAACGAACTTAAATGTTTTTTATGGCGTTTATAAGAAGTTTTTATCTCTTCATGCTGATTCACGCCAGTTTTAACTTATTTTTGTCGGTAATTAACAGAGATATTAACCCTTAAAGACACGGACGGTTTGGACATACATAAAGACACGAGAGGTATATTCTATGTGCTATACAGAATGACAGGGGAGGCATACTCTGCTTTACCATCTGCCTTTAAAGCCTAGATAACAACTTTTAATGATATATTTGTGCAATGCAATGCCCAGTAGTAGCATAAAAGCAATACACGTGAAAGTGTTAAAAGAGACGAATTTAATTCGAATTAATCACATAAATACTATTAGATTCCTGACTAATTAGAACTGAGTGTATCTCTCAATACATCTCTCAAGTCATTAAAAGTGAATTAAAACCTATTTGGAAAAACGCAATACACACCAAGGCGGCTTGTTATTTTCGTCCTCCTTTCGAAGCGCGCTTAGTACAATACCAAGTTTAAACTTTTAAACAAGGAATTGTTTTAGCTACACTGTAAAAAAGTAAATATTATTGACATGTTGACTTTAGTTTTATGAAATGCCAAAAGAGAGTTTAAATATGTGCTGCTTTTGTTATCAGTAAAGAATTAAATTCATCAAAAAACAGATTGGGTATATAATAAGTGAATTACATTAATAGCTAAGCGTAGAACCAACACAGTGAACAATGCCCAAGCCGGGAATCGAACCCGGAACCTTTGAAATAGCGCTCCAAGTGCTCTACCATTTAAGATACGAGGACGATACACAGCTTGGCATCTTTCACTCGCATATGTTGGTAAGGCTGCAACTGCAGCACAAGATAGAAACGCTCACATCAGCACAGAAACCTGCGACGTAACATAAGACACAGATGAACCCGTCATCGGTGAATTACATATAATATATAATTTTAATTAATTCATAATGTATAATATAATATATATAATTTTAAATAATTTTTTAATTAATTTTCAGCAGAGAAATTACGCTTGAAATTATTGAATATTTAATAAGTGAATTATCATATTGCTAGTTAAGCATAAAACCAATAGAATGAAAAATGTCTCAAAGGAGGTTAAAGAAATAGGAAATATAGATTTAGAAAAGAGAAAAGAGATATAGATTTGTTATATTTTCACAGAACTCATATCCATATTTTCGACCGATTTTAAGATGTAATCTTTAATCTATCTTTAAGTAGTAATCAGAAGTAATAACAATGTCATCCTGTCGCAGACGCTATTATCAATAGTAATTCATAGGAGCGAAGATGACTAATTCGAAAAAATTTCATTTTTTACGGTACTTATATGGGTGGAAAGGCTTCAAAGGATTTTTAGGAAAACATAACCCGAATTCTCGCTTCCTACTGTGGAAAATACTTTAGACTTTAGAAAGTTATACCACTTGAGACGTGAAAATTATACCTTGGCTACAACAATTATCTTCGGTGCCATCATTAAAATTCATATTAAAGACACAGAAACGGTTCTGGTAACGTTTGTAGCGATTCATCCAACATTTAACCTTTTTAAGACCAAAGGGAAATGAAACAAAAAAACATGTATTTTTTTTTATTGTGGCATTAAAAATGAGGCAAACAATGGTATGAGAAAAAAAAATATGAAAAAAATTTAGTAAGTCTTTTAAGCAAGATATAACTAAGTACCTTAGTATTCAATATTTTACGAATAAATTTAAACTCATTTATCAATTATAGTATACTTGACTGAAAAAAACTAGTTTAGAACACTACTTTACCAAATAGATTTTAAAAAATTCTAATAATGTACTTAATTCCACGATCTGTTGATAAGTAGTTTACAACTGATACTAAAACACAAAAAAATATGACTACCCACTTTTTTTAAATTTTAAAAACATTAGTATACCCTCATCGAAAATTAAAGAATCATAAAAAGATTCTTTAATTTCCGACTAAAGAAATTTCGATTTGTGGGCATTCAGCAAAGGTGCTGAAGTGAACTGCAGGTGCCTATAGTAGCAGAAATATAAAAGCATTGTTGATAATCATTTTCAAATAAAATCGTTGGTGATTTTGAAGAGATAGCAACTTCTTAAACACACCATAAAAAATATTTAAATTCACAAACCTTTCGAAAGATCTGAGTCTTTCTTCGTCAGGTGCAAAGAAGATATGCTTCTACTATGCACCTGACGAAGAAAGACTCAGATCTTTCAAAATGCATGGCGCATTTTAAAATTTTTAATGGTGTTTTAAGAAATTTTTTTACTTCGTGGTTTGAATGTTTCTGCCTCGAATGATTCTGCCTCAAAAAAAAAAAATATAATAGAGTAAAAGAAAAGATGTTAAAAAAAAACATATAAACATATTTCATGTACATAAATCAAATTTGCGACGCATGTGTCTACTACGAAAGAAGCAACACAACAGCACGAGAGTCGTGCTGCTGCTTTCATAGGGGATACGCGTCTTCTTTGTGCCTGACGAAGAAAGACTCAGATCTTTCAAAAGGCCTAATGAGTTTTAGCATTTTTTATGGTGTATTTAAGAAATTTTTATCTCTTCATGCTGATTCACAGCAGTTTTAACTTATTTTCGTCGATAATTAACAGATATATTAACACTTAAAGATACGGACGGTTTGGACATACGTAAAGACACAGGCAGCACATTCCATGTACTATACAGAATGACAGGAGACGCATACTCTATGTATCATCGGTCTTTTAAGTAATGATAACAATTTTTAATGATATATTTGTGTAATGCAATGCCCAAGTAGCAGTATAAAAGCAATAACCGACAAATTGTTAAAAACAGATAGATTTAATTATAATTAATCATATAAGAAATTTTAGATTCTTGACTAGTTTGCATTGACTGTTTCTCTCAATACGCCTCTCGTGTCTTTAAAAGTGAATTAAAACCTATTCGGAAAAAAGTACTAAGCACCAAGGCGGCGTTGTAATTTTCATCCTCCTTTCAAAGCGCTCTTAGTACAATAGCGAGTTTAAAATTTTAAACAAGTAATTTTTTTTAGCTACACTGTGAAAACTAAAGATTATTGCTATGCTAAATTTAGTTTTATGAAATGTTAGAACATTTTTTTTTAAATATGTGTTGCTTTTGTTATCAGTAAAGAAATATGTTAATCAAAAAACAGATTCAGTAATTAGTAAGTGAATCGAATTGCTATCTAAGCGCAGAATTAACAGAGTAAACAATGCCCAAGTCGGGAACCGAACCCGGAACCCTTGGAATAGCGCTCCAAGTTCTCTTAGAAGTCTGCATGGGCCCGAGCCTGGCCCGCGGCCCGTACCCGGTCCGGAGGAATGGTTTCTAATTTCTTAACGGGCCAGGCTGGCAGAATTAGAATATTTTTTTTAACGGGCCGGGCCGAAAAAAAAATTAGGGGACCTACTGACCCGTTACAAAGATTTAAGCTGAAACGGTAAAATATGACTAATTTTCAATGAATACAGTGGCGTAGCTAAAGGGGGGGGGCAAAGGGGGGGCAAGGGGGGCGTCCGACCCGGGCGCCGAGGCCTAGGGGCGCCAAATTGAGAGAAATTGTTATAAGGTACCCTGGGGTAATAACCTCTTCAGTCCTGAATGTAAATAAATTTTTGAAAAAATGCTGGAATAGGTTTATTTAACTAATCTGGCTTCTAATATGATAGAAATGAAAAATAAATAAAATTTTATGTACCAGAGTAGCAGCAAATTAAGGTCCACATATGTGGACCTCGGGACTCAATTGCATAAAAAGTTAAATTTTTTGGACAATCATTGCAAGCATTTAATTACTTTTAAAATCGCAGAAACAAATGTTTTTCAACAGGTAAATTCTATTTTCTATTGTTTTAAAAGTACTGCATTAATAAATCTTAAATTTAAAATTTTTGAAATATTTTTTTATGAATATTTTTTTTTAATTATCAGAAAGCTTTTTTCTTTATTTTTTATTTAGTGTGAAAAATTTCAAAACAATTGTTTTTCAAACTACATAAATAAACTTTGCATTTTATACACATTACTCTGTTTTTGGATTTGCATCCTTCTAAACAACATTTAGATGCATTTTTGTTGTCAACAAATCTTGGTAAGTGTCCTACATTGTCAAGGTGGATTTCCTTATTATTCTTGTTGACAACTTTTCTTTGTTTCTTTGGCAATTCTTCTTCTTCACTGGAACTTGATATTGTTCGAGGCCTACCTCTTCGAGGTGTGATATTCTTGTTTCCTTCATATTTTATCAGAGATGTAGCAATATACATCCTGTATTCTATATAAGGACATGTATTTTTTAATTTTCAATGTTTTATTATTTCTCACATGATATATCCAACAATTTGCAATAACTAAATCAACAAAGTGATTAAATACACGAGTTGGCCATTTATTTGTTTTGCTGCACAGCGATAATATGCAAGATATCGATCACAAAGATTTGTACCGCCCATAGATACATTGTACATCTTCGCTACAGAGGGCTATGGTACATTAATTTTTGCCTTGTCTTCTTTTAACCATCTCAAGCACAACGAATTTGGTTCACTTCCAACGCAAGTTGAAAGAAAAGTAACAGATTTGTTATCTTAGCATTTAAGTACACAAATCTTTTCATCATCTCTAACCACTTCATCCCACTCTCCTCTTTTCAGTTCTTTATCAGGTCTCAATTTTTGTATAGCAGAACCAATTCTGTTAGACATAACAGTACCTGGCAAATAAATTTTATTTTGCAGAAGGTATTCTGCACACTTCAAACTAGTGAAAAATCTGTCTGTATAAATTACGTGATTGAAATTCTGGGGCACAGTTTCAGACAACAATTTCACAATACCCCCACCTAAACCTAAATCTCTCATATCATCTGAGGAAATACTGCTTTTGCCAACCTATATACAAAAATCTAATACCAATCCATCTCTAGCAGACAGGACAAAATTTTTTTAATCTAGAGGATTTGTTTTCGAGGGTACATATTATCGGAACCCACATCGTCTCGAAAAGGGAATCATTTGTTCGTCTAAAGAAATATGCTTAGGTGGAGGTAAGCTTAAACATTTTGTTCTTATTAAATCTAAAAAGGGTCTATCTTTCCGCAGTTTGTCTTCATTGTTTTTTTAGGTAGAATTATCAACAAAATGTAGATAGTTTCTTAGTTCAAAAAATCTGTTCTTCGCCATTGTGTTCACCATTACATTCTAAGCTATTGAAAATGTTCAATTTTTTTTTTCAACAAATAATGGAATTGACATATCTCTTGACCAATATATCTTTGCTTGGGGTAGTGTTAATGTACCCATAAGAATCTGCAGGCCTGTGAGTTTCATGATCTCACAAGTTGTGGTATTCACTGACCTGTGCTCTCGATTTTGTATGGAATACAAATTTATTTGCTCAGCTAGTTCTTCTAAAAATTCAAAGCTTAAATACTCGAAAAAAGAATCAAGAGGAGTTGGAGTTTCATCAACATCGAATAACTTTTCATCTTCTATGAGGGGACCTCTCTGAGTCATCCTGAAATAAAATAAATTTTGCCTAAATTGAAAAAAGAAAATTACAATTCTATTTAAAATCTCATACATTGTCTGTATGATTATAATCTTACATATAATCTGTAAATCTCATTTTATAGTTTAGGAATTATTTTAAAATGTTACCTCTTATTTTAACAAATGTTTTCTTTGTGGTGCGTTGCTGGTTGATGCTGCATGTATATCAATTAAGTCCACTGAGGAATCTGAAGAGCTATCTTCATATTCTGAAATATTTGTGGAAGTAATTGCAGGCCAACCATCATTACTTTCTTCATCAAACAATTCCGATATACATATATTCCATATATATATTTTTTTAAATTCTATAACTGCCATGAATAGTATTTATGTATTTTTTAAGGGAAAAAAATAAGCTAAATTCACTTAATCTAGCTAGTAAAGCATATTTAATGTTAAAACGGCACATATTATGAGTTAATTAAATACATCGATGCTTTATTATTATATAAGAGTAATTCTTGATTTTAAGCCTGTTTATGCGCTTTGAGTACTGAGGTCCACACATGTGGACCTCAACAAAATGCTACTTTTTAAATGAAAAATATCATCAAATGAACAAAATAAAGATGTCTGGTGAACTTTTATCATGTTTTTAACTATACAAAAAATTATGACACCTTAATTAAAATTACAATATAGATAAAAAGTACTTACTTCTGCGCAATGACTGAATTGGCGGCATTTTTAAAAATCACAATTTCAAACAAGTGTATGACCATGAAAATGTGTCTAGTACTGTCATCTGTTGGATTCTTTTTGAAGCTTAAACTATCAGAAATGTAAATATGAAAACAAAATGTAGATAATTTTCATAGTTTTATTATAAACAGCAAAGACCCAAGGTCCACATATGTGGACCTCAGTAGCGAAGAGGTTAACGCCACATTAAGGTTCTACCAATTTTCACGGCTCAGTTTTAGATTGTATTTTTCAAACAAATATATGATTTGATACAGCAACTCATTGACTATCTATATAAAAAAATAATTTAATAGATATGTCTTCATAAAATGTAATGACGTGATTTCTTGACCAATGCTATTTGGCGTTATTACCCACCTATATGGGTAATAACGCCATGCAAACAAAACTATGAAATAAGATGGAATAATTGCATGTAGATTGCCCAATTCTAAAAATACAAACTCTACAAACTTAGAAATTGACAAATTACATTCTAAGCTATTGAAAATGTTCAATTTTTTTTTTTTTTTTTGAAAGTGTAAGAAAAATAAATGTGTGGTGTGGGGGGGAGGATGAGGCAAAAGAATATCAGACCGTGAGCTTCCTTTTGCTTAAAAAGGACCGCTTAAGTAGAATTATTAGAAACATTGCACAGTTTTAACTGTGTTTATTCGAATCAATATTTAGGATGTAGCTCGGCCACTGTAGGGTATCAACCGAGGTGTTAATGCCAAGGATTGGCATTATTACCCCGTTATAGTTATTGCGCTGTACATTTTAAATTACAAACTATCTCGAGAAGATATCCAAAATCTTCAACAACATTTTGAAAGTCCATGAAATGTAGTACAAATTTATGTAATTAACAAAGTATTTCCGGATAAAAAAAATAGTCTTCACATCACAAAACGGATCTCTCAAATTTTAGATCAAGCGTTAATTTTAGTTGCTTGTAAAAACAATAAGACCTAAAAATGAAACAAATTCACTTGAAGCTGTTTTTTGCGATTTATATAACTCAAAACTCTTCTGCGCAGAGCACATGGGTGTCATTTACCAGATTATTTCATAATTATGCATAATATTAGCACTTGGCGTTATTACCCCGCCTGGCGTTATTACACCAGACCACCTTATATCTATATTGGGGTGGGGGCGCAAAATTTCTTGCTGGTTCCGGGCGCCAAAAAATATAGATACGCTACTGAATGAATATGTCTTTAACGAGGATACGTATAAATGTGCGTCACGAGCCGACACTAGTCTTACAACATCAATACAGAAATGTAACATGCACAGTGTAGAGATCGGCTTGGGAAAGTTACATTGTGTGTAACCCGAGCTTAGTATATATATATATATATATATATATATATATATATATACACTATATTGCCATTGATTATTGGACACTTGCGATTTTAGACCTTTTAACTAAATATCTAGAAAAATACATGAGGAATCATCTCTACACTCTTAGTGTATAAATATAATAGTATACGCCATACATCGCCGTGAAGATTTTTTACCGAAACTCCATAGGGGACCGTCAACAAATTAAAAAAGAATGAATATCTTTTGAATAACCCTGTCAAAACTAACGTAGCAAAAGCGCTCAAACTCTAGATTATGATTGAATGCCTTATTGTAATACGCCTTGTTCATTTTTATGCAAATAGCATGTATACTCGCAGAGTAATTAAGGTTTTTATAAAAATGGTCCCAAATTTTTCCAAGTTTTTTCCTTATAATTTTCAGAGTTCTTAATATAAAATAATTTTTTTTCAGAAAATATGACAAACAACATTGCACACAGTACCTTGTAATCAAAATTAAAAAATAATGAAAATCGTGTACAAAATGAGTAGGTTTACTAAATAATTTTTTACTGCGCATGCGTCAACGATATCAAAATTTCATTTGCATATTATGTTAGTTAAATGTATAGAGCAACTTTTGTGAAAGCCACAAAATCATAACTTAAAAATTCTGAAAATAATCGTCAATTGAATTAGTTGAAAATCCTTTATTCTCAAAATGAAGCAAAAACAAGAGGGGTTGTATCCATATATTCATTGATTAGTGTCAAAATAGAATACACAATACGGGTTGTACTACTACATTTGGATAAAATCCCTCATTTTTCTGCTTCATTTTGGAAACAACGGATTTTGTCCTTTTTCTATAGACGTTTACTTTCAGAATTTTCAAGCTATGATTTTGAGACTTTTACAAAAGTTGCTCTATACATTTAGCTAACATAATTTGCAAATGAAATTTTGATATCTTTGACGCATGCGCAGTAAAACATTATTTAGTAAACCTACTCATTTTTTATACAATTTTTATTATTTTTAAATTCTGATTACAGGGTACTGCCTGCAATGTTATTTGTTCTATTTTCTGAAATAAATATTATTTTATATTAAGAACTCTGAAAATTATAAGGAAAAAACTTGGAAAAATTTGGGACCATTTTTATAAAAACCTTAATTACTCTGCGAGTATGCATGCTATTTGCATAAAAATGAACACAGTGTATTACAATAAGGCATTCAATCATAATCTAGAGTTTGAGTACTTTTGCTACATTAGTTTTGACAGGGTTATTATAAGATATTCATTCTTTTTTAATTTGTTGACGGTCCGCTATGGAGTTTCAGTAAAAAATATTCACGGCGGTGTATGGCGTATACAATTATATTTATACACTAAGAGTTTCGAGATGATTCATCATGTATTTTTCTGGATATTTAGTAAAATGGTTAAAATCGCAAGTGTCCAATAATCAATGGCAATATAGTGTATATATATTTTAACAAACTTGTGTCGGACCAACATCAGGTTTGCATTGCTTTTCTACACATAGACGAGCCGGGCCGGAACAAAACTTAATTGTTCTGAAGCTGTGTAGGGCAGACAACATGATTTGTAAAATTATTAATAGCAATGAAGAATTTATGCTAACGTATTCTTTGGATATGCACTTCTTGGTGGTTCTTAAATTCACTTCTCATCAACGCGAAAGTTTGACACATTTTCTTTCTAATTTTGAACTGTAAAAGTATAAGATTGACAAGCCTGACTATTGAAGGTATGTGTAATCGAATAACTTTTTTCATTTTTGGTAAATAAGATACTTGTATAATCTTGTTGAGATATAAGAGATTCTTGTCAAATGTTTGCAGATTTTTCTCCCTCCCTTTCTATCACTTCCGGAAATTCTACTCAAAATTCTAACTTTGATAGTATTTCCTTAAAACGCTTGTACCAAAAAATGGATGACGCTATTTGATCACATAGTTTCTGAATAAAAACACCAGCTAATCTTATGCGTTTCCGAAAAAAAAATAAAAATACAAAAATGTATCAGAAAGTAGCTCCTTTGGATTTGAGAATTAATTTGGAATTGGAATCGTTAATAAAATGATATAGAAATAATTTAACAAAAATTTTTTTATACAGCTTCAAACGTTACAATTTTTTTACTTTTTTTTTTTTTTTTTTTACTCAAAACCATATTAATTTTTTAACATTTTTTTTAAATATTGAAAGTCTAAGAATCTAAGTAATCATTAATGTTTCCAATGTGTATTTTCTGTAAAATATACTGTAAAATCAGTCCATAGATATGTATGCAGTATTTTTTAAAGGAATCTTAGTTGTATATTAAAAATCTGAATTTTTTCGAAATAGTAGAAATTTTGAGGGCCAGAATGGGCCGGGCAAAACCGGGCCTGTTTTCAATGATTTCTGTACGGGCCAGGCCGGATCCGAGCCGAACTTTTGAATTTTACAACGGTCGGGTCGGGCCGGGTCGAAATAACTTTTTTATGGGCCAGACCGGACCCGGACCCGAAACTTCCAGCCCGTGCAGACCTCTAAGTCCTCTACCATTCATGATACGAGGACGATGCTCAGCCTGTCATCTTTCAGTCACATATGTTGGTAAGGCTGCAGCTACAGCACAAGATAGAAACGCCTGCGTGCAGTGGCGTAGCTACGGGGGGGCAAAGGGGGCGCCCGCCCCGGGTGCCGAGGCTAAGGGGCGCCAAATTGACAGAGATTTGAACCGAAATTAACTTACATATTTTAACAATAAACAAAAATTGTTGACTTATAATTTTTTTATGTGTATTAATGTATACTTCAGTAAAATATTTTGTTACATCCAATCAATGGAGAAAAGAAAAATTTATGTAAATATTTCTAGGGATGGCTCAACACAATCGGTAACGAAGATAATTATGTTTCTGAATTGAAGCGCAAAATGATTGAATAAGGGCTCAAAATTCAGAGGAGTTTTAAACCGAAATTATTTCACATATTTTGAAAATGAATAATAATTGTTGACTTCTTTTGTGTCTCTGTGTGTGTGTGAATGTTTTGAAGAAATTCGGTGAAGGTGGAAGGAATGGCAAAATTCATAATTGTCAATCGCTGATGGAGACTTTTAACTGTCTAGCCTAAAGTAAATAAATCAAAAAGCCGATCGAAGACTTGAAATCACATTTCTAGTATCAAGAGCATTTTTCATTTGTAGCTAGCTGACCCGTCCGTCGATTTTTCCAAACGAATCGCGAATGATTAAAACCTCTGTTCAAATTTAAATAAAATAAAAAAAAATATTTCAAAATGGGTCTCTGGGATGGGTCTCCAGTGTCTTCGGCAGCATAAAACGGGTGCGCTACGCAGCCAAGAGCCAACCAATAAACACATATATTAAAATTTATTTCTGTCAAAATATATCTCCCGAATGGATGTGCGCTGCCTATGTCACCGTATAGAAGGCGTATTGCACACGTGACAGGCACACGTGCAAAAACATCTGGTGATAATCGTAAAATGAATTGAAAGAAAGGAAAGTCCCTTGAAATAGGTCCCATGAAATCTCAGATAAAAAGGCCCCGGTTGTGGAAGTTAAAACAAAAACCTGTGAGACTGTTGAAAACCAAGTTGAATGAGAAAAACCCAGTGGAAATTGCGTTTATTGAATCCGAGATAAGAATACGTCATCTTCACATGAACATGGAGCTAAAAATTTCAAGAAAATAGGAAGCTAATTTTCAAGAATATATACCTGTTGAAATCTATTTTGTGGAATCCGACAAAAAAGAGGCTTAAAAGTTCGATAGTCTTCATACTTTAAAATGTAAATAAAGAGAAGAATACTGTTGTGGACGGACAACGCCTATCACTTTACTCTGCCCACAGAACACACTAGTAATTTTTGATGAAATTGATAAAATACTTTTAAATTATGATTTTAGCATTCGATAGCGTTTAATAATTAAGTTGGTTATCTGCATGTTATATAATCTGTGAAGCGATTTTCGAAAACTAATGAAATATTCGGACGGAAAAAAAGTATTTTTAGTTCTATTTTTAATGGAATGTTCGTTTCTGTATGTTTCTCTCGTATGCAGGGCTGCCACAGGCGATTATTTTTTAAATTCTAATTGGTACCACTTTCCCAAAGCAGAAACCCTTACACACACTTTAATAATTTTTACAATAGAAATAAACGTCAATATTTATATTAGAAAAATACGTGTGCGAACAGAATACAAAAATAGTCGACTGCGGCTACTTTTGCGTATGGGGGGTCTCTCGCTTTTGTATACTGTCACCGTCAATTAAAAAAAGTAACAAAACGATTTTCAAAAAAATTATAATTATATATATATGTGTGTGTGTGTGTGTGTGTGTGTGTGTGCTTTGAAATTTTCAAATTGAAATTTTTATTATCTTTTTTTTCGCTGATAAGTGAAAAAAATTAATTTCTTTCGACTGTGAAATCAAATTCAGATGAGTGTGCGATTTTTGCCATTTTTCGGGGGAAAAAATCGCATTTTTGGTGAATTTTTAATCGATAGTCTCGACTATAAGAAAAAAGAAAATAAAAATTTTGAGTCTCACATGTATTAGGATAAGATTGCCTTGTACTACCCTCACCCAAAATTTCAGAGTTGTATGTGTAGAAGATTTTTAGTGCTTTCCGTCATGCACACAGACACACATAGATTGGTTTTCAAGCTGATATTTGCTACTCTTAGCATTCCATATAAATATTTAAAATGAAAGCTTCCTTAAACCAATGGAAAAAGTATTTAGCTGAAAGAACAACAAGAAAAGGTATTAGTTCTTCCTTATTGGAAACTCCAGTTTCCCGTCAAATTTTCAATGAGAAAACCAAATAATGAAATGTGAGCGACCTACCCCAAATTTTTCCAACTTAAATCGGATAAAAAAACGAAGTAGGACTTTTCAGTACGACCACTACAAACATTTGTTTTCGTCGTTTTAAAAGTTTAATTTATTTTACATATATTTAAATTCAGCGCATACTAGAGAAAACTATCAGTCAGTATTAGAGAAACTATATCTATCTATGTAAAATACGGGAATGACTGGGAGATTAATGGAATAAAATAATTTGACTCGGGAACCTCTTTGGTCCGAACTTTTTCATCGTTGCATCTTACAATCATCTCGGTGAATTCGATCGAAGGTCTTACAACTTATTTACGCCAATTTCAGGACCTACATGGTCGTAGGTTATGCAGGCTTTATCAGAATTGCCAAATCTAAATTTTTTTGTTCCAGTTCATGCAAATATGTTGAGGTTTTATAATATTTTCCAGTAGGGGGCGAAGATGTCAATCTGCGAGAAACGTTTAGTTTAATTGGTTAATTAGCTTTTGATTGACATATGGTCAAGATCCGCACAATTCCTGGAATCTAAAACATACAAAGATTTAGCCACAAACGAAAGAAAAATTGCCTAAACGTCAGTATTTTCCATCTTAAATTACTCTCTGATTTTACTGGTGAACATAATAAATGTGATGCTGAAAAACATAATTCAAGGAATAAAATGGATTTTGAGAAAAAGAATTTATGGATTTTAATTTAAATTTTTGAATTTCAAAAAGATTTTAGTTTTTATTATTGTCAGGCGATTGAGAATGTGCTAAGGGAATGTGTTAAGATATCAAACAAATTTGTTGGATATCTTGATTTACCATAAGAATTCCAGACCTTTCATTGTTTTCCCATCCATCTTTAAATATGAATGCGCATAGCAATTTGAAATTCTAGGGTGACTGCAATTTTTAATCAGGAGATTTTATTATCATAATCGGACGCATCATAACTTAGCAGTTTTAGTAAATGTGTTTTTTGCAAATTTATTCTCTTCTTAAAGTGTTCTTTGTCGCTATTCCCATTACAGAGCCAGATAGGCCTGTGCGGTAATCTGTGCCACGGCCTTGGACCCACAGTTGCTGAGGGCTCAAATTTAGTAAAATGATTTTTTAAAAAAAGTTTTAAAATTGTAGTTTCCGCATTATTTTCTCAAAAACAAAAATACATTTTGATTAATTTTGAAAGCGTATCGTAATATCTAATAATAATCATTCCTTATCCTTCACAACCCCTCACCTCCCCCCCCCCAAAAAAAAATGTATAGGAACAGCAAGGGGCCCCTCAAACATGTGCTGGGCCATGGGCCCCACATAATCCTAATCGGGCTCTGCATCTCACATGCTTAAAAAAATAAACATATACGTGAACGTACCGCTAGTTTTTGAAATTTCCATTCAAATTCAATATTAATGAAAATTGGAAATCTTCAGTAATCCGATTCTATGCTTTTTAGTTTGATGTGTTTGAGTAAAATTAGTTGAATCGTTAAAAACAAAGAAAACTATTCCTCCCAGTATAAGTGAAAGACTATTTTGTTTCTTCTTCCATTTTTTTTTTTTTTTTTTTGGGGGGGGGGGGGGCGCAAAAATTAATCCTACCCCGGGCGCCAAAAAACGTAGCTACGCCACTGCCTGCGTGAGCACACAAACCTGTGGCGGTACCATGAGACACAAATAAAACAAGCAACGGTGAATTAAATATAATATATAATTTTAATTAATTTATAATGTATATTATAATATATATAATTTTAAATAATTTTTCAATTAATTATCAGCAGAGAAATTACGCTATAAATTATTAAATATTTCAAAAGTGAATTATAATGTTGTTCGTTAAGCATAGAACACATAGAGTGAAAAATGTCTCAGCCAGGATCAAAGGAGAATAAAGAAATAGGACATATTGATTTGGAAAAGAGAAAAGAGATATAGATTTGATATATTTTCACAGAACTCATATCCATATCTTTGACCGATTTTAAGAAGTAATCTTTAATCTATGTTTAAGCAGTAATCATAAGTAATAACACTCTCATCCTGCCGCAGACGCTATTATCAATTGTAATTCATAGGAGCGAAGATGATTGATTCGAAAAAGTCTCATTTTATACCGTACTTATATGGGTGGAAAGGCTTCAAAGGATTTCTAGGAAAACATAACCCGAATTCTCGTTACTACTGTGGAAAACATTTTAAACTTTAGGAAGTTACATCACTTGAGACGTGTAAATTATAACTTGGCTACAACAGTTATTTTCAGTGACAGTTGCCATCAATATTAATGCATATTAAAGATACAGAAATGGTTGAGGTATCCCAAAGATTATGGTAATGTTTGTAGCGATTCACCCAGCATTTAACCCTTTTAAGGCCAAAGGGAAACAAAAACAAAAAAAAAGTAATTTTCTTTATTATGGCATTAAAAATAAGGCAAACAATGATATAAGAAAAAAATATGAAAAAAAATTAGTAAGTTTTTTAAGCAAGATATAACTAAGTGTAAAATCTTACTACTCAATATTTTATGCATAAATTTTAATTCATATTTTCAATTATACCAGGGTTGGCCAACACAACGCCCTTTTGAAGGTTTCGTGTTAAACCTTTTAGAAGTGAAATTCCATCATAAATAATTCTTTCTTTAAAATCATTACAACTTGTTTCAGAGATATTTTCAAAACTTTTTTTTTAATACGTATTAAAAAACATAAACATACTTTGAAAATTTAATGATGTATCCTTTTAAGATTTGTGGTTATTGTTTATAAACTAAATATGACGTTTAAATATAGTAATAATTGAAAATAGATATTTTTAATACTTAAGACTAAACAGAAAAATAAGCTTTTTTCAAATTTCTCCATCGCTTTGAAAAGATAAATGCAAGAAAGTTATTATTTTTTTTTCTGACGTCACACTGGCCCACTGGCTGTTATGCACGAGGGATAAAATTGTTAAATATCTCCTGCTTGACTTTTGAAATTTTTTTTTCAATTTTTTCTTTTGACAAATTTTGCAGTTTTTCACAAACTTTTGACAAAATTTGTGTGTTTTATCGTGACCTTTCAATGAAAATTGTGTTTTTCGCAATCTTTTGATGAATTTTGCGGGGTTTTTTATGATCATTTGGCAAAATTAGCGGGAGTTTTTTTTTTTTTTTTTTTTTTTTTTTGTGTGAACATTTGACGAAATTTTTGTGGGTTTTTTCCGCAATCTCTGGATGAATTTTGTATTTTTTGCGATCCTTTGACAAAAACCTTTTTTTCTGCAAACGATTGAAGAAATTGATTTTTTTTTTTTTTTTTTTTTTTTTTTCGGCGACTATTTATAAAAATTCGCAATGCATTTTATGTCCGAATTTTCAGATTTATGACCTCTTTTTTTCCCCTGGAAATGATTGTTTAGTTTTTCAGAAGTCTTGAAACAGAATCACCCCTGGACAATTGTATTATGCATCCCTAATTGCACTAAATTTTAGCATACTATGTAGTATATACACAAATCCATAGATCATGTACAAGATTTCATAAAAAATTCAAATATTTTTCTAACTATAGATAGCAATTGTAATATAATTGTAATTCATAAGTAGTTTACAACTGACACTAAAACACAAAAAAATATGACAACCCACTTTTTTTTTTAATTTAAAAATATTAGTATACCCTTATCGAAAATTAAAGAATCTTAAAAAGACTTTATTTCGAATTGTTTTTACAGGATGCGTAAAAAAATTACTGTGCTCAAATGATCGTGCGGTGGCCTTAAGTGGGTTAAAATGAAAACTTGCTTTCTTTTTAGAATTGTGAAAAATCTTAAAACATAATCTCACTTTTTTTATTCTAAATTATAACTGCAAAGTAAAATTTATGAGACATTTTTTATTCCTATGCTAACTTAGGTCATTCTGTTTCCACTAGAAACAGAGCAAAAATTAGAATATTAGTTAAATGGCTGTGTAAAGTTTCCCAGTTCTTCCTTTCAAGAAAACAAGTGTTCGGAACATTTTCCCTATGAAAGTTCTCCCTGAGGACATCTTAATAAATGCAGCCAAAAATAACTTATCCCTAATTATAAAACATGCACACACTGGTCAACTTCTAAAATCAATTCATAATAATAATTACTTTATGCAAAAACAGATTTAACTTTTTTTATACCATCTAAATGTATTAGAATATTGCAAGGAAGAAATAATTTTGTTTGCGATCTTTACTAAAATTTTAACACAATTAGTAATCCAAAGATAATTATTACTTAAAATGTAGAAATTGCGTTAAAAAGTGATCTCATGGCATCAGACTTTGAAGTCCTCGCCAGCTGTGATTTTAAGAAAAATGCTGTCCAAAATTTGTAGAAATTTTGTCGAACACTTTTAAGCCAGTTCTGCCATCACAGAGGAGACGAAACTTCTTCAGCAAGCATATGGTGATTATGTTTGTATGTCAGTGTGGACCAAGCCACTTATTCCTCTCTTGCAATAGCAACTTGTTATCCAAGTTAGGTTGGATCATCTGTTAAATTGGCTTTGTCATATACTTCAGAAATTTATAAAAGTGATTATTTAGTCAATAGATAGCATGACATATAATTCTTTGGCGCTTCAAAACTCATTTTTCATAAAAATGTGGTACAGTACAATCTGGTTCTCAACGCCACATAGCTTCATCTGAATATTCAACTGTTAGATCAAGATTAGTGTTCAACTGTATAGTGAGAAAGTTCTTGTCATGAGAACCAAGAAAAATATCGGAACTATTCTACCAAATCCAATCGTTCGTGCGAAAGAGGGTAATATATTCGGTGACGGCATACGTAAATAAGTAAAAAAAGCACGAAGATTTCACCATTAGAAGGTTCGATTATTCTTTTTATTATTCTAGGATAATATGTAATTGTCTCGTTAGTTAGCTAATACCCATGGGAAGAATTGCCCAATGGTACAACTTTTGACGAAAGCACGTTTTTTAAATTATGTATGATGTCACAGAAGAAGTTGGCTCGTATCTGTTGAATAACTAGCATTCAGATAGGTAGTTCCTATATTTTTCTGGCTCCTCGTGATGAGCAGACCTTTCCCACTATACCAATCTTGATAAAATTGGTTTTATTATTCATTTCTTTTTAATGCATGACGTCACGGTTTTTATTTATACTCATGGCGAGACCTTTCCAACGATGCCAATTTGCCAAAATCCAGAACTAATGGTTAAGTATGTTCCTTAGTAAGTAATTTTAAATTTAAGATATGAAAGTGCATTTTACTTCATATTTAAATTGCCGTCAAAACTGGACATTTCTATTCAAAATATAAGAAGATGCGATTAATGCCTCTTAAAAAAGCTTTCTAAAACTTTCTGAAGAATAAGAAAGATCCAAATTACAGGAATATTTTTGAAAAAATGCTGGAAATTTTCAAGATGTTAGAGTGTAATATGAATGTAAAAATGCACTTTCTGCATTTCCATATCGACTACTTTCCAGAAGATCTGGACATTACAGTGAAGAGAACGGTGATTTAGTTTGAAGAAGTAGAAATCAATGCTCTAGAATACTTTTTGCGTTAGTCTTTAAGGATTTGTTTTTTTCCCGCTCTATCAGTTAATTATCTATCAAGTACTTCCCTATAATCTCCAAAAAAAAAAAAAAAAAAAAAAAAACATAATCATTGTTTAGAAAAGTTCATATTATTCATAAAATCACAAAATCAATCTATCTGTATTATCAGACAGCAGCATATTTGTAAGAAACGTTGACTTCATATTCACGGTGGCACACCTGACCAATAACTTTCGCTTTTATTGCAATTTTTAACTTCTATCTATCGTACAATTCCAATTTTACATCATCGAATAGGAAAATATACGTCTTTTCAAATGCAATTTCTTTGAAAACAGTATCTCAATATAGGGATTTTATGGTTTTTAAAATAATTTTCAAACTTTTTTTAATCTATATTATGCAACACGATTGAGAAACATTTATCCGTTTTCAGTTAAAATGGTTCTCAAATCCCCTGCTCAAGAACGCGAAACTTTCTGGTAGAATTTTTGCGTCATTGTTGACTGTAAATGCATAAAATTGGAAGACCTGCACATTAAAACGATTTGGAATCGAATAGCGTTTTTATTTTTCGATAAATAAATTGCTTATCAAGTTATCTTGCGACATGACGACAAGTTTTCCTTTTTTTCGAGCAACCACATCAAGAATTTGGTTCAAAACGCCTACTTTGAAAGTATTTTCTGAATGGTCGTCTGGCTTTATAAAAAAAAATGGAAAATGTCATTCTATTACATAGTTTCTGATTGATATCACCAGATCTGAATAAACAGATAAGAATAATTTTATGCGTCTCCCAACGAAAATGAAAGTAAAAATGTATTTGAATTTGAGATCACCAATAAAAATTAATTTACAAAAATTTAATCAATTTAAACAAATATAAATAGTTCAGCTTCCGTTTTCCGCTTTTCTAACAGTCCATACTGAAATAAAAATTCGATTCCAAAATAAATACATTTATAAAATAATATGAACAAAACTCAAGTATACTGGACATGTAATCGAGCTGCGTGCTTAAACCACTGAAATTATCAGGATGAAAATGGCTGCTGTAAATAGCAAATCTTTAAAGATTTCTTTGACTATTAAATTTTGACATCCGGCTAATACAAAAGCGTTATTTTAATAAATTTCAAGACTTTTGTTAATTGATGCTTTTTCATAAAAATGTTTTTTGGGTTGTCAATGAGCAATCCAATAATAAATAATAAATGTAAAAGAATCTATTAGAGATTTCAATTTTAAGAAATTCACCCATGTTCTATAACCTGAGGAGTCCGAGTTGGTTTGCTATGCTAAATTATTAAAGAAAATAATGGACATTGCCCTAGGACAGAAAGAGGGGTTATTATTATTATTATTGACCTTGAACTACATGGGAAAATTACAGCGACCTTATAACGTTAAGCAAACCATTTAGAAATTTAATCACTATTTAAATTAAAAGAGTCAATAGCCCCTTATCATTAATGAATAGACTTTCCGCGAATATGGTAAACTTTCAAAATGATGTTTAGGGGTATTTATACACATAATCCTCAACTTACTCTAAAAAAATAGAAACTTCTATAATCATTATTCAATTTCATTCAACTTTTACTAATACCGACTACCATAAAATTTTAATTATTAAAGTTAATTTCTTCTAGCCTTCTATGCTACAATTCCAAGCTGCTAGACATATGCATAATAAGGTGCCATTGAACCAGAACTTTATAACCAACAAGTCGGAAGTTGCAATCCTAAAACTTTCTTCTATTGCATATATGTGAACGCTTCAAAATTCGCTATCACAGTGTCAAAATTAAATGGTAATCTGTCCATCATGAGGATTCTAAAGATACGAAATTCCTTGCATGAATTCTTGAGATATGACTATCGTAAAATCACGTAAATCATGCAAAATGCAGCATAGCAGCGCCGGTTGTTGGATGATTTAGACCGAATCGTGTAAATTTTGTGACCCAATTTGACCGAATTTTCTGAAAATCCGTACATTAGTCCTTGAGGAAAATATGCACTGCGGAACAAACAAAGCGAGAAATCTGTACTTGAGAAGGTTCTACAGAATTCGTGAAAAATGCAGCATAGCAGTGCCAACTGTTGGGCAATTTACAGCAAAATGTAAACAACACACCAAGTCATATTAGGGACTAACTGAATCTGAAATTTTATGAAAATTATGATTATTTCTAGAGATAGAATTATTGCAGTAATTGTAAAAATACAGCAGAACAGCTCCACCTGTTGAGCAAGTTACACCAAAATACAGAAAAGGTCAATTAATGTCAAGGACTAACTGAATCTGAAATTTGATGGTAATCCGTGCATTAGTCCTGGAGATTAAGCTATTGTGGAAATCGTGAAAATTTTTGCATAGAAGCGCTACCTGTGAAGCAATTTAAACCAAAAACTAATCAGCACCATTTTATATCAGGGACTAACTGAATATACATTTTTATTAAATTCTGTGTATTGGTTTCAGAGTTCGTACGCATCCTGGAATTTCAGGATCAGGAAAATCTTCGGTACCAGTATTTTCATATAGAAAATCTCTGGTTAAACAAAGCGAAATTTCGCATGTTTGAACTAGATTTATTTTTCTATTAAAAAATACTGGTATTTCACCTAT
The DNA here is from genome assembly GCA_964019185.1 of Maratus speculifer. NCBI lineage: Eukaryota > Metazoa > Arthropoda > Arachnida > Araneae > Salticidae > Maratus > Maratus speculifer. The sequence continues at coordinate 79,606,154 of OZ025299.1, forward strand.
AAAATAACGGTATTTGTAGGAACCCTGGTTAAGTGATAGAATTGTGTGTGACAAAATTTTTGTCACACACAGACAGACATTTTGTAAAAACATTTTTTGATGCCTCTGACCCCTAAAACTTGTAAGATTCGTCGAAAACCGGAGGTCGAAAATTTTCAGGAATCCAATACTTTCTTCTTGTAAAGATATAGAAGAAAGTACAAATCAAATTCCTTTATATATATATATATATATATATATTTATAACTTTTAATAAAATTAGTGAGAAAAATATACTTTTGATAGTTTTAAAAAGTATTTAGTATGAAGTATTTCAATAAATAAAACGCTTTATCCAATATCTGTTTGTTTAACTTAATAAACATTTTGAAAAAGTTTTTAACTTTAAGAATACATTAGAGATGGCAGCACCTCTACACTGCTCTATTAAATAAATGCAAAATTTTACTTTTTATACTTCTCTGCTGTTTTCGCTGGAATATTTATTTATATATATTCTCTTTTAAATGTATATTAGGTCCAAAGTAAAATTTAATTTTTGAAAATTAAAATAAAAAATTCATTTTAGCAACGCTTAAAATTTGATTATATCATCTAAAAGAATACTTAATTTTAATACTTTTTTTTTATTTTTGAACACAGAAAAGAATAAATATTATTTTTATTCAAATATTTATAAAATTATTTATATACAAATAATAATTATTTTTGATATTATAAAAAGTATTTTTTATAAATATTTATTTTAAAATAATAATTATTTTTAAAAGAATATAGTGCGTTTTCTATACGTACTTTTTACTAAGAGCGTCAAAACATATCATTGAGTAATGCTGACTAGTATCTCAATTTACTGATATTTTTATGATTTTTAAGTAATTTTCAAGCACAATTTTTTATTGATTATTTGTTTTGCTTATCTATCGTTATCTCGTGCAGTCCGATTATGATTTAGAAGCCCGTTTTAACATAAAACAATATAAAATATTTATTTCCGGCTAATATTGCTTAACGAAATTAAAACTTCATAAATAAATAAGTAAAATAATAAAACTATGCAGTTAAAATATAATTTTAAGAGACATATAATCAAACTACGTTTTTAAACCACTCCAAACTATCAATCAACACGACTGTACAAAGTAGCGATCTTTGGTGATTTCTTTGGATATTTCGGATATTAACTCCGGGCCTAATTTCTTATTAGATATAATTCGCAATAAGAGAGTACCTTTTTTAATAAGTTTCAAACTTTTATTCCAAAACATAACTGTTATTTTTCATAAAAAATACATTTTGGTGTCCTTCGTGGATAATCCAAAAGGTATATATTAAATGTAAATATATATATATATATATATATATATATATATATATATATATACTTTTATAAATACATCCAAAGTTATTCAGACAATACCATTAAATAAACCAATGAAACCAGTATTTTTACAATCATATTATTAAAAAAGTTGAAGTTTGAAGAGAAACAGAAGGCAGATTACCAAATTACTAAGAAATATATGGATAAATGGACATTATATAACCAGAGTAATTCATATATTACCATACAATCAACCAATGAAACCAGTATTTTTACAATCATCTTATTCAAAACAGTTGAAGTTTGGAGTGAAATAGAAGGCAGATTACCAAAATAATGAAAGATAAATGGATAAAAAGACAGTAGAAGGCTTTTCTATTAAACTACTTCTTCAGGGGTGTATAGTTTAACAAAAAAGCAAAAACATCCAACCAGTTTCTGTTATGAGTCGTGCTGAAAGCTAAGAATTCGACATATATATATATTGGAGTTTAAAAAATGGTTTTCACCTAAGTTCTCTAACTCAGAATTGATCCATTACAACTTAACAGCCGAGTAAAATGGAAAAGGTTGATCAATCAGTTTGAATGACAGAAAAAACTTCCTAAACAAAGACATTCGCTGTCAGCGAAATATAAACATTTTTATGAGTGCAAGTTAATTTTAAAAGTTATAAAACGCTTGAAAACATACACTGTAAAAAAAAGAAAAATCTGTAAATACTAAAACTTTTCTAGGAAAGTGGGATTCCTAAAACTTTTTATGTAACGGCAATTACATAAAAATCTGTGATCCTACGGATGTAAAGTTGCCGAAATCTGTATGGTTACAAACATTTTATCTGTACACTGCACAAATCAACAAATGCATCTACAAAACTAATTTTTGTAAAGTTACAGAAATCTAACTTTACAAACGAGTCTACTAAAATTACTTTTATCTTACTAAAATTTTATCTATAACCTGCGTTGCAGTTACATGAAAAATTCTTGGAATCCCAGTTTTCTAAAAAATTATTAGTAACCTTACAGATTTTTTGATTTTCAGTGAAAATCTGTATCTGTTACATGAAATTTTACTGTTGCCGTTACATAAAATGTTCTAGGAATCCCAGTTTCCTAGAAAACTTTTCGTAACTATACAGATTTGTTTTACAGTGTACCAAAATACATAAAATAAATGCACGTTTGCGCTGTAAATCAAAAAATCTGTAAAGTTGCTAAGAATTTTTTAGGAAGCCGAGATGTCTAGAACTTTATTTGTAACTGCAGCCAGGGTTGCAAATATAATGTTGTAAGGTAACTGTTAATTTAGCAGATTCTTTTGTAAAGCTGTGGATTCCTGTTGCTTTACAAAAACTAGTTTTGTAGAGTTATATATATATTTTTTTCTTTGTACACTGTGCAAATAAAATTTTAGTAAGCATAATGATTTCCGTAATTTTGCATTTGTAGAGCTACAGAATTTTTTGAAAGTTTAAACTAGTCATGGAAAGACACGAGAACGTTAATTATAAGTCTAAAGTAACGTTACTTTTAAATTTCTCGCAGGTATTTTAATATTTTTAAGTGTTTTTTTTTTTTTTTTTTTTTTTTTTTTTTTTTTTGCATAAGATATGAAATGAAATTTATCTCTAATTGGCCTAAACTGTTAAAAAAAAAAATCTGCAAAGTTACTAAAAGTTTTCTCAGATACAGGGATTCCTAGAACTTTTTATGTAACAGCAACAGCAAAACTTCATCTAACAGATACAGATTTAAACTCAAAATCAAAAAATCTGTAAGGTTACTAAAAATTTTTTAGGAAACTGGGATTCCTAAAATTTTTTATGTAACTACAACAAAGGCTACAGATAACTGTAATTTTAGTAGATTCGTTTGTAAAGTTACAGATTTCTGAAGCTTTACAAAGATTAGTTTTGTAGATATACATCTTTTCTTGTACATTGTAAAGATAAATTGTTAGAAAGTATACAAATTTCGGCAACTTTACACCTATAGGATTACATTTTTTTGTTGTTGTTGTTTTACAGTGTAGATTCTAGTTGATTTATGCAGTTTCCATTTTATTAACGGTTTTCCGAAAGTGAAAGCAATATATATATATATATATACATTTTTAATCTAAAACAAAACGAACAAAATTAAAAATTAAACTCGATAGAAACCTTCTTCGTCTACGCAAAAAAAAGAAAAAAAAGATTTCAAAGAATGCGTGTTTTTTTCCCATTATGCTAACAAGGCGTATAACCAAAAGAGTGAAAAAATACCCAGGCCAGACCAGGACTCGAAAAAGATTGTTAGCTGATTGTTAGCAATGCGAATAACACATTTGCGTAATTCAAATTAAATTTCTCGGGTGTAAGTCATCGTTTAAAAAATATTACATATAATTCAATGACATTCAATTGCAAATGAGAAATTTGAAAATTAATTTCCCACAGGATGAACATTAACTTCCCAGTCTTTTTCTGTATTCAAACAATAATCATATATTTAATCTTTCCGAAATTTTTTCATGCTCTTCAAAAGCAAAATAGGAGTTAATATTAGTAAGAAAAATTTTAATCAACATTGTTTACTATGTCAATAATATTTAAAGTAACAAGCTTTCTTTCTGATGTTAGAATGCATGCTGCTGTCAAATTTAAAAAAAAAAAAAAAAAAAAAAAAACACGCAATTTTTTTTTTAAGTGACATGCTAAAATTTTGCTAAGCTTTAAAAGGTTACAACCTCATTCAAATGTAAGAAAATAATCCCTTTTAAGCGAGTACGAATTTGAGTATCAAACAATAACTTATAAATGAATCTTTTGAAGGGCTCAACGAGGAATAGTTACAAAGTTGTAATTGGATATTACCACAATATAGGTACACAGGTAGTTAAATGCCATCAAAGCAGGCTTCGTCAGAACACACACACTTACTCCTCCGCCTCCTGCCATTGCTCGAAATAAGAATAAAACCTCTGTTTGGGTATCTTTTCAAGTTCAACCGTCGTGTTGGTTTTAATGTCTTCTACAGTGTCAAAACGGTTATCTTTTAGGCTCATTTTGATCTTCGGGAATAGCCAGAAATCCGGTGGTGCTAAATCTGGTCAGTAGGAAAGCTGGTGGAGGTGTGAAAAGTTCTTTTCTGCGAGCCATATCTGCACAACAGCCGATTTGTGGGAGAGAGTAATCTCGTTATGCAGTGACCTTCTTCTTTGTCATTTGGCACGTCGTTTTCTTTCGGATTGTCTCCCTCAATCTTTTCAAAACTTTCACGTGTAAAGGGCCGCTTATAATTTATCCAGTTGATACATATACAGAATGCATTACACTTTCGTTGTCGAGAAACGCAATGAGCATAGTTTTTGCTGTGGATTTTATATGACGATGACGTGATTTCTTCATTCGAAGTGAGGAGGTTGTGTGTCAACTTGAGTCCAAAATATAGTGGTAGTAAATAAATACATCCACAATATATTGTGGTATTAAACAGTTACTACGAAATTCCATGAAAGTTTTGACTGCCCTTTCAATAAAATAATTTGAAATATAAAATGCCTAAAAGACGTTCAAAAGAGAATTAACTGCAATACAAAGAAAAAGAAGCAAAACAAAAGAGAGAATTGTAAAAGAAAACATAAGCAACATATCTGAGAAAGACCATCAAGTCCTAGCATCCAATTGCTTTTTAGAGGAATAATCTATCATAACTTGTTTATTTCTCTAAAAATATTCAACTGTATACACATATAACAATTTTGCGGTAATAAAGTGGAATTCACTGATATTTTTATTCTGTCCTTATCCACTTATGGCAAAGTTATTAATATAGTCTGTCTCAAAAGTTTAAACACAATGCAAATCTGGTTTAAAATAATTGAAGAAGAAAATATTGTATGGTAATTTACAATAAATACTCGACATTTAATCAAAATAAAATAAAAGAAGCCATTTTGGGTGGTTAAAATAAAAAATATATTTATTTTTATTTAATTTTTCCCTTTTTCATGAAGAAACGCTGTCTCAAAAGTTTAAGCACTCTATGCAATTTTTTTTTTTTAGAAATACGGAATGGCTATTTGTAATGACTTTCTATGACATCATATTACACTTTTATAAAAGTATAAAACGTGGAGAAATTATTTCCTCTTGTTTTAAAAATGCCAAATGGTAAAGAATTCACAAAATGTCAGATTATGAAAGTTTTTAAATTGAAATCGCATAATAAAACTGTTTCCGAAATTGCAAAAGTTATAAATCAATCAAATAGAGGTATGTATCAAGTACTCTCTAGAAATGATAATTTTATGCAGAAACCAATATATGGACGACCACGTATGACGACTATTCAGACTGATCGGAGAATACGGAGATTGGTTTCTAGACAAAATATGTCCATACAGCAGATTAAAAATAATCTCAGTGTACAGGTGTCCCAAGGCAATGTACATAGATGTATTAAAGAGTGTGATTACATCGTACAAAAGAAAATGGCTCACAAACCATCTCTCAAATTACATAACGAACAGGCAAGAATGAACTGGGCTAAAACACACATGTTCTACGGGGACAAAGGGCTTACTGTTTTATTCAGCGGTGAGAAAAAATGGAAATTAGATGACCCTGACGGTTGGAGTGCATATTTGCATGATTTACGAAAAGAACCAAGGGCATTTTTCTGCAGACAACAAGGCGGTAAATCTGTTATGGTTTGGAGGGCATTTGGATTCAATGGCTAAATCTCTCTGGCTTTTCTAAAATGAAGACAAGATTAAAAAAAGTATCAAGGGACGCTGAACCAGCATTTGCTTCCATTCGGTGACAGTTTGGGGGGTCCTGAATGGACTTTTCAACAAGACAATGCCTCAATCCACAAATCACATTCTACAAAATTTTGGCTTTCTCAGAAAAATTTTAAAATTCTTAACTGTCCAGCTTTAAGTCCAGACTTAAACCCGACTGAGAATGTCTGGGGTATTTTAACCCGCCAGGTTTATGGCAATGGAAAGCAGTATGACTCTATTAAAGAAGTCCAAGAGGCCGTTGAGAAAGCATGGTACTCTTTGTCACCAGAAACGCCACAAAAACTAATAATTTCGATGAACGCACGTTTATTTGAATTGATCAGAAACCACGAAAAAATAATATGTCAATAAAAGTTTTGTAAAAATTATAAATCTGGTTGTTTTTGAAATTGTGCATAAACTTTTGAGACAGTTTTTTTTTTAATATTTTTTAAATTATATTTTTTTACAACTATGCAATTTATTTTTTCTTCTTTTGATATCATTTATTTATATAATGTTGCGAAATCTGCAAATAAAAAAATGTTATTCATTCTAACTTTTTATAATTCTTTGATAATCGACATTTTATGCTTGTGCTTAAACTTTTGAGACAGACTATAGAAACAAATATTAGTGTTTATGTGACAGGAAAGAACCAGCGATGTTAAGAAGCAAACTTATTCAGTTGAAACTCTTGAGTTTGACTCGTTTTATGTAAGTTATGAATTGACTTTGATTTATTTTTTATAAGCGAGCTTGAGCTGAATCAAACTAATTCTGTTATTTTTATAATTTACTGATTTTTTTCTTTTTCTTTCTTCCTTTTCTCGTCAAACCTCTGTTTTTTTTTTTTTTTTTTTTTTTTTTTTTTTTTTGAGTGCCATTTCGTACATACCAATGAAACTCCAGTTTAGAATTCTGAGAAAAAATTTGGTAAATTTATGTCGTGTTATCTTAATAATAGCTCACAGTCAATCTCTGTAGTAATCGTCCCTCTCCCACCTCCATTCTTGTGTGCACCTTAAAACGATTTTACACAATGTCTTATTTGCATTTTCCAGTACTATAATGAAAGCTAAGCAAGTATTTTCTCTTTTTCCTTTTCTTTCATTAACAAAATGCCTATGATTTCCAAAATTTCATTTTGGCTTTAAAACCGTTCTTGAAAAGAAATATTCTTTAGCATATTCACCGACCCGTTGTCTGAATTCGGAAAGAAATAGATGGAAAAACAAAGCTTCCAAATATGTATTTGCCTGCAGAGCTGAAAATAGACTCTATGGAAATTTCTTCTAAAATAGAACTAAACGTAAAGGAAAGAAAACATTCCCTCTGTAATTCATGTTTATCTAATCCAGTCGTATACTATTAAAGATATTATTTGCAGAGAAAATTATCCTGAGAATGTAAGACTAAAAAGCCTTCAATTAATTTAAGAATTTAACATTAATTGATCAAAATTAATTATAGTAATTACAAGTCGGACCAAATTTATTAACCTAATATCTACTGCAATTTTTTCTCTAAAAAATATTTTTTTCAGTTACTACAATGAAAATTAAAAGATTTATATAAAAAAAAATTCTCACACGTGAGAAATTTAATTCATTGTAGGTAATTAATTAAAGTGGTACTATAGTACCGTCAGTACACTATGCTTAAAAAATTATCGTAACAGAAAACCAACACGATATTTCAAATGAAATTTAAACTCTTAAAATTGCTAAAGAACAAGAGGATATTCACAAGCTAACAATTAAAATAATGTTAATTTGGCCTTTTTTTTTTTTTTTTTTTTTTTTTTTTTTTTTTTTCACATGAAGACTGAGACAAAATTCAAATTTAAAAATTTAAAATTATTGAATATTAAAATTAAATTTTACTCATCAAATTTTAATTTAAACTGTGAAAATACTTGTAAATTAATATAAAAAATAGGCTTCATTCTTATTTGCAGTACTTTAGTTATGCGATATTTCACGTTAATGTTTTCTCGCATCTCCACGTATGTAATATATGAATTTACATATGTAATTTCTAGCATAGCAAAAAAAGAGTCAGTAACATTGTTTTTCCACTTTTCTATAAAAATATAATAATGAAACAGAGGAGAAATACTAGGGAAACATTGCCACACTACAATTTAGTAATTGCATTATAAAGCAGATAAAAACGATGCATAACTATACAAATCTAAACAAGAAGTTTTTCTCCACTACCCAATATACTGGCGGTACTTTTAAGTACTGTCGAGTTATTCTACTGTTAAATTAAATGCACATACCGTTCACGTAAAATAGCTAGTCAAATGGCACTCTAAAATCATAATGAACTAAAAAAATCCAATACTTTATGTCCTTTATTGGGTTTACTGTAATAAAAAGACAAACGTGACAATCGTTTCAAAATGTCGGCATAAAACACATCGACTGTTTCAAAGATACTCCCCTTCCTCGATAGAATAACAAACATATAATTACTACTGCCATGTATCGTGAAAAAGTGCAGTTAAAAGAGTTTTTTAAAAGTAGCATTAGTATATTAATAATATACTCATGATAATAACACTATGAGATGATTAATATAATAATATTAACACTAAGAGATGAAAGTTTAAAGTGGGTAGTAACTTATAAGTACCGTAAGTAAATAAAGGGTTAAAGAATAAAGAGGTTTTAGAAACATTATAGTAAGTTTTTATTCTTAACATAAATGAAAAAAAAATTATACATGTTACTGACTAATTAAGAGGGTAAAAAGCGATATTGCAATTTTTCATATAAGATATGACTATGCTGTGAAAACGCAGCTTCAGTGCAAATCAGCATTATTTATGCGTTATGAAGAAAAAAAATTAAAGTATTTACAATGTTGTGGCACATTACATTTACTGCACATAGTTACTACAATATCCATACCTTGAATTGCTGAATTTTATTTCATTCTTGAAATGCATCTATGAACACAATCCGCAATTTATCGTAAAAATTTTCAAACCTTTACGTACAATTTCATTTATATTTCAATTTTTTTACAACTCGAATCAATTAACATTTTTTTCATGAAAAAAAGCTTATATATACAATATGAAACAATAAAGGGCATAGCCGGATAAGCATTGGAAACATGCCTTTCAATCAAATTTCTTGATTTTTTTTCCATGTGTGGCTGCTTATCTGACAATGTATTTCCCTTATTATCACCTTTTAAATATTGATATTTTATGAGATAAAAATGTTTTTTCGATTTTTTAAAAACCTCATTTTCTCAAAAACTACCTAACCGAATTATATGCTATTAATTGAGTTTATACAGATGTCAAAGATGAATATCTGGAAATTTTTGTATAATTTTCTGATCATAAAAAGTGTGTGAAAAAGTGATTAAAAAATTTACAAAAATAAAAATTATATCTTATAGTTGTCCGAAAATTACCATTTTCTTGTAAAAAATTCCTCATTTGTGCCCGCATATTATATAAAAATTTCAAAAGTTTGCGTTGGGTACTTCATATAAATATTTACGAAAATATGTATAAAAAAATTAAAATTCATTTAAAGGCATTATTTGGGGCGGAGCTATTTAACTTCGACATCCGAAGACTTTTTGGTACAATGTCATCAGAGAATGAGTCAACTAATAAATTATAGATTTCATTAAGCATATAAACCATAATTTTCAATACTATCGATACTATTTCGATATTGAAAACTGGTGTTTTCCTTTGGAAACAATAGAGAAAAAAAAAGTTTTGCCTAGAAAACAACAACATTCTTTGGTATCGAAATGTAACGACTGTTATATAATGATTTTTATTTAAACATTTTCACCACTTTTGAAGAAGGATAATAAGAATAAGTAGTTATTCTTTTTACTGCGTTAACATGAATGATTCATAGCTAGATTTAAAATTTAATCAGTTTATAAAATTCTGACATATTACCTGGAATGTGTAGTAATAGACAATTTTTTATTTAAGATTTATACTACTAGAATTTTTTTGTTTATCCTTTTGGTAGATTACTGAGGCTGTTTAGTTTGAAGATAAATATTAGCGAAATATACATAATTTGAGTTAAAAGAAAAAAAAGAAAGGTGATAACATTGGATGATATTTTGTACTGAAAAATATACTTCTGTAATTTTGAACTGTTTAATATTTAATTAAGTAATTTTTTAATAAATAAATATTAGTTTAAAAAAACAATGGAAAATTTACCAGGAGATTGAAATATTGTAAAGACATAGCTAATTTTTTGTGAAATTTTATATGCAAATACATAGTCGTGTTCAGAGATTTAGGCCACACTTTAACCTCTTCGCTACTGGCGATTATTACAGTATTTTTACAGCGATTATTACAGTATTTTTAATTATTACTGAATTATTTCTTCTCTCGTTTGACTTCTGAGCGAGATTTTTGTTTTATTTTCATTAGTCGAATCTTAGTATTAGAAACATATAATACTTATATCGAAATTTCACTTATATTTGAGTATCATTAACAAAATGGGACAAAACTGATGTACCCATTTGGGTACTCAGGGACTGAAGAGGTTAAAGAACAGTTACTTTTTATGGGGAAAAAAAGCTGACACTTGATAATGTATTACATTATTTTATTCATAAAAATAAATAGTTTTTTTTTTTCTGTAACCCCTTCTTTCCCCCAAGAAACTTCCACAACAATCATTATTTCGTATTATCATTCTTACATGACATAGTAAGAAATAAAAATCATTCACTAAAACGAATTTGTTTCCGGTCGCAGAGTTTAGCAATAACATACGCATGCGCGTCTACACGATGCAAAACAGAGCATTTCATTCATGAAGAAGCTTGAAACTATTAACTATAATTTCTGTTTATAAACACTGGTGAGAAACGTTTTTAATTAAATTGTTTCTGATCACTGTCGTTACATTTTGATATAGAAGAATGTAGTTTTGTTTCTGTACCAAAAATATTCTTTCCAGTTTTTATATACCACGACAACAACAAATTTTGAAATCGAAACTGTATTGCCAGCGTTGAGAATGATGCGCATGTGCTCATTAAAATTTAAAAACCAGCAATTCTGTAAGTTTATATTCCCAAAATCCTTCAGACATCGAAGATGAGTAGCTCCGCCCCAAATAACGCCTTTAAATGAATTGTAATAATTTTTATACATATTTTCGTAAATATTTCTATGGATTACCCAACGCAAACTTTTGAAATTTTTATATAATATGCGGGCACAAATGAGGAATTTTTTACACGAAAATGGTAATTTTCGGCCAACTATAATATATAATTTTTATTTTTGTAAATTTTTTAATCACTTTTTCACACACTTTTTACGATCAGAAATTTATACAAAAATTTCCAGATATTCATCTTTGACATCTGTATAATCTCAATTAATAGCATATAATTCGGTTTGGTAGTTTTTGAAAAAATGAGGTTTTTAAAAAATCATAAAAACATTTTTATCTCATAAAATATTGATATTTATAAGGTGATAAGGGAAATACATTGTCAGATAAGCAGCCACACATGGGGAAAAAATCAAGAAATTTGATTGAAAGGCATGTTTCCAATGCTTATCCGGCTATGCCCTTTGTTGAAGAAATGGTCACAATAAAATCAGAAATATCACAAATATTTATTTGAGAAAACGCAATGCCAGTCTTTAGTGGATTAAGCAAAGTAATTATTTCCATTTTTATTCTTATGATTTCCTTATGTATATATATATATATATATTTATTTATTTATTTATTTATTATATATATATTTATTTCTATGTTTATTTATTTATTTATTTTTGGAGGTCATGTTCCTTTGATTCTGACAAATTATATTTAAATGAGACCTTGATATTGAATGTTATAAATCCACTTCGGATTATCTTTCTTATATGAAATTTTAAATAAACATTAAGATATATATATACTAATAGTTAATATTCCGACTAAAATCTCGATGATTACAGAGCTCCTAAATGGTCCGCGAACTGAACATCAGAATTTTTTTAGAGAAATTTTCTTTTTAGATTTTTCTTGCAAATTGTCAAGAAACCACGTTTGGAAGTTGATTCTAGCTCAAACGTATTATGAAATTTTCTGTTAAAAAATACTGATGTTCAGTTCGTGGACCATTTGGGAGCCCTGTGATTATAAAACTTTTATTTTCATTTAATTTCGCTTTTTTAATAATCGAATTCATCCTAAATGCCTTGCGTGCATTATTTCTCATAAATTAATTGTCATAGTGAACAATTTTTTTTTGTGTTGTGTAGAGGTATAGCTCTGGTTTTAAATGATTTGCACTAGTAAAAATGTAACGATTAGTCCTTGTGTAAACAAAGTAAAATCAAAAATCTCAAAATTTTGAAACTTTTATTTTATAAAAGTAGTTCTCATTCCTAAATTTATTACCTTATGAACATAATAATAATAGGTCATTTTGTGCATATACAAGGTTTGTACCTTCACTAAAAGCTTCATTGTATTCTAATTAGCCATTTCTTAGAAATCATGTGCGCAATGATCAAAATCGCTGTGTTGAGAAAATTCACTTTAAATATTGAATTATCCCTTGATTATATAAATAAAGCTCAAACTGTTTTAGACGTAACTTCCATTCTAAAGTTATTTTTTGAAAGGAGTTTCTTTTAAAAAGTTTGTTAAAAATTAAATTTTAACATGAGCTATTAAGTAAAAAATTGATTTTTGGACACTTTCAAAGGTACTTTAAAGATACTTTAATGAATTTCGCTTTTTAAAAAAATGAGTTTGAATTAAGCGGCTTCATTTTATGAATTTTAACTTTTGAGCACAGATTTCGTTCATTTTTCAGAAAGGGAATTTGAGAGTGAGCTAGTGCCCTTTTTCTTGTGATTTTAAGCAACATTTAGGATAATTATACTTATCATAATTCTAGGAATATATTTTTTAACAGTAACGAATAATGATTATTTAACAACTCTAATAATTAAAGAAATTTTAGTGATTTTTATTATTTTTTCTATGGATTTATATTAATTTTTAAAGTTTAAAAAACATTGGATAAATGCGATACCCATATTTTACAAATACAGACCTGCCGATTAAGTGTGGCAGCAGATTTCCTGAGAAGTTTTACGAAAATTAGAACGCCAACAGATATAGATGCAGAGGAATAAGCACGTGGATAAACAGACAAAAGTCAAGTCAAGCATTTTTCTGCAGTGTTAAAGCCTGTCAAATAGCATGAGGGAACAGAACTTTCCTCAAAATAGGAAAGTTCAGAAACAAATTGTTTGTTTTTACAAGAGAAATTTGACTAGCTGGTTACAAAAACTGCGAGTTAAACATTTCCAAAAATCCATCGAATTGCCCATAAAATTTGAGAAAACACTAGTCCTGTAAAAGAAATTATTATGTATTCGTGTTTGGGATTTATTATGTAAGGCGCTGTGTTAAATGATGTCACACTTTTTTAACATTTTTGATCCCCCCTTTGTCACAAAGTATCGCACTTCACTGTACCCCCCCCCTCTTTGCCACATGTCACGCTATATTACATATACATATAATTGCAGTTCAGAAACAAAGCACTATGTTATAGGTCATATTTCAAATTTTTTTTTTAAACTTTAACTGTGTGTTTTAATAACTTTTGTGAGAATAACAATAAAAATGACTTCTGTACATATTTTGTATGAAATAAGATTAAGGTTATAACAAAAATTATAATTAAATTCACAATAGTAATACAATATTAATATGAAAGAGCACTTGAAAACAGTAGTACTTTTAAATTTGAAATGGAATTTAACAGTATGTTTTACTTTAAATTTTATCTTTATTTAATGAACACAAAATATTTTAATTTCAAAATAACTTAAAAATTTAATCTGCTTATTTTTTGTGTTTATTTTTTTTTTAGCCAAATTGTGTAATGTCACATTTCTTCTTACCCTCTCCCACCCCCTTGTCACAAACTGTCACAATTTCACAACCCCCCCCCCCCTTCCAATCATGACATCATTTATGGACACCTCACGGCCAGGGGTGCAAAAATCTAGGCGCCAGAGGGTAGTCTCTCACCACTAAAATTTTAAAGTTTTTTTCCCTCAAAATTTAGTAGCATTCTAGCAGGAATTTTACACGAAATATTAGAGGAAGAAAAACGAAATAAATTTTGTGGTGAGAAACTGCCTGCTGGCGCCTAGATTTTTGCACCCCTGCTCACGGCCCCTAATCACCTGTTCCATTTACATTTCTAACATATTTATTTAAACCCTAGAATAGAAGAATCACTCTTGTTCTCTTCATAGAAAATATTAAGTTTCTCCTCCTTATTTATTTATTTATTTATTTTTTTTTTTTACCATATACTATCTTGTTTATAGATTATTTCAAAAACTATATGTATTTTAAAGACAGAATGCACCGTTACAAGATATTTTTTCTCCTTTAATTTAGCTCGATAAAAAGTGAAAATGACTCATTCTTCCATTCTAGTCTTAATAGCCATAGAAATTATAAATTTCAGATTTGATGAACGTCTGATTAATTAGGTAGTTAAAAAAATTAAATAGAATTTTTTTTCATTGAAAATTATTTTAAGCATATTTTCTGAAATTTTGATTTTAAAAATGCCAAATTGACGAAATTGCGTGAATTGCGAAATTTATGAAAAGCGTGTTACTATGAGTAATATCTGGAAACAAAATCTTAAAATTGCATTATCTATCCACAGTCATAAGGTTATCTAACTATACTATTACATAACTATAGTGATGTTTCTCACTTAATTTCAACTTCTATTGTAAATGGCGTTATAAAAGACAGGTTAAATAGTATGTGGAGACCCCAGGCACTTCATTTCAATAGAATCATTTATACTTTTTATCTTTGAAAAATAATAAAACCAATAATTTATATCTTACTAAGACCGCTGTATAGTGCACCTAACACAAAGGCACTCCTAAATTGTATATATGAAATTGTAAATATGAAAGTCCCAAGTTTCTAATCAATTATTCAAATTTTGACTCTAAATATGAAACCATATTCATTTATTTTGAAAAATTCTGCATCTTTGAATATTTAAATACTATTCGTACTAATGAGTCGTCTCATTCACGAATTTTATTCCGTTGGTATCACTTTTTTTAAATAGTTACCTTTACTCATATAATCACTAAAATGCTCCAATTGAATAAGCAAAATATTACTTTTCTTTATTACTGGTACTAAAAAAAAAACTCTGTACACCCATGGTCCCAGAGAGGTTAGTGCTTGCAATTTTGCTATGTTGTTTTATTGCCAGTAGATAAATGAAATGAAATAAAAATAGTATAGCTTGATATTCCTACTCCTTTCATTTTCTGTAATTATACATAATTTCTACTATAATTAAATGATAGGAATGTAATGCAGTAAGCTTTCAAATAAACGTTTATGATTTCTTCAGGCTATTTGTTGTGAGTCTCAATAGGCATTTCTGATTTATATCCGACGGTTTGAGATGATACAATATTAACACACGCATCTTAGTCCAATTACTTAAGGCTTCGTGCAAAACCTACGAATCTGTTAGATGAATAAATTGTTACGATTAGAAACACCTCTGAACCGTAGGCTGTAATCCATTTTTATTTTTCTTCTTTGGTCATTGTCAGACCCCACTCGTAAACGGTTCTCGAAATGCTTTTTGATATGCCTCCGGCTAAATCGGTGGAACAGAACTGGATAATAAGAGGGTAGATAAGTAATTAGGCAAATTCAAATTCGGATTTTTTGTTATCGGTGTGATAAATGTGTCAGGTTTCACAGATGAACTTGCAATGACATGGAATTAGAAGGTCTCTCATTACCACCTCAAACGCAGTTTCAAAATTTTTCGCAGCTTTACACTCTGGGCACGTACGTTTCTTCTGCCCCCTCTAATGACGTTTGGAGATCGCCAAACTCTGCAAATGCATCAACAATTCTAATAACCCTAAAACGCTCTGGGAAACAATAGCTGATGGCTTCAATTTTCCTAAATGAATTCTTTCTTTGTTCGTGATAGCTACCGTGCGATGTTGTGTTCTCGGTCACATTATCTTCCATTAACTTTCATCATACAGATATATGAATTGCCCTTTCGTCAGCTTCTAATGCTGTTAGCACCACTGATCTTAGTGAATTAATCCAACGGATGTTATGTAATGCAATTGATGGAACCCTCACTGAAAACGTGTTAGGTGTGAGTAATCACTCCTCAAAACCCATTATGTGAACCATTATTTCTTATGGCTAGGGGTGTGAACTGAAATAAACTATTTTAATGTTAGAAATATGGATTGATAGATCTTTTTGGATTGTTTCTCTAACTGCTGCGATTCAAATCCCCAGAGAAGGCATTGCAGAAAATATCCTGGGTAATCATGCTAGTAATTGAACAAATACATTTCGCCCTTAAAATTGGGTTCCCACCCAATTAATCATATGAGATTCTTATTGATTTTTTCCTCCATTTTTTTTTATAAAGTTAAAAGAGTACTGTATGGAATACAGGTAAAGTGAGAATCTAGCTCTAAAATCTTAAAAATTTACGATCATTTAAAGCTTATTTCACATCTAAACTCGCTACTTTCTGAGGCATGTTCTCAAAATCTTCCCACAAAGCATGGATGGTCACAGTGACGTCACTGTGGCGTCGCTGCAAGTCACTGTAGTCACATCACATCTGTGACCAAAATGCCACCACTCTGTGACGTCGCATTGTGACTTAGATGTGAACATCTTAGAAAATTTAAAATAGTTACAAAAAGTCTCTAAAACATGACATTTAATGTAAAATTGTGTTTTTGTTTTGGCAATATAAAAAAATACGTCACTGTGATGTCACTTCATGTAACGTTCGTCACAAATATGGGACATAATACCATCACATTTTAAAATCACAACGTGACAAAAACACGAACTTAAAAAACTTTTGAATCAAACCTTGAAACAATTTTTAGCTGATATATCAAATAAAAATTGAGTTCAAAAGAATTATTGTGGCGTTGACTTCGTGAAAATGATTCCAGTCTGTATCACAATAATTAATATTTAACTTAACTTGTACGGCAAAATTCTTCCTGCAATTTTTGTTTTAGTATGTTGTTAAGTATGTTTTTTAAAAAGTTATTTTACAAGATTTTTTTTTTCCTACAGAAAATTAATATGAAAAAAATTACAGATTGACAAAGAAAAACTTTTCATTCTCTATAACACTTTTTTTATTTTTTAAGAAGATGTGTATTTACTTCGTTTGATATCTTTACTTAAAAAATATATTATCACCATTAAATCTACCTTTATACATTTTAAAAATTTAAACTATGTTTTATCTAATAAACTCTAATAGTTAATATTATTTACAAGAAAAAAAAGGTTTATGAATAATTTTTTACTTTGTTTTGAAACTGACAAAAGTAAAAGATAAATTACCAAATTCATTAATTAAATAATAAATAAAAAAGTTTAGCTAGAGACACTCTTATTAAATTATTGTGTTTTTAACTTCCAAATCTGTTGTTTACAAAATGAAATAAACGGTCATGCGCATTAAAAAATTCATCATCGTCTGCAGACGACTTTTTACCGGAGAATAAAATAAAGTTCTAAGGTGCCAGAAATAAGTTTGCTGGAGAGCATATGGCAGTTAAATGCGCGTATTAAAACGGATTTAAAAATTTAAACAAGAAAATCCTCAAGAGCAATTTTTAGCTGATATATCAAGCAAAAAATGAGTTCAAGAGAATTATTGTGGCGCTGGCTTGGTGAAAATGATTCCAGTCTGTGTCACAATAATTAATATTGAACTTAACAAGATCGGCAAAAAGCAATTTGAATAGAAAAACGTCAACAAAACATAGGTATGATTTTTTTTTCTTTTTGCTGTTTGCTTTATCATTATTGTTATTATTAGAACGATTTTAGTTAGCTTTTCAAAAACATTATTTATTTTGTTTATATAGAAAACTTCACTATCAACAATTTGGATCAGGTTATTAAAATTAGGGATTTTAATTGCATTTTAATCTAATTTGTTTCTTTATTTAGAATATCTGGTTAAAACAAAATATTTCCATAAATATAGCAGCATATGGAAGAGTATTATAATCAATCGTTTATACAATTACTAACCATTTTATGCTAATTAAAATATTTAATATAAAAATCCTTTTTTAAATAAAATTATTTGTAAACATACTTTTAAAATTTTTGTATCAATGAATGTTATGAAACATGGCATAGTTTTATATTTTTTAAATTGCATCTGCTCTGAAGAGAAATTTATAAGAAATAGGGTAACAAAAAGAACTATTGAAAGAGATCGTGAATATGCAATAATAATAATAATAATTGTTTAATGTATTTTTCAACCTAACAAATATTATAAAATTTATAAAAGAAGTAATAATAGTGGGTGAAAACGTCTCAGTTGATAAACATTCTTATTGGAATATTTTCAAAGTATAACAACTATAAGTCTGAATGAAAATTTAGAAGTTAATCAATCAATAAGAGTTAAAATATGACTGTGCTTTAGAAATAACACTAAATTTTAAAATATGTATTATATGCACTATTAATATACGTCATGATTAAAATGGCTTTCTTACTTATAATTACCGTCTAATCTTGTAAATAAAATATTAATAATTTTATTTAACGTGTATATGGTTTTATTTTAAATTTATGGTCGGAAGTTTCATAGGGTAGGTATGCTAGCAATTGACAACCTTCCAGAAATGGAACCCCTTTCATGTTTTTTGGTTCATAAAACAATAACTAATAAATATTTTGCTTTAATTATTTTTTCATAATTTCCATTAGCATGTATTACAGTCCGGACTATTTTTGACAACTTTTAATTAAACCAATCAGGAAGCAGAAAATAATGTTTCTAAGTTCCACTGTTTTTCAGTGAAAATCAGTGCTGCCTTTATTTAATAAATTTTGATATTCTTTATTTTCTTACAAAATTTGGATGTTTTCGTTTGAATAGTAATAGCAAATTTTGAATTTTATATACTAATGACCATTTAAAAATGTTCTTTATTTTTAAGGTTTTAAGAGAGGTGTTCATTATTGGGATATTTAATTAGTCATTTTCCAATAATGAACACCCAATGTAGACAGTTTCAGTAATGTTTATGGTGCATGAAATATTTTTACATAACTTAAAACCTAAATAATCAAATTTTGCATTTAAATTTTAGTTGCCAAAATGGACACAAAAACAAAATTATTAATTATGTTATTATTTAATGTGTATATTTTCATAAATAAATATGTAATTTTGGCAATCAATTATTAAAGTTATTTTAATCAATAAGCTTTTGTTAAATATGTTTTTTACTGCAGGCAAACTTTGATGTAAAATTACCCCTTCTAAATATCTGCAACATTCCCAAAAGTCAATTACTCTTACAGTGAGCTGAAAAATAAGATTTTATTTATTGTTTCTGTCTTCCAAAATAGCAATTGTTTCCAAAATATAATTTTTAGAATTCTCAACATACTTGTATTATTGGTACGAGTTATATTTGTTTTCATACTAAAGTTACGTTTATCAATGGACTAGTTTCAGATCGTTGTTAATAAAATGTAAATTTAAACTTTGTAAATTTTGTAAAATTAAAAAGCTAGAGATAGCTAGGAATAGATAGTTGCAAAAGTAAGTTTATATATTTTATAATTTTTTTACTTGTATATTGACAATATTGATGAGAAGTGTGTCATTTTCTGCTTATCAAAAGTATAACAAATATCCATAATTTATTATTTTTATGTTTGAATTTATTTTTTTACGTATCTAAAACAACATTCGAGTATTTGCAGTTTCAAAATTAAATTGCCTTTAAAATAGTTGTTTGATTTAAAAACTGTGTCAACACATTTATCATATATGTTTCTACACCCTTTAAACGCCCTGACCGTGTTTTTCAGTCACATAATTATAGAATTTAAGGCGCGACACTAGTCACAGAAAAAGACCCGGATGATAATGTAAAGTCTATGGGAGCACTCTTTTCAAATATGTCGCTCAAATTTTAATACTTTTACATGAATTTTTTTTACAGGATAGCTGAGGACGATCCACAACCGACCTAGTTGTTACTTTTTCAATTTTGGTTTCGGATTAAAAAAAAACTTTAAATTTCAAAACCGGTTTAAACCGGTACTGAAATTGAAACCATCACAATGTAAAAAATATATAAGGAAAATCGAAAAAGTAAAAACTAGGCCGGATGTAGATCGTCCTCAGCTATCCTATGAAGAAAAAAACATATAAAAATATTAAAATTTGAGCGAGATATTTAAAAAGAATATACCCATAGACTTAACATTATCATCCGGGTCTTTTTAGTGACTATTGTGGAGCCTTACGAGCTGATTTAATACAAAATTTATATCAATGTCTTTTTTTTGCCGTGAATAAAATAATCACATTTGCAGTGAATAAAATAATCTGTGACGATAGTGACAAGATTGTGAAGACACTTTGTGACGTTTTTGTGAACATTTTGTAATCTGTGACGATTTTGTTACTAATTTTGTGATGGTGGCTACATTGCCAGTGTTGTAATGTTACACTGAGACACAATTATACATTATGAACATTGATATATAGTGTAAAATCATTTACATCTTTTACAAAACTTTATTATATTTTGACGATATATCGCAATTAAAACTTGAGAGCTGCTGTAAAAAGAAAGTTTCTGCATCAAACTGCAATGCTATACAGACTTTATCAAAACAAAATATGTTTTGATTGCTTATATTTAATGAATTGTTAAATATTCACGAAAAAATCTGAAGGCCGCTTAAAAGGTTAAACAGAAATGTTTCTTTCATAATTTTAATGCTTTTTAAAAAACAAATAGCTAAATTTCAAATAATTGTGATATATCGAATATTCAATTGTCTTAAATGTTTCCATTTATTGCATCAGAAAAAAATATATAACAAAGATTAAAATCTGCATGGCATTGCAGTTTGATTCAGTAACTTTCTTTTGGTGCTTTCTTTTCATAGCAGCTTTCAAGTTTGAATTGAGATATATTGCCAAATTATGATAAAGTTTTATAAAAGATGTAAATGATTTTACACTGTATATCAATGTTCATAACTGTATAATTGTGTCCCAGTGTAACATTACAGCACTGGCAATGTAGCCACCGTCACAAAGTTAGTAACAAAATCGTCACAGGTCACAAAATATTCACAAAAATGTCACAAAGTGTCTTCACAATCTTGTCACTATCGTCACAGAATAGTCACAGTTTCAAAGGCAATTTTGTCACAAATGACACATTTTGGTCACACCGTGACTTCACAATATGACGTCACAAACGAGCTCTAAAACGGCCATAACGACTTCACATTTTAGTCACTGTGACTTCACATCGACGTCACGCGACGTCACATCGACGGTCACAAAGTCACAATGTGACTTCACAACGACGTCACTGTGACGTCACCATGTCTTGCGGGTTATTTATTTGCAAGGTCATAAAATTTGCAGGTATTGTTACAGGAGTTATAGGGAATCAAACTGCCTATTTTCCCCTTTAAAAGTAAAGACAGGTCCGTAGATAAGGGGGTTAGAGGGGCTCATCTCCCCTAGAAACCTTCTAGTTTTGCTCTAAAAACATTTTGAACCTCAACTGGATCCTGGATTAAAAATCCAAGAACATTGAAGGAATTTCTGTTTCGAAAATCCAAATGAAATTTTGTTCAAAAATCTATTTAATTTTTGAGGCTCTTTCATAGTTTTGCAGAAATATTAAATTGTAACTAAAATAAGTGTTTTAACACTCACTCATCTAATTTGCACATATGAAGCTAACATGATGTTTAATAGTGCACTAGTGAGACACTCGAATTTTTCATCATCATAGTCTTTTCTTAACACAAAATGAAGTTATTACAGTTTTATGAGGTTTTGGAGGTTATGAAGTTTAATGAGAAACATGGTACCTACAATGTGAATATGCACTAATTTATCATTCTGCGTTAGAGCGAGAGAGAAAATATGAGTTTACCCAATACATTTTCTTAAGTCCCCCCCCCCCTTCCATCTAGCCGTGAGTAAAGATCTTCCAGAATATAAATGAATTTTACAATAAATTAAAAATTACATAATACCTTGTCAAAGTTTATGTTTTGCTCTATTTTCAGGCTGTAACATTTAATGAATGGTCGTCATCGAAATGAAATCGATAATAACTAAATATATATTGAATTTATAGGAAAACAAAGAACGTTTTTCAATTTTTAGTTGTTTGAACAGAAAATTCAGATAAATGGGAAATGAAATGAGTTCTTGAATATGTCAGAAACTCGCATTGTTGAGTTGAAAATATGTTTGGGAATATTCTTAATTTTATCCTGCAATAAAAAGGCAGATGGGAGCAAAGTTTTCCAATATTTCGAAATTGTTCAACAAAGCAACTAATTTTTTAGCGCGTTTGTCAAAACGCGTCATCATTGTCAGTTATGTAGACATGCTTATAAATACAGAATATTACATCTACGAAAACAAGTTTGAAATTATTTAATATTTTAAACAAAAATAACCTTTGCACTGTTCTAAAAAAGCTATTTTTCCCAACTCACCAACTCAAAAATTGGATAAATTTTTTTTAAAAAATTGTAAATAAAAACGTAAAATTTGCAAGTATAAACACTGAAGTGGAACGTAATCAAACAGCGATTTTTATTTATTTATTTATATCAATTTATTACATAGTGAGTTGTAATCGATTACTGTCTCATGACGCATTTCCCACACTGTGATATCCCGAAAATTGATGGCTTAAAACGCCAACTTTAAAAGCATTTACTAAAAGAAATAGAAAAAAAAATGATGAAAAACGAATATTTTATAAAATGAAATCCTCTAAAATATTCAATTTTCATATTAGTTATTTGGTGATTTTTTTTCAGAATTTTCATTAATTTAATCATGTGTCTATATTCTAAATTATTTGTTAGTAGTTGTCTGAAAAGTTAAAACTAGGCTTCATTCTATTTTTGTTAAAAAATTCCAGGATCTCCA
Organism: Maratus speculifer; assembly: GCA_964019185.1. Classification (NCBI taxonomy): domain Eukaryota; kingdom Metazoa; phylum Arthropoda; class Arachnida; order Araneae; family Salticidae; genus Maratus; species Maratus speculifer. The sequence continues at coordinate 79,629,336 of OZ025299.1, forward strand.
TGTATATATTATAGATAATCTTTTATTCAGAAATCAACATCGTTTATCCGAAAAAAGACTATAGATACAATAAAGACTATAGATTTTATAGTCGCTAATCACCGGACATTTTGAATTTTAGACATTTTGTCAAAAATTTCAAAATATACTTGTCGGATTTTTCTGGAACTCCAGGATTATGAAGATTATGTTTCACTTCATATTTATCAACGGAGATTTCATCAGAAGAACAATTAGAGGATGAACAAAAAATCAAAGAAAAATAATTATATTTGGAAAAAAATATAAATAATAATATATACCCTGTAAAATCAAACTCACGAAATGATCTATCGCTATAGCTTACGATATATGGTTTATGTACAATAGGTGTATTCATTTGTATAATAATAGCATGCATATCCATGGAGATATAGCGATATATTTTTTAAATAAAAACTCTCTTGCCTCATGTTTTTTGTTTATATCATGTAGGGTTTTCTACCAAATTTAACGTCAGTTTCAGAGAATTTGACAATAAGTAGCAGAAATAATGTAGTTCAATTTGAATTTATCAAATTGGAATTTATAAAATATTATCAAATGTATTGCACATTTGATAATATGTGAGCATTTGTATATACGTAGAACCCCGATAATCCGGATCGGGTTTTTCGCTTTTTTTTCAAGTTTGAGAAGCGATTGGCTAATTTCTTTTACATTAACTTGTTGCAGCGTCGTATTCTGAATAATAAAACAAAAACTTTTTCGCCAATCGCTTCTCAAAGTTGAAAAAAAAATGAAAAAACCGATCCGGATTATCGGGGTTCTACTATATATACAGGGTGATTCAGCTCGTCGGTGACAAACTTTAAGGATCGATAGAGCACACCTAGACGAACATTTTTGAATAGGGAATGTAGGGTCCCTGACGCGATGGTAAGGCGCTAGGCGCTTTCGAAAATTTGGGTGCCGAAATTCGAAACGTCATAAAAACTAGGGAAAGGGTTAGATTTTCTTGCTTGTTGCGTCGAAATGATTCTGTTTGTTTAGACTTTCTTCAGTACCAATTTGATAAGCGTATCTCTTAAAACATGGATAGGGGGCGCTGCAGACTTTGGAGAGCTAGACAACAACTTTAAGCCCGTTATTTTGATAATTTAACACATGCTCGCCAAAGTTTATACTCTAACTTAAAGTTTGAACCCAAAAGTAGAGCCCTGCAAAAAGCGTAAGAGCCGGAATAAAATGTCAAAGTACAGGGTGGTCGAAACTCGAAGGCTCCTAAGAGATAAACAAACAGATTTCTTGACTTATGGCATGCATTTTCATGATTCTGTTTGCTGGGGCTCTCTGAAACTCAGTTGAACGGTACAAAAAGAAACATCGATAGGGGGCGCTTTGGGCAAAAAACATAATTCGTTGACATTTCGGACGCTAACTGGAAACGGGGCGCTACGATCAGTTAGAAACAAAACAAGAGAGTAATTTACTTATCATAAGAAGCTATTAAAACTGCAGTTTTTTTTTTTTTTTTTTAACAAACATAGCTGGTTTCAATCATGCACAATGCGCGCAATAAAATTTACATAAGGTGCTTTTTGCTGATTTATGCAAAAGATATCGTACCATATCGATATGCAAAAGATACGTAATGCGTAGACGACAACGCGAGATGACGTAGTTGTATGCGCAGACACGTCTTTTGAACGTGCGGTACCTACTTAAGCTTCGGGTTACTTGTCTGCAGATCGGTAGTAGGATGGAACGGTACACAAACTCTGAATTGGCTGACATGCATTTGGCGTATGGCGCTGCTGGTTGTAATG